>CM053408.1:62804445-62863289 GCA_028644305.1 Xerus rutilus
TTTTGTATTTTTTATTCTGAGACGGGGTCTCACCAAGTTGCTGAGGCTGGCCTTGTACTTGCAATCCTCTTTGCCTCAGCCTCCTGAGTCACTGGGATTTATTGGAGGGCTCACTGTTTCAGAGGTCTTAGTCCATAGAAAGCCAGCTCCAGTCCTTGGGGCTCCAGATGAGGCAGGGCATCATGGTAGAAGAGTGTGGCGGAGGGAAACAGCTCACATGTTGAGCAGGAAGCAGGGAGGATTCCACTGGCCAAATACAAATATATACCCCAAAGCCACGCCCAAATTCCCACCTCCTGAAGCCACACCCTACCACTTTATTTTCTACTCAGTTAATCCCTATCAGGGGATTAATTCTCGGATTGGGTTAAGACTAGTACAACCTCATCATTTCTCCTCTGAACCTTCTTGCATTGTTTCATATGTGAGCTTTTGGGGGACACCTCACACCCAGACCATAACACTCCCCTCTCCCATTCTCCTTCCTCTACTCTAATAGACTTCCTTTTGCTCATCTATTAATTTATTGATTGGTTCTTTATCTTATCCTATTCTTCCTTCCCCCATTCCTTTATTTTACTCTAGCTTTCACATATGAGAGAAAACATTCTACCTTTGAGTTTCTGAGTTTGGCTAATTTCACTTAGCATGATATTCTCCATTTCCATTCATCTACTGGCAAATGCTATAGTTTCTTTCTTTCTTTCTTTTTTTTTTTTTTTGTACTGGGTATTGGACACAGAGGTTAACCACTGAGCCACATCCTCAGCCTTTTTTGTGCTTTTATTTAAAGACAGGGTCTCACCGACTTGCTTAGAGACTCCCTAAGTTGCTGAGGCTGGCTTTGAACTCGTGATTCTCCTACTTCAGCTTCCCGAGCTGCTGGGATTACAGGCATGTCCCACTGCACCCAGCTGTAATTTATTTTTTATTTTTTTTATTTTTATTTTTTTTATGGTGCCGGGGATTGAACTCAGGGGCACTCAACCCCTGAGCCACATCCCCAGCCCTATTTTGTGTTTTATGTAGAGACAGGGTCTCACTGAGTTGCTTAGTGCTTCGCCATTGCTGAGGCTGGCTTTGAACTCGCGATTCTCCTGTCTCAGCCTCCCTAAGTGCTGGATGTAATTTATTTTTTTATGGTTGAGTAGAATTCCTTTGTGTATGTTTGTGCCCCTCATCTACTGATGGGCATCTGAGTTGATTCCATAATTTAGCTATTGTAAATTGTGCTGCTATAAACAATGAGATCGTTGTATCACTGCAGTATGCCAATTTTAGATATTTTGGGGAAATACCCAGGAGTGAGGTAGTTGGGTCATATGGTGGTTCCATCCCTAGTTTTTTTGAGGAGTCTCCATACTGCTTTCAGCGTGGTTGCATTAGCCTGCAGTCCCACCAACAAAGTACAAGTGTACCTCTTTCCCTGCTTCCTCATCAGCATTTATTGTTGTTCGTATTCTTGATCATTGCCATTCTGACTGGAGTGAGATGAGATCTTTGTGTTGTTTTGATTTGCATTTCCTGATTGTTAGAGATGTTGAACATTTTTTTCCCCACATATTTGTTGGCCATTTGTGTTTCTTTTTTTGAGAAGTTTCTGTTTAGTTCCTTTGCCCACTTGTTGATTGGGTTATTTAGTTGTTTTTTTTTTTTTGTATTAAGTTTTTTGAATTCTTTATAAATCCTAGAGATTAATGCTCTATCTGAGGTGCGGATGGCAAAGATTTTCTCCCATTCTGTAGGCTCTCTTTTTATACCCTTAATTATTTCCAGAAGCTTTTTAGTTTAGTGCCATCCCAGTTATTGATTCTTGGTTTTATTTCTTATGCTTTGGTGGTCTTGCTAAGGAAGTTGGTGCCTATACCTATATGTTGGAGTGCTGACTCTGTGTTTTGTTCTAGCAGTTGTAAAGTTTCTGGTCTAATTCCTAAGTCTTTGACCCATTTTGATTTGAGTTTTGTGCAGGGTGAGAGGTAGGGGTCTACTTTCATTTTTGCTATATATAGCTGTCCAGTTTTCCTAGCACCATTTGTTAGACTTTCTTTTCTCCAAAATATATTTTTGGCACCTTTGTCAAATATCAGATGGCTGTAGGTATGTGGATTTTTCTCTGTGTCTTTCTATTCTGTTCCATTGGTCTTTGTGTCTGTTTTGATGCCAACATCATGCTGTTTTGTGTTACTATACCTCTGTAGTATAATTTCAGATCAGGCATTGTGATGCCTCCTGCTTTGCTTTTCTTGCTTAGTATTGCTTTGGCTATTCTGAGTCTTTTATTCTGCCAAATGAATTTGATGATCATTTTTTTCTAATTCTGTGAAGAATGCCATTATATTTTGACGGGGATTGCATCAAATCTGTATATTGCTTTTGGTAGTATAGACATTTTGACAATGTTGGTTCTCTCCATCCAAGAACATGGGATGTCTTTCCATCTTCTAAGGTCTTTGGCTTCTTTCTTCAGTGTTCTGTACTTTTCATTGTGCAGCTTTTAAAAATCTCCTTGGTTAGATTAATTCTCAAGGTTTCTTTTTTTTTAGGTTACTGTGAGTGGGATGGTTTTCCTGATTTCTTCTTTTGGCTGAATCACTATTGGAGTATAGGAAAGCTATTGATTTATAGATGTTGATCTTGTGGAGGACAAGTGATTCTTAAAGTAAGTTAGATAAAGGAAAATAAAGATGCAAATTCAGATTTTCTGACTTAAAACTCTCCAGTGCTTTCTCTGTAGTACTCCCTTTTGTACTTTCCTGGCTGTTTCTGTCCATCTCTGCTGGTTTTTGCGCCTTCCCTGAATTCTGGCTGAACATAATGGCAACTCCAACTCCTCTGCTTGCAGCCTTCAGCTCTGCTTTTATTCTTGCTTTACAAACTTTTTTAAAAAATATTTATTTTAAATGTTTTTCCTTTTACACTTAAAAATTTCTGTCTTGCAGTTTTCCAAGTCTACAAATTCAATGCCCTGTGTCCTATATTTCTTTAAAGACAGGGATGGTAGCCATAGTGAATAATCTTCAGAGTTTATGCTGAGTAACTTTAAAACTGTCATATTTGAAAGAAGGTAAATCCAGAGCTGGTGCCTGTGTCATCTATGGGAAAGACCCAGAGGACCATGGTGACTATGTATGTGTTTCAATTAAGGAATGAAAAATCTGTGACTTGTGCAGTTGATTGTAGCAAAAGAGTCAATGGGGGCGATTTTTCTGTACAAAATTAAAACTTTGCTCTATTTTATTTTGTAAAACTTATTTTATTTGATCTTCGGACTGATTTTTATCTCACTCTGGGACACTGCTTCCTCCACTATAGTACCCGTTATCTTAGTCTCTCCAACATTACACTTGAGTGCACCCTGCAGAGCTCTGAGCAGGCCCAGGAGCAGGCAAGGTTTGCATGCACTAGGCTGGTGCTGTGTGCTGTGTGCTTACACTGGCTGCAGAATTATAGCAGCTTAACGGGAACTTCATGTCAACTGGGTCTAGAGCAAGAATGGTTTTACCTCACTCAAATCCCCTTACCATACACTGAAATTAGAATTATTTGGTAATATGGACAGATTCTTTTGTTTTATTAATGTATTATGATTATTCATAATAGTGGTAGTCATTATGCAATATTCATATATGCACATAGCATAATTTTAGTTTCCAGTCTATTCCAGTGGAAGAAAATGCTAAGGATCTGCTATTTAGATGAGTGATATATATTCATTCGTCAAATCAAGACCTCCTGTGAGTTTCTCTCTAGGATATAAGCTCTTAATACCCAGCACAGCACCTTCCAATGTCCTTTTTTGTTGAATGGATAAATGAATGAATGAGCGGAGGAAAAAGACTGTGCTATGGAGCATAGAAGAGGGAGGCTTAATTGTTCAGACAAGATTCCAGGAGGAAGAGATATTCAAGTCGAGACTTGATGGATGAGTAGATGTTAGTTTTGAAGTAAGAAACTGTTTGTTTGAGGATCTGAATATAACAGTGCAGTATTCTCCAGAGTCCTCATCATAAAAGAGTGTAGAAGGTGGCAGGGATGGGAACAGCCACGCAGAGGGAGTTTCATGAATAATAAATGCTGGCACCATGAGAATACCACTGGATATGAGGAAGGAGGTAGTTTGATTTCTTTTTTATTTGTTCATTTGTTTACTTTGCAAATACTAGCACTTCTTGTGTAGTGGGCACGACTCTGTGTGCTTTAGAAATTCACCCTCCTAACAAAGCTATTATTGTTTCCATTTTACAGATGGGAAACTGATACAAAGAAGTTAAATAACTTACCCAAGGTGACATGGTAAGTGATAGATAGAGCTGAGATCTAAACCCAGGCAGCCCAGCTGCAGGGTCCATGTTGTTCACTCTTTCCTGATGTTGACTCTCGTGAATGAGCAAGAGAGGTGATCAGAAACTTGGGCTTTCAGGGTAGGCAAGGCATAGATACACCAGAATGATCTTTATACATGGATGGCTCTCTTTACATCAGAAACATGGAGGCTTCTTCTACCAGAGCAGATGGATACTGATTGCATTGTGATGCATTGTGATAATGCAGTAACATACATTTTTGTTAAATAAAGAGGAAAATAGTTTTTTAAAAAAACTTTTGTTTTTGACTGTTGCTGGTGTGTGGGAAAAGGAGGACTAAGTAGAGAGAGAGAGCCTACATATATAAATGGCAGGGGGATCCTGGTTCAGCACCAGAGGAATTTAGCCAGCACTTTGTTCCTTACCAGAGTCACTGCTGCCGAAACCTGGTCCTGTGTGCCCAGAGCTGCGCATCAGTAAGTTTGGACTGTTATTTTGACTCTCCATTGCTTCAGACATAATTAGAATCACCAAATAATCTCTGAAATGGTGATGGGCTGAGGGAGAGTCTGCTGCAGAGATAATTTGAAGTTTCCTTCCCCAAATTACCTAGATGAAATCTTGATGGACATATTTGGAAAGCCTTAACAGACATAATTGAAATTATCATAAAAAATAAAGAGTATGTCTCTTTCTGACTTTCCTGGAATGACATTAAGGCAATTTCTTTGCCTAGATTGAAAAACATACTACCAACGTTTCTTAAAAACTTTTCACATGGAGCTCCTCTGGTGTGCAGTTTGTCAGTGAATATAATGCCTGTGATGGGATCAGGATGCCTGAGATGGGATCATGAAAGGCCAGTGTGAATAAAATTCACCATATGAGCCAGTTGATGGAGCACTGGCAATTCAGATTTGCTAGGCGGGACAGATAGAATGACTTTTTGTGAAAACAGCGTGTAGCTATTGTTTACAATAGATTTTGCTTCTAACCTGTATTTAGTGAGTGGTCCCCATAGCCAATTGTATATTAGCTTCTGGACCCAGGAGCTCAAGCTCATTTTTCTCTCCCTAAAAGCACTATCATTTGCAGAGGGCAATGTGTGTTAGAAACCTGTTCCTGGAGTTGCTTTGTCAGAAGAGGGAGATATACTAAGAGGCTGTCGGGAACAAACAAAGACATCCTTGACAAGAGCGATTTATCTTGCTACCTGCAACATGCCCTTTGGTTTGATAGCTGCATGGGCTGGCTGGGATTATTTATCTTGAGCTCACACTGATATATGGAAGTGTGCTTCTGGCAGGCTTCCTTCCTTTCTTCCTTCCCTGCCTGGCCAGTCTCCGTTCACTCTTCCATATCAGAAGGCTGTCAGCCAGCGCTGTCCTGGGGAATTAGAGAGGAGGGCAAGTGCCTAGAAATATCTTAGGAGAAATGATCTTCTTTGCAAGTAGGACTTTATCTAATTTCTTTTTTCCTGTCAGTTAAGCCTTAGGAAATCAGAGATACCTAGGAGTGTATCTGACATTTGCAGGGAATGAGGTACTGTGTCTCTCTCTAGCAAAGGATGTCTTTTAAACAGACTGTCGCTCATCCTTTGGCTTCTCAAAGAAAGGCTTGCTTTATGCTTCCCTCTGCTGCTTAGGCTTCCAGGTGATACTAACACGTGACAGTTGCAGGAGGACCTTGGGCAACAGCTCTCCTCCCTTTGACTCTAAGAAGATGCTGCTCCCTCTGTTCAGAATCTTTTCTCCTCCTCACCCCTGACTTCCTCTAGCCAGCTCCTGCTGATTGTTTATGTATTCAGCTCAGGCATGACTTTCTCTCAATATTCCTTGCCCAGTTTCCCATCTTAGATTGTGCAGAGAGTTTTTCAGGACAATGGAAAGCTGGAGAAAGGGTTGTTGTTTAAAAGTCCCTGGGCATTGACTCTCATCTCTTTACCCAACCCCAACACACACACACACACACACACACACACACACACTCACACACACACACGCTTACATGCTGCCCTAAAAAAGAATATAGCTGTATTCTTGCTAATTTAGTACACATATCAGTTAATCCCAGTGTTTGCAAATGGACTCAGATTGGCAAAAAATGGATATTGTTCTCCAAAGACTTTACCTGGGGAGAGTTTAATGTAGAGACCATTTTCAGCAGTGTGGGTGAGTTAAAGAACTAATAAGGAGTAAAATGCCCAGGGACAAATGAAGCAGGAATGGGCAAGGCACAGGAACAGAACTAGTGATGCCGTGAGAGATGGTGATGGAGTGGGAAAATTCCATCACTCTCCACTCTCCTGCTGGTGCGCCTCCCCACGGCTGCATCCAAACAGATGATGAGTCCATGGAGGTTGCACTTCTGGGACACAGAGCAAGACAGGGGAGGGTAAAGAGTTCATGGACTCTGGGCAGGGACACAAGGGTGGCAGCGGTGAAAGCCAAATGGAAAATAACCAGCAAATAAATGCACCTTTTGTTGTTGCATAAAGTCCTTTGAACAGTCCGAAAAGCTAATAGAACCTTTCTCAAAACAGTGTTTCTAAATACAAAAAATAAAACACACAGGTTCACAGAGGAGACTGATTATGTTGAGATATGGTTATCAAGACACTAAAAATACACAATCAATGATACACACACCCTACACACACTTATTTATGAGACTACAAATTCTAGAAGCAGATCTAACATTGATCACATTTTCTATGATGACTAGTGTAACTGATATTTTAAGATATCTGCAGCAGCTGAAACTTATGGGGAAATATTGGTAATGTTTTTTATGGATAATTAGTCTTAGGTACTTCTTACTGCTACTATGCTTTGTGGCTTACATGCATAGTTAAAAATAATTACTAAATTTCAGTTAGAGCTTTGTAGATAAAGACATAATCCTCCACCCCATCTAATTTCATGGACCCCTGAATTCTACCCATGATTTCCTTAAGGGTTTGAGAACCCCAGATTTAAAAATGTTATCCCCAAGTGCAAGTGCAGGAATTGTTAAATTCCAGTGCAATGGGGATGGAAGCTTGAGTATGAAAGGGCAGCGGTGCAGCCAGAATCCAGAATCCAGCTTCTCAACAGGGGTAGGATCCTGTGCCATTGCTGTGCCATGTCCCAGGGACCTGGAAAATCCTGGCTAAGAAATGAAGCATTTGCCCAATTCTCTGATAGCCCTCTACTTCTGTTAAGCACTGTCTTCTTGCTGTGTCAGAATGTAAACTTCATGAGGATATGTATTTTTTAAAACATGTGATTGAAGTTCTACACACTAATGTGTTTGCACACACACGCACACACACACATACAAATGCATCTATTCTAAGTGTGTGGCTTGATGAATTTTTATGAACTGAACACATAGATGTAAACAGAACCCAGACTGTTACCAGTCTCCTGGGAGCCTCCTCAGCTCTGCTCTCTGACACTCCCATTTCCCCCAATGGTAATGACTATCCTGATTTCTAACAACATAAAGAAGTTTTAGTGTTTTGGGTTTTTAAAGAAATGGAATAACGCAGTATGTGTTCTTTTGTGTCTAGCTGCTTCTCTCAACATGACATTTGTGAGATTCACCCACATTGTTCCATGTGGTTGTGGATTATTCATTTTTGCTGCCCTAGAGCATCCTATTATGTGAATAGATCATTTCACCATCAATGGGGATTTGGCTTGTTTTGAGTTTGGGGCTATTATAGGAAGTCATTGTTATAAACATCTACCACAGGCCTTTATACTGAAGTATTTCCTGTGACTATGTACTCTAGGTGGAAGTGCAAGGTCATAGGGTCTAAGTACATTTGACCTCTGTAGATATTGCCCATTTTCCAAAGTGATTGTATTGATTTATACTTCTACCAGTTCCAGTTGCTTCAAATTCTCACATAGCACTTTGTCTTTTTGTTTTTATTTAGTCACTATGATGGTTGTACAGTGGGAGTTCATTGTGGTTTTAATTTTTCTGATTACAGAAGAAATTGGCCTCCTAGGTATTGGCCATTTAAACGTCCTCTTCCATGAGGTACCTGTGCAAGTCTGTTGCCCATTTTTCTGATGTCTGTCTTAAGATATATTGAGAAAAATTATTTAATTACTCTCAGTTTCTTCATTTATTAAATTAGGATTTTTTGTGGGGGAAGGGTACCAGGGATTGAACTCAGGGTCACTCAACCACTGAGCCATATCCCCAGCCCTATTTTGTATTTTATTTAGAGGCAGAGTCTCACTGAGTTGCTTAGCACCTCGCTTTTGCTGAGGCTGGCTTTGAACTCTCCATCCTCTGTCCTTAGCCTCCTGAGCCATTGGGATTACAGGCATGCACCACTGCACCTGGCTTTAAATTAGGATCTTCATAGAACCAATTCATAAGGTTGTCATGAGGATTAACAGTGATAAGCTCACTGGGTGCAGTGGCGCACACGTGTAATCCCAGTGACTCAGAAGGCTGAGGCAGGAGGATTGAGAGTTCAAACCCAACTTCAGCAACTTGGTGGAGCCCTAAGTAACTCAGCAATACCCTATCTCTAATAAAATATTAAAAAGGGCTAGGGATGTGGCTTAGTGGTTAAGCACCTCTTAGTTCAATCTCTGGTACCAAAAAAAAAAGAGAGAAGCTCATGAAACATGTAGCCTGGTACCTAACGCCTGGCCAGAGTAAGTGCTCCAAAACTGAGGCAATTACTATTAGTTAGTTCCTGGTGCAGTGCATATCACAGCTGTACCGTCTTTGTGGAATAACTGAATTATACAAATATCCTTGTAAGAGCATTGTAATGAGGATCTGTTAATATCGGCCATGTCTGTGTAGGAATCTTTAGTGGTTTGGGGATGGGACAGACTTATTTTATTCTCTTGCGTTTTGTACTTCTTGAGTTTTCTACTATGTGAATGCATTTCCTATTCAAAAACACACAAAATTAAACTTCAAACATAACTGTTGGAATAGAAATGGAAATAATCTGGAGTTAAGTTGAATTGTGAGCCCTCTTACCTCTGCTTCCATGTATCCCAAGGATGTATATGGAGAAAGGACATGTTTGGGGGGCATGTTTAGGGGTCTGTTAAGAAGAAAACTTTTAGGGGTTGGGGCTGTAGCTCAGTGGTAGAGTGCTTGCCTAGCATGCGTGAGGCACTGGGTTCGAGCCTTAGCACCAGATATAAATAATAAATGAATAACATAAAAATCCATCAACAACTAAAAAGATATTAAAAAAAGAAAACTTTTAAAGAAATAAGATTGAATTGGAAAAGCGTGATGTCAATGTATTCATGTAAAAGTTATGAGACTAGAAAGACAGGTAAATTATTCATGCACAATTAGTGTTTGAGTATTCCCAGAACTTCTTGAGATGAGATGTGAATTTCATGTTGAGAAACAAAAAGAACAGAGAAGTATAATGGAATGTTTAGTCATGTCCATTCCAGCCTCTCAGGCTCACAGGAATTTTGAATATTTTGGTCTTGATCCTTCAGGGTAGAGGCACACATTTCTGTATCTCTTAGGGGTTTGTTATGCAAAAAAGGTCAACTTCTTGGTGAATTTATGTTGCATTTATATAAGGTAAGTCACCTTTGAATGATCCCAAAGGAGAAGCAATAGAACTTTGGCTGTATGCTTTACAATTATTATCACTGATGATCTTAGTCATGTCTTAGCTTGTATGTTTCATGAGGCTTACCAAGTGCTATTACATCCATGTTCTTATTTGTCCTTCATACTAACTTCTGAGCAGGACAAATAATATCTCTGTTTTATAGGTGGAAGAGCTGAGGCTCAGAGGGGCTAATTGAAAGAGCCAGGACTGGAAACCAGTTTAATACTGGAAAAACTTCAAAGTAGTCTACCTGCTCTGTTTGTGATTTATGTAAGGGTTGAGAGAAGAAGGAAGTTGATTAGATGTTTGGGTGGAGAATAATCACCGCAATGGAGAGTTCAGGCTGCCACACCCAGCGGGATGGTTGTGGTGTCATGCCATGTGATATGCCTCTAGGTTATGTCAATTCTGAGTTTTGATGAGGTTCCAAGATGGAGACTTGGCATTAGTATTCAGTTAAATGATCTTCTTTTAGGATGATGCTGGGGCGGAACCTAGGGTCTCTCACATGCTAAGGCAAATACTTGACCACTGGGCTACACTCAGCCTTTTAAATAACTTTTTAAAATAGTTATGCATACTATTTGATAATATTTGTGCATGTGATTATTCTTAAAGTGTGTAGTTTAATCACCACACTGCCTGTAATCTTCCCTTCCTTTTAGAATCCTCCAATTATAACTTCTTCTATCAAAAGAGAATCACATTTTATACTACTTGATTCCCCAGGCCATTTAGTTAGATTCATTAAATTGAGAAACAGGTTCAATGTCACCAAAACAACATCTTCATAATTTTATGAATGGGAGAACCAAGACCCAGAAAGGCAAATAACTTGTCCATATCATAGAACCGGTTAATGTGGAGGATGACAGGAAATAAACCGAGGAGAGTAAAAGGGCAGAGTTGACTCTAAATGGAAGTTTTCTATAGAGGTCAATTTTTAAAACAGCTTTATTAAAGTATAAATGATAAAAAAATGCTGCATATGTTTTGTGTATTCAATGTGATGAGTTTAGACATATGCATATACCTTGGATTAAATTGTTGGGTTGGAAGGAGGCAAAGTCTTGTAGTTCTATGGAAAGAGAAAAAGGATTGTTTTCTTGACTTACAAGAATTTTACCTATCATTTAGGTGTGGTGGTGCATGCTTGTAATCTCAGCAACTAAGGAGGCTGAGTCAGGAGGACTGCAAGTTTGATGCTGATCTCAGCAATTTAGCAAAATCCTCCGCAACTTGGTGAGACCTTGTCTCAAAATAAAAAATAAAAAGGGTTAGGGATGTGGCTCAGTGGTTAAGCACCCCAGGATTCAGTTCCTAGTACAAAATAAAAAGTTACCTGCCTAAGCACCCCTTTCCTGGAATACCCCAGCATTAACTCAGAAGCATTAATTCAAGCAAGAAAAGCCCTGTGAGGGATACCTTGTTTTCTCCTGGGTTTCTTCACATTGTAACCTATTAAATATGCAAGCCACAAGCTGCAGCATTTTCAGAGAAGTGGTTCATAACTTATGGGAATGCTTTTATAGAGAAATAATTTTCTAGGGAGTCAAATCAAGCTTTGTTAGAAGCTCTACTTTGGGGAAGATAATATTCTTGGAAGCCTCTCAGAGATTCAAAGCAGATCTGCTCTTACTAGATATGGCATTTCTTTATTTTAAGCAGTCTTTGCTTGCTTGAAGAAGAAGAAGAAAGTCTTTTTGGTATATGAGGGAGCACACCAGTGTTCCTGTTCTGCTACTTTGTTTTCCAGACCATGTTTTAATTCTCTCCTGGTCAGGTATACTGGTAAAACAGGAAACACTAAAGAGCATTCATTTCCATTTGGAGAGGGGCACTGAGGCATTGAGAGGGACAGGTCTTATTCTTTCCTTGTGATAATGTCCTCATAGAGTGAAGGTCTCTGAATCAACTATATTTGTGGGGACTCCCTTGCTGCAGTTGTGAGGAGAGGAGTCAGGTTGGCAAAGGTCTAGCTCCCAAAGAGCCAGTGGGGGCTTTTATTTGTGACATTTCTAGTATGAAAATTTAGAAACATAGTTCTCTGAATTCTCAGTCATGGTTGGATACTTGTAGAGAAACAGTTCTAATTATGTTCATTTGTATCTTCCCAATTAATCTAGATTTTGCAAACCTTTATCCCAAATCAAAATGGTTGTCAAAACTGACTTTCTGGGTAGCAGAGAATGGTGCTTTGAGGACTCAGGTCTGTAATCAAGAGATATGGGGCATTATACATCATGGCTACAAGCTGTGAAGGGCAAAGGGATTAAGTGACAGCAGTACCTCTGAGGAAATATCCCAGATCAGTGCAAGTACATAAGAAAATTGGGACATAAACATGTCACTGAGAATCCTTGCAAGTGACTCCACTCAGGAAAGCAAAAACAACACTGCTTTTTGCTCTGTTACTAACAAGTTTGCAACCTTTGACAAGTCATAGGACTATTTTAAGCCTCGGTGTCTGTGGGTGTGAAAGGGGTTATTTCTGTTAGAATTCTTCATCTATAAGCAGTAGAAATTATCTCTCACCATATTAAGCAGAAGACGATGTTTTGGGAAGGTGCTGGGTTGCCTTCAGAACTGTCGAAGGCTGGAGACCCAGGCTGAGCCAGGCGGGAAGCAGAGCAGGTGTCGGGGCTGGGTAGCAGAAACAGGGCCTCCCTGGGGAGCGGGCTTGCCTCCCTGAGGTTCTGGGAGGCACACTTCTTTCCTCTGTCTATGGACAGTCCAAGGCCAGTAGGGAGATCACAATCTTGGGGATGCTCCTGGTCGAGCCCCCCGTTTTTTGGTTTCTCAGTGAAGAGCTTTGGGTTTATAGTTAACAATACTTAAATAAAATAAGTAATGGGTATTTCCAGTCTTTCTCTTCTGATACAGTTTCTCTTCTGGAATATATGCATTTTTTTCCAGCAGAATTTTGATTTTGCTTAAAGGTAGTACACTTGCTACCAACCTAAATCTTGAAACATTTAATGCTTTTTTAATTTTACTATTTACTAATATAAATAAGGTGGAGAAGGGTCCAGAGCGTCATATATTTGACATTTAAATCTAACTTTGCAAATCCATTTACTAGGCTAGGAAAGAATTTGATATGCTTTCTCAGGTCTATCTGGATTTGTTATAGGATAGTAATGAGAATCTCACAAAGGAGAAAAGACATGTTTGAAGTTGCATTTTTTATTTTCTATTCCATTGAAATAGATTTTCTAGGTCAGTCCTTTCTCTGTGCTAGCCATACATTTAGCAATAGTTACCATAAAAATTACATTTTTGGGAAATATTTATGTGGAAATACACATCATTGAATATATCAGAGCCTTTTTTTCCTGCTACTCTGAAAATCAGTTGGAGCTCAATTTAGAGAATTGCTAGTTTTAAGGAAGTGAAATTCATACCATTCAGTTTAGTGTATTTTAATTACTTACTTGGAAATTTAACCATTTTAAATCTTTTTCTTCATCTAAAAATGACTGAAACTATTTGTGTATTGCTTCCAGCTATATTTAATCAGCAAGAATTAGGTAAACGTTACTTGGGTTGGTTTTTTCATACCAGGAGAAAAGTGGGGATGACAGGAAAGAGCCTCAGTCTTAGCTTTTCAGACAAGCTTAGGAGATAATGTGGGATTTTTTTTTTTTTTTTTTGGATGCATCTACACATCTAGCACGGTCAAGCAATTCTGCCCCTACAATCTTCGGTGACAAGGATGAGCTGTGGAAATGGCTTCCTATTGTTTTCCCAGTAGATCCCTCAGGTAGCATCTCGCTTAGGCACAGATTGTCACCTAAGTCGGAGTGGTGGTGAGCCCGCAGAATCTCCATGGGAAGAATATGGCCAACGTGGCCAGCTGTACTCCAAAATTCCTGCTCCCTTTTCTGCAGCACATGGTTGTCCCTGATGAGCAGCTATTCAGTAGGAAGGAAGTTTCCTAGCCCTTCTTGCAGCTAAGCATGGCCATGTGACTATCTCACTAATGAATGGAAATGGAAATGATGTGTCACTTCCTGGTCAGAGTGTTTAAGAAGCAGACATTGATTCCACATTCTCTTTTTCTTCTTCTGTGGCTGCAGGTAGATGACTGCACATGGGCACAGTAGAGCCATGAGATGGAACCATTATGAAGTGGAATGTCACCTGTCGACTAGGAGCATCCATCTCAGACTCTTACCTGAGCCATAAACAAAATTTTACTGCACTTGAGCTTTGACATATCTGTAGGCCTGTTTGTTGTATCAGCAAGCATTGCCTTATTATAGGAAATAAGTTTCTTTGGGTGGATTTTTGACTTGCCACTATATATTTATCGTATCTTTGAAATTCTTTGTTAGTCAAAACTTATGGAAAGAGAAGACCAGTCTACATTTCCTGTGCTTGTCACATCTATAGAAGGACACAAATATATGAGTAAAAAACTAACACTTCTTAGATTTATAAATCATTTTCCTAAATTCTTCTCCTGAATGTTTAGCCCATTGAGAGCTAATGTGGTATGCAGGCTGTGGAACCTGAATGCCTGGTGATAAATCTTGCATCTGTTGCTTATTATCTTTGTGAACTTGAGCAAGTTGCTGAAACTTCTGATATCTCTTCCTACCTACAAAATATAGGTGATAATATGACCCATCTCAGAAAAATGTGAGAATTAAATGAATACAGCTAAGATGCTGAATGTATTTTCTAGCTTGTGGCAAACACACAATAAATGTCTTTTTTTTGTTATCATTCATGGACTTTGTTGTGGTTTAGCTTAAGATTTCTAAGGACCTTTGTATTTGTTGCTAGTGTTTTTCACATTAGTGTGAAGAGAATCCAGGAAGCTTTTACATGAAAATAAAACAAATCAGAAACACTAGCTACTTTGTGGATTAGAAAATGTAAAATTATTATGATGAAATATCAGTTTATACTTTGTACTGCTTAGTACAAAGTATCAAATATTGTTTTAATTTTACATATATTAACTTACTTAATCATCACAACAATTGCGTAAGTTTGGTCTTATTATTTGCCCAGTTTTATAAATTGGGGAATTGAGACACACAGTGAAGTTAAATTACTCACTCCTGGTCACATAGCTGCTTTAGTGGCAGAATTGCTGCTTCAAATCCAGGCAGTGTGGCTGTGGAGGCCATGCATTTTGAACACCTAGTCAAGGGGCCTGTCTTCTGTAAGGTCTTTCCTGATATGTTCAGGAGGGTGTTCACCACCATCTATGTCAGCCACCTACCTTGCGCTGGTTTGATTGCAGGAGGAACCATGCTGTATTGTAGTCATTTATTCATGCTCCTATAAGGTCCCTGTGCACATAGACTAGACTAGTGCTTCTAAACTTCATTTTGGCTGTGAATCATGTGAGACCATCTTGTTAAAAATGCAGATTCCAATTCAGTAGGTGTTTTGGTTAATTTTATACCACAACTTGATTAGGCCCACAGGATGCTCAGATATTTGTTCAATCATTATTCAGGGTGTTTCTGTGAGGGTGTTTTGGGAAGAGATTAAGTTTTGAATCAGTAGACTGAGTGAAGCAGATTACCTTCCCATCCCATCAGCTGAAGACTTTAATAGATAATTCCTCCTGCCTGACTGCCTTTAAACTGACACATCAGCTTCTCTCTGCCTGGGCTTGACCTGAAACATTGGCTTTTCCTAAGTCCTGTGCATGCTGGCCTTCCAACTGCAACTTCACCATTGGCTCTCCTTGGTCTCTAGCTCTCCCGCTCACCGTGCAGATCATGGGATTTGTTAGCCTCCATAGTCACACAAGACAATTTCTTATAATAAATCTCCCTTCATATCTAAATAATATGTAATATATAATCTAAATATTATATAAAATTATTATATAAGATATAATAATAATAAATATATCTGATTGTTTTTGTTTTGCTGGAGGACACTGACTAATACAGTAGGTTTGAGGTGGGGCCTGAGACCCTACACTTCTAACATGTTTCCTTGTTTTGCCAGTGCTCCTAGGCAGCTGACCATATTTTGAGGAGCAAGGATAAAACTGTGTCATTTGCCTTTGTATCCTTGATTGAAGTTTTTTTGTTGTTGTTGATTGAATTTTTGTTGAATGTTTTGAATGATGTTTTCTTACCAAGTAAAAGACTCTCTCTTGAGACACACACACACACACACATTTTCATGGAAATAGTGATGAGAAGAAATAATTCTGAAAGTTGTATTTTCAACCTTGATATAGTCCAAATTTGACTTAAAGAGGAGGAAAATGAAGGTCAAATAAAAAATGACACATCATAAGAGCCAAATGTCTAGGAAATGGAAAACAAGATTAATGAGACTGACTGGGTCTGATTAAAGGCTACCAGTGGTTAAGCATAGAGCAGATCAAATTAGCTTAAGCACTTGTGGTTTTAATAGCATGGATGTGAAACTAGGCAGTGCCTGTGTATCTTAGTGTTATGTAAGATTTAGTTCCATGCGTTCATGCATTGAAAAGTCATTTTAATCATTTGTAAGTATGATAATGTATCCATGAAGTTTGAGTCTGATAACCTTCAGTTAGTTTCATGGCTCATTATTTCCTGCTATGGAGATAGTGTGTGGCTCATTGGTTATGTTTCCTCTTGGAACTTTGTTCCTGAAGTTTGGTTACAGTATAATCAGCTGAACCAATTCAGGGTTTAATTCTGTATGGTGAGGGTTAACAAGACGTTTCATCATTGACTTTACTTGTTTTCTCTTAATAACTAGAGTTTATTTACCACATTTATAAACCCATGACTCAAAGATTAAAATTACCTCAGGAAGCCCATAAAAGATGAAAATGTAGCACAACAACAGAAGAAGCTAATAGGAGTAAGAAGCACACAGGGACACAATCTAAGATGCCATTGATGGTGAAATGTGCCATCTTAATATGCATGTGTATGATAGCTGCTGTTGCTAAAGATGAAAAAAATACTACACTATAATAATTATATTACTACATTATAGTAATGTGACATTAGTGTCACATTATGAGACTATAAGATGCATACCAACTTCAGAGATGTTAATGTGAAAAAATATATATATTAGAATTGCTGAAGTGCATGGTATGTGTGTATGTGTAGATATATAAACACGTGTATTTATACATACTCACTCAGATATATAGGTATTAAAAACTATATCTCTGGTTTGCAACCAGAGAAGTGGAAAAATTGAGCTCTATATATGTACTATGACTTGAAATGCATTTAAATAAATTAATTAATTAAAAAAATTAAAAATTAAAAAAAGAACCAAAAAAAAAAACTATATCTCTACATGTTTATGGCTAGACTGTGTCTGGAAGGCTACAGATACTCTATATAAAATCTATAAAGCCAGATGACCAAAAGGAGGTGAATTAAAACTGCTGGGCAAGGCTTTATTGGAAATACACGCTCTCGGGCTGAACTCTCCTGTCCATCAGAGTGTGTGCGGAGAATCCCGCACGTGTTCTGGGGTACAGAAAATTTTAAAAGGCCCGGTCAGGAAGGGGAGGGCTTAAGGCAGGAAGAGAAGGTCAGAGGATCCTGTTGAGGTCAGAGTCCTTCCTGGATGAGTCAGGAAAAGCCCGCTGATTGACAGGAGGTGCCTCTACTGCTGACAGCGTCTGGCTGGCTGTTCCTTTCTGGGGCTGCCCTGGTCACTCCTAACTGAACACCCTGAACTGACCTAACAAAATGTGTAGGAAAATGTGTTTTTTTTCTGGTTCTCTAAAGCTAGAATCTGAGACTGTTAGTGATATTTTTAGGCTTCTTATATGTGTTTAGAATGATTGAAACAGAGGCCCACTGTAATGATCATAGGGCTTAAACTGTTTCAGACTTCAAAAATAATACTTGTTTTGACTTGTGAAATTGAGGATCTCTAGTTAACCAAGAAAATTATAATTCAAATAAAGGGCATTTGGTTACCCTTGTGACACATGTGTTCCGTGATATGTCCTCGTGTTATCTTGCTATTTTTTTTGCTCACATTTTAGTACAAATCTGCTGCTTTTTAAATTCTCATTTGATCTGGGGTCTCATTCAATTTGACCTTTTAATCAAACCAAATTGCTGAGACTTTCATTTGCATGACCTTGGTTAAAATTGCAGGGCAGGTTCAGAATTGCTTCATACATGCAGAGCTCCCAGAAGTTCAATAATGATTTTTAGTGTATGTGGACTTCGAGACAAGTAGCAATGGACTTTATGTGAGAAACAATTAAAATAGCATCAATACTCACTAATGTTTTGCACCAAGGGATTGGAATTGTGAAAATGCTGTGGACCTCAGGAGCATGATGAATATTGTAGGCAAGCCACAGTTGTCATGGAAAAGCTAATGATCATTATTTTTTATGGATGAAACCTTCACATTGCCAATAAAACCTTTCTAATGGGTGGACACATATCCCTCAGGAAACACGTTTAGGTATTGTTAAAAATCTGTTTTCTCTTCACTTTCCCCAAAGCCCTTTTAAGAGATTGATTAAAATGTTGAGCCTTGTTTTATTTCATGTTGCTTTCTGTTGATATCCCACACTTGAGCTAAGAAGGCTAGTTTATTCACTGTTAAAGCTAAACTATGAACATTAAGAGGCTGTCACGATAGTAAGAAGACAGACTCAGCAGTCAGTAATAGTAAAATTGCATTTTTCAGCACAGAAAGACCATGGCCATTATTTTAGTCAGCTTTTTCATTGCTGTGGCCAAAAGACCCGACAAGCACAATTAGAGGAGGAAACATTTATTTGGCTTACAGTTTCAGAGGTCTCATCAGCTCCCGAGGTATGGGCTCAAGGTGAGGCAGAACATCTGGTGGAAGGGCATGGGAGAGGAAAACAACAGTTCAGGACAAGACAATCAGGAAACAGAGAGCTCTTCTTACCAGGGACAAAATATAAACCCCAAAGGCATGCCTGCAATGACCTCTCTCTTCTAGCCTCACCCTACTGCCTACAGTTGCCACCCAGTTAATCCCTATCAGGGCATTAATCTACTGATTGGGTTACACGTCTCATTATTTAATCATTTCACCTCTTAACATTCCTGCATTTTCTCACACTTGAGCTTTTGGAGGACACTTCATATATAAACCGTAACAGGCATTCTGCAAAATAGGATTATTATGTAATGTAATTTGCATTTTTGTCTTAAAAAGAAAGAATCTACACTATTGGAATAATGAAAGGAGAGGCTATACAGTTGGAGTTAGGAGTAATTGAGTGCTTCCTGGGTGCCAGGCACTCACAAGTACCCTATATGACAGTACTCTTACTAGACCTGTTTTACAGGTACACACACTCAAATTCAGAGAAATTAGATAAATTACCTAAGTGTATCAGTGAAGATCCCAGCAAGAAAGACATACAAATTGGGTCCTTGGAGGAGAATTTATTAAAGAAATTCTATGTAAGGGTATTGGCAGAATTTAGGGAACAATAAGGAGTTAGCAACACTGGGATTCATTTCTACCTCTAGGATGCGAAGACTGGAAGGGATCGTTCCTGGATACAAGAGTACATGCATAGAACTGTGAGGAAGGGTCTTTACACTGTGGCAGAGGCATGTTGCCAGGACTGGTTGAATCCCACTGGAAGCCAGGGGGCAAAAAGCCATTGGTGCTGTCACTAAGGCTCAGTCTCCTGGAGCCCAGAGGGGCATGGAGCCTAGATCAAGGGAGGAACAAGGGAACACAACCAATAGCCACTCTCCAGGTTTTGAGAGTTAGTAATTGGCAGAGCTTAGGGACAAGTGCAGGTAGCGCAGATCCTGCCAGCCACTCGCCATAGAGCCTCTTTCCAGATGCCTTCAACTTTCCTTCACAGTGAACCTAGGATGCGCAGAAATGCAACTGAAACGTCTTAGCAGCCCCAAACATCATTTATTCATTCCTGATTATTCACCTAAAATCTCATTAACCCTCCATTTCTAGTATTCTGTTGTTCTGCAAAAACATCATGTCTGTTTTTCCCCAAGTTCCGTCAAGTTCAGGTTTGTCTTTGGCTCTCGATGACTATTTATTTACTTTGTTATTTCATCATCCCTGTGTGAGGTATTCTTTTATTTTTGGAACACTTTTCAATGATTATTGTAGTTGAGAAAAAAATCAGTTCTTAGAGTGATTTTTAAGTCAGCTAGATTTGGGAGTATTTTGCAGTGTCAAGAAAGTATTTGTTTCTAAAAAAGACAAGAAAATTGCCTTTTAGTATATGTGTCAAGGTGCCAGAATGCCTGAAGAAAAATGATCCTTTGTGAACAGGCTCACAAATGAATAAACGGTATTCTGTTTTTATATTGAAATGTAGTTATTTCCATAGACACCTGATTCATAAGGAGTATAGTACAGTAGTGTTTTCCTAAGTCTATTGGAATTATATGTAGCATTGATATAATAAACTCTTCACTTCCTGTACAAATACTACAAAACTTTCTTTCAAAAATCATTGATGTGCAGTACCTTAAAGATGAATATCATAGATTTAGTTTTGTTTTTATATTCCATTGATGTGAGATAAATTTTGGAAATACATTAAAGCTTACTAGTTACAATTATCTCTTTCTCTTTTTAGGTTTGAAGAGAGCATAGTAAGGATTTTAGATGTAAAAATGGAATTTGATCACAATGACGTTTGGACCAGAGCCTGCTATCCTTTGTAAGGCAGTAGGAAGTCCTAGTTACCTAGGAGTCTGCATCTGGTCACAGGGTGTGCAGCAGTCACAGAGCATAGCATGGCTTATGGTATCCTCGGAGGACAGCGGGCTGACTATCCTGCTTACTAGTAGCAATAATTAACATTTATCTACAATTAAAAACCTCCAAAGTACTTTTATGCACTTGCATTGACTGATCTAATCTTCTACCTGTGGGAAAGTTGTTTTTGTTTTTTAATCATCAAAATACAAACAAGGAAACCCAGGGTTCGGTTGTCAGTTAGTGGGTAGCAAGGACAGAATCTAAGTAAGTTTTCCGACTCCCAAGTTTGGATCGCTCCCATTATCTAATGCCGACTCACAAAGTATCACCTGCCCACCTACTTGACAAGACAGAGCTGAGTTTATGGTTTACATTGCAGAGAGGCAGAACATCCCCTCCGAAGAGCCTCGCGACTATTGAACAGGGAAAGGCCAAGTTGGATTTTATTGAGAATAAGAAATTTGGCTTAAGGTGTGTCTTTCAGTGCAGGGCCTTGATTAGGACAGAGCCAGGATAACAATAGAACAGCTCAGGGTTGCTGGAAACAGCAAAGCAAGGGATTCCAAGAGAGTTGATGCTTCTTATTGAAGGAGTTGATGGTTTTTAGAAACTCCTGTAATGATCCATCAAGTTACTTGTCTTGGCACTGGCACAGTGAATTAAGCCAAAGAAGAGGATGGGATGGTAAAGGTTTGCTAATGTGTACAGCTGCATGGAGATGGGGGTGGAGGGAGTTCCTCAGGAGTTCCTTGGTGTCCAAACCTTGTAAAAGGTAGGTGATGAGGTTCCCAGTGTCCTTCATGGTCATTCTTCAGCCTGAACTGCACTGAAGGGTAGATCATTTTATCTGGGGCAATGATAAATCCAGATCTTCACCAGTGTTTGAGGGGTCACAATTGCACCTAAGTATCTGGGGGTGATGTTTCTAACTCTGTGAAGTATTATGTTTTTCTATTCTTTTGCATTGATAATCATTTGTTAGCTTATTTGCTGGGACAGAGACCATGTGACAGTGTTTAAAATCCTGGAGATCATGCATCTGAATAGTGACCAAAATATTAAGAGGATTATGACCAGAGTTGTGGTCTGTTTTCCAGGCAGAAACTGAAAGGGCGCAGATTAATCCAAGACATTAGCTCTCAGGCCGAATGTGCAGGGCCCACAACACCAGAGGTGGGCTATTTGTCAAGTCGTCCAATTTTCTTTGTTTGCTTTCCTTATCTTTTTAGTGTCATTAAAGATCCAGGAGAAGTTGTCAGAAATTTAAGTACATGTTCCCCTCAGGTGGCCTGTGTTTTATCTCAGCTGATTCTGTTCTGAACTACCCTCTAATTTGTTCGATGCCCTTGGTGTCATTTTCATGTCTCTGAACCTGGGTGTCTAGGATTCTTCCTACCTTCCTGGGATCTTGTAATGCACGAAGTGAAGAGGTTTGAGAAGAGCAGAAAGCTATTGAGAATTCCCTTGAGCAGTTACAATTTTGGTTCTTATGGTGGGGGCTCAGTTTTTCTCCTTTGGAATTGTTATCTAGTAATCTCTTTTTTCCTGGAGAACAAACTTATGGGTCAGAATGGGCCTTGGATGATATCAGGGACAGTCCTGAAAGCAAGCATTAGTGTACTTCCCTGGGACTGTCAAACAGCATTGTAACACTTGGGTGCAACTCAGCAGGAATTTAGCATCATGTAGTGAAACTGGTATTCAGATCATTAGGTAGTTCTGAGCCATTAAGTAAGTAAGTAAGTAAAATAAATAAATGAACAAATAAATAAATAAATAGTGTCAGATCTGTGAAAGGAAGACTGCTTCCAAATACACATCTTTTTTGGGGGGGGTGGGGTGAGGTGGGAGATGTACCAGAGATTGAATTCTGGGGCACTCGACCACTGAGCCACATCCCGAGTTATTGTATGTGGGAGCAGCTTCTGGGAGATCTGAAAGTAAAAGTCACTAACTTGGCCTAGTTGGCAGGATCCCTAAACTCATGACATGTCTACAGTGGTGTCACAGAAGTGCCAGCTAGGCCATCTGAGAAAAGAGAGGTTTTAAATATTCAATTGGGAAATTTCCTGTTGGTGGCTACCATTCCTTTGGGAGTCCTTTACAGAGCTGAGGTATGGATGGGAATGGATGGAGGACAGTTGTGATCCTAAAGCCAAATAAAAACATTTTGAACCCAGGAAATGTAGAATCATCTTTCAAGCCTTTGGACCAACAAGCAGAATTTGTAGGAAGTGATGGATATACACGTACATAGGAGGGGAGGTCTCCTGACACTGAGACTTATGATTGGAGGAATCCAGACAGAAGTTTTGGAATAGGTAACGTGGTGGAGATGTATACACTTCAGACTGTCTGGAGTTTACTCTATTTTTATTCTTGAGATTTTCTTGTGAAGTAATGGAGACTTCTCTGATTTGGGAAAAGAACCTCTTATGTGGAACATAAGTGGCTTTTACTGGATGTTTTTATAGTCTAGACTTTCTATGTGTATCTTTTCATTATCTCAAGAGTTAGAAGTGAGAGCTAAAGTACTGAGATCATTTTACGTCATCTACCATTTGAAGGGAACATAGGGCTTATTATTTGGTAATCATATTAAATTCTCCAACATTTTTTTAAACTCAAATTAGATTCTTTGGATTAAAGCAGGCTCTTCATTGTTTACAAGGTAATTTCTGAATTGCAAAAATTCTCTTCTTTTTCTCCCTCAATCTTGGCTGCCACAGTCAGACAGACAGAAAGCAGAGGCCCCTTCTTTCATGCATCTGTAATGGAAGCCTTAGCAGCAGACAGTAATTGCTCCAGGTCTGTCAAAGAGAGGCATTTGCCAACTAATTAAGCTGGGAAAATTAGAAGATCAGTATCTACATTTCAAAGGATTTTGTGTTTCAAAGAAGAGATTCACTATAGAATTTTTAAGAGTTATTTCTTGGACATCAAAATCAAGTACATTTATATAGCACTAATTATTTCAAAGTGACCGAAGAGAAAAGGAAAATAAATATAAAGAGAAACCACTATCAATTGGAGATCAACCAGAAATAAACTTCTCTAAAGGCAAAATGTGCATTGATTGAAAAACTATACTTGTTTTATGGTTTTATCTTGGTGTTTTTATATGGTTGATTCTACAAACTATTGTCGGGAATGGAAGTCAGCTTTCAGTGATAGTTCTATAAGGATCCCATCCTGGTAAGGAAGCTCCCTCTAGGATAGTCATAAATCTAGCCAATATTTTTATAATCTCAAGTCAGCATCAGTATTGACAACCCATGCAGTAAAATGATGATGATGTCTTCCTTTATATAATATATATTTGTGAAATTTCTGCACCTGTTTCTCTATAGATAGACAACTTCAGTGTTGTGTTTGGAACTTTCTGATTTTTATGTTTTAGTCATTTGCAAATAATACAGTGGCTATCTGTGACCTGATTTCTTTTAATTTTAAGTATCTCTTTTTGATCATTTAATGTATATTGGAGTATGAAGTGAGAAATGGAATTAATCCCAACAGTTTTTAAACCCTTTTTTTAAATTAAGTATCACAATGGAAGACATGAAGAAAACAGAGAAAGATAAAGTTTGAAATATTAGTAACCACTTAAAAAACAGGTGCAATAACTAAACACGAATGTAGCAACTATCAGTTTACCAGACATCATTTCAGAGTTAATCTGCCTGCTTGACTTCTCCCCTGAGATGCTTTACAGGCATTTCAAAAGTATCATGTCCTCAGTGGACCTCTGTAATTTCTTCTCCAAACCTATCTCCTCTGCCTTCAGCTTCCCCTATTTCCACAAATGGCACCATCTCCCCAGTTCACACTGGAACCCTGTGAATCATTCCTATATACCTCACATATTGTCTATAAGCATGTTGTGGTGATTCTGAAGCAAGATATCTTCAGTCTATCTCCTTTATCCATGTACATTACCATTTTCTTAGTCCAAGACATTCTATGGGTCACCTGAGCTACTGAGCCAGCGTACTGACTGACTTCCCTTCTTCCACCCTTGACATCTCCCATCATTATCCACTCAGCGGTAAAAAAGTCTTCTCAAAAATATTGTCAGACCATTTTATTTCACTGCTTATAATTTATTAATAGCTTTCCATTGTACTTGGACTAAAATTCAGAAATCCTGGTAATGGCCTACAAAGCCATCCATGATAAAGTTCCCACCTCTGTCCTCAACCATGCTCTCTCTGCAGTTCAGCCAACACTGTTCAGTTTTTGGAACACACCATGAGCTCTCTGCCTTAGCTCTGCAGCATCTTGTCCAGTGTTCCTGGGGCTGGCTGCTTTCCATCCTGTAGATTTGGTTCAAACATCACCTCTTCCCAGAGGCCTTGCCTCGTGGGTTTCTCCAGTTATTCTTTTACTCAGATTCTGACATGTTTCATTTATAACATATAGCACAATATTATAATTGCTTTATTTGTTTGAATATTTATATATGAACTAATATGTAAACCATGAGAATAGAGAAAATTTGTTTTAAACAGTTTCCTTCCTCAGGGTCTTGCACCTTTGTAAGTACCTAGTAAATACTTGTTGAGTGGATGACCTTGGAATTGACTGTCCCACAGAAATGTTAAAAATAATAGCCCATTTTCCAGTGTCTCATACAGCCCATTTATTTCAGGGATATAATTATCTATTGCTTTAGGACATGCAGCTTGAGTTATGGGTTGTGAGACCAGGGGATGAAGTGGGATTCAGGAAAAGGAGAAAAAATCATTTATTTTCACTTTCTTATATTCAGCTATAGGCAGATTGTAAAACTCAAACTTTTCTTTCATACTTTCTCTCCTGCCGCATTCTTTCTTTTGTTTTGACTGTTGTAAGGAACAGAGATCCATTTGGGAAAGGCCAAGGAAAAGGAGACTATATAATGGGTAACTGAGAACAGGAACCAGAGCTCACAGAAATAGAAATTGGGAACCATTGAGAATAAAGATCTTTGTCTCTGATTTTCTCACTTATGAACCACATGATTTCTCTCCTGGGGTCCCTGCTTTCCTTTGTCATATTCCTTGTTTTTTTGCTGTCTGATTTACTCTGCTTATGTTTAACTTGGATTTTCAAAAGTCGTCATGGACAACACCTTTTAGGATCCTTTTATATCACAGCTTTTAAGTTTTAGTATCCATTGCTAACTGCCTTAGACTGCCTTCCATTTCTGAAATCCTGGCATGGAAATCTGATTGGTCCTTGCAGTAGTCAACTCTCCATCTCTGTGACAAAATACCTGAGATAAATCAACTAAGTGGAGAAAAGGTTTTCTGGCTCATAATTTCAGAGGTTTCAGCCCATGGTCACTTGGCTTCATTGTTTCTAGGTCTGTAGTAAGACAGAGCATCATGGCAGAGAGGGCATGACCTGGCAAAGCTGCCCCCTCTTGGCAGCTTGGAAGGAAGTGGGACAGTAGAAAGAGAGAGGGTGAGAGAATGTATGTGTTAATCCAGGGACAAAAATATACCCCTTGAAGTCGGGCCCCATGACTAACTCTTCTAACCTCTTCTAACTAGATCTCACCTCCTAAAGTTTCCACCACCTCCCAATGGCTCCACCAGTTGGGGGCCAAGCCTTCAACATGTGAACCTTTGGGGGACATTCCATATCTAAACTCTAACAGTCCTCCTCACCTTCCTGAACCAAGTCATAGGCTGCTTTATAGCCAATCATCTGAACCTGCAGTGGGGAGTGAGGTCATGTGATAAGGGACTAGGTTGCAGAGGCAGCGGGATGGCGGGGAAGTGGCGTGAATGGGCCACATTCCCTTAGAAAGGGAATATACATGTGTGGGAAAATCAACATCTCTAGTAGCATGTCCCATAATGCCCTCTACTCAGCCTGCCAGTTCCCTCTAGTCAGGCCCAAGCAACCATGCCAGGGCCCAACCTAAAGCCTCCCAACATGATCCACAAACATCCACCCCTTTTGTCTAGTCATTTTACCTAAATGAAGTGGATAAGATCCTTATGTGTCAGGTGCAGTGCTAGTCTCTTAAGACACAAAATAGAATAGAATATGGTCTCTACTTTTAAGAGTTTGCAGTCTAGTTAAGGAGATTGACCAGTATACCATCAACTATTTTTTGACATGCTCACTGCTATTACCGATTGGTACAATTAAAGTGAGGTTAATTTGGGTTAAAAGGGGTGCATTAGCAAAACTGTGGGGCAATAATCCATAGCCTATTAGGAAACTTCCATGTCTGACACATAAAGCATGTAGGAGAGTGGGGCTTCTGTTGAAATATGGTCTATGAAGCCAGGGGGGAATCTAGGTACTGGTCATGGGGCATCAATAGATGGATAGGGATTTGGGTGTAGAGAAAAGGTGTGAGGAATAGGCACGGGAGAGATGATCTTAGCAGTGGCACATTCCATATAGTCTTACTTCAGCTTCATATTAGAAGCACATAACCATTTTTTTTGTTCAATTCAACTCCATAGGCATTTGCTAAGCATATAGTATGTGTCAAAAAGGAGCTCAGTAAAGAGCTATATTTATGTAGCATTATAGTTATACCCATGGATATGGATGATATCATCCAGGAAGTACATTCAGAGGAAAAAAAAAAAAAACAACTGGTAGTGGGGAGGGAGAGGAGGGAAAGAAGGGTGATTGCCTGATCAACAAGGTAGGAGGAGACCCAGGGGAGAGTAGGGATGGAATCCAAGGGTAGAGACTCAATATGGCAGTGGTCAGCAATGTCAGGAGGTACAAAATGGCCAGATAAACTGAAGACTGAAATGTGGCATTTAGGAAGATTGTTATGGGTGGGATACAGAGCAAGGATGCAGTGAGGGGTCCTGGAGTACGGGGTAGTAGGTAACCACCTCCGAATTTCACCTAGAGCTGACCCTGTACAAAGGAGTCTCTTTTAAGGCAATTTGCATACTTTGTTAACAGCTCTCAGAAAAGATTGTTTGATGAAGGAGATCTGGCTTAAGGAAGGTTCTGGATTATTTATGGATTTAATTTATCCCTATGATCCATGTCCCCAGTTGACACAGGCTATCAAGAGTTAGCCTCATCCTCTTCTTCTTGAAAAAGAAGGAAGACTATTTAATCATAACTGAGTTGCACTAATAGAAATTTTAATAAAACTGAGCTGAGCTCGGACTGGGAGGTTGCATAAGCAATCGGGGAGTATGAAGGTTCCTCTGGGTACACTCTGAACTGGCATAGCTCCTAGGACTGAAATATATTATTTAATCCAAAGCACTCACAGGGTTTTCATAAATACAGTATAAAGTCCACACAAACGTGTGTGGTACATAAAGCACAGTTTTCTGAGAATTTTAAGCCTCCCTATAACTCAGATAAAACTTAAAAAGACAAATCTTGGATATATGTGACAGCATGATTGCTGAAATTGGTTTACTTTCAATGGAAATCAAGGTAAAGACTGAAACCATACATCCCTTCCTATATATGCAGCCTTTCTTGATGATAAAAGCCTAAAGAATTATTATTATCTGGAGTTTAGAGATAGTACCTGAGGGCCACAGAGGAGAAATGACTTGTCCAAGATGCATAACTATTAGTGTCAGGGCTAGGAAAGTACTGAGGTTAAGGTCCCTGCTGTAGGGAGAAGCCCACTTTATTACTGTTGCCAGCAGTTCAAAAGCAGCATGAGCAAACCCTGCCAACTTTTCTAACTCCTTTTTCAGATTGTGATCTTGTAGCATTTTCTTTCCAAAAATAAATAAATAAATAATAAATAAATAAATGTCATTCTTTCCATGTAAATGTCTTCAAAGGCACCCCATTTCCTCAAGTCCAGACCACTTTGAGTAATAAGCAGGCCAATACCTACTTCTGTGGTCTTACAGACCCACTCCCAGGCCCTCTAGCGACTTCTCCCTGTCAGACGTACTCACCTGTGTGCAGTCTGAGACTCACATTCCCTCCTACTTTTCTCCACCTCTTCCTGGGATCCACTTCTTCCTCTCCCTGTGATTAGCAACTCCTTTTCATCCTCTCAAACTCAGCCTGGGCACCAAACCTCAAAGCCTTCCTACACCTTTCCCCTTATTTCATGTTCATAGCTGTTGCATTTCTTTGTCATGATACCTGTCATGGATCTGCTGTCACTTGCTTATATATTTAGATATTCAACTAAGAGTTTCTTGAGTGCAGAAAGAATGTCTTACCGATTTTTTACAGCCCAAATGGATAATGCCTGGAATACATAGGTACTCAGTAAATGTTTATGGGATTGAATGGAACAGTAACAACAAAACAAATAGTTGTGAGCCCTAATAGAAATTTTAGGTGAGACTGTATACCATGAACCCTCACCAGTTTGAAACTAGCCTAGTTTGTCTATGTCTTCTGCCTGTTCTCCATAATCTTATGGAGAAATTGGTCAATGTGTTGCTTCCCAGAGACAGCATAGGCATTTTTTTTCCCCCACCATGCCCTTGTCCATGGCATTTCTCCTGCCTGGCAAGCCCATCTTTGTGGTCTGGTAGCAGTTATTGTACCATGTGTCTGATGTGCCAGGTTCTTATCTTTCCCTACCTAAATAGGACTCCACTGTTCAAGGCCTCCTCAAGTTCTACTCACACTTGCTTCTTCTTTTAACCGATGATCTCAGCCCTCTTCACCCCTTTAGCACTGCCTGGAGCTACTGCACGTGTGATACTCTATGCTACCTTTTATGGACATATTGCATACCTACGCAACTAAAACTCTTGAGGGCAGGAACTGTATCTTGAACTCCTAACTCTATGAAAAGCCATAATAAATGTTTGCTGATGGTTGAGAGGACTCCCGGGTGTTTTTATGGTGCAGCTCTGTGATTTTACAACTGGATTCAGCTGGGTATGTTTGTGATGCTGGTGCTCGTGGAGGCCAGTCAGGCTGGCTGTAGTCAGGGATTCTGGAATTGAAGGGTAACTCTGGGAAGCATAATTGTTCAAGTTCATTAAAAGTAAATATCTCCCAGATGAGAAGGTTAGATGATGTAGGATTTCCCCAAATTGCATTTAATTTATAGACTTAATACAATAGTAATTAAAATCTGGTTGGAATGAGAAGTTTATCTAAAAAAATCTTCAAAATTTACAAAAGATGTGCTGAAAAAGTCTGTTTTGAGAAGCTCTCTCTATTCAATCTTAAAGCACAGAAATCTTATTGTCAAAATATTTTAGAATTCATTCACAAGTTGAAAAATGTTAATTTTCATCTAGTGCACATGTATATGTTTCATATTATATGATCATGTACATTTAAGAAATGCTTGTAAGCCATCTCATCTTGCCGTCAGTCTTCATTTGAGTTAATGGTAGAAAAAGACTTAATATGTCTTTTCCTTTCTCCATCTCAAGGAAATCAGGCAAAGAAACTGGACAATCAGGGATAACCAGGGAGAGAAAGCACCGAAAAGCATTTCTTTTTTTTTTTTTTTTTTTTTTAGTTGTAGGTGGACAGAATATCTTTGTTTTTTTTTTTTTTTTTATGTGGTGCTGAGGATCGAACCCAGTGCCTCACGCATGCTAGGCGAGCACGCTACCACTGCGCCACAATCCCAGCCCCCCGAAAAGCATTTCTTAAAACGCAGTGGCACCTTCACAAAAAAAAGTCAACCATAGGCTTTTAGAGAGAACATGAGACTGTGGCAAAGGACAGATTTTTTTTTTTTTGGTACTGGGGATTGAACTCAGGGGCACTCGACCACTGAGCCACATCCCCAGCCCTATTTTGTGTTTTATGTAGAGACAGAGTCTCACTGAGTCACTTAGCGCCTCGCCGTCGCTGAGGCTGGCTTTGAACTTGGGATTCTTCTGTCTCAGCCTCCCAGAGTGCTGGGATTACAGGCATGCGCCACTGTGCCTGGCCAGATTTTTTTTCATATAAATATTGTTGGGATGGCTAGTTAGCAATTTTGGGGGCAAATCAATTGAAGTTGTCTAGTAACATAAATATCAGATGGATTAAATAATGAAGTATGAGAATCAAATGACAGTCCAGCAAGAAGAATCTAACCTGAAAACATGTTAGACTTCAGAGGGGGTATAATTTACATGCTTGGGTTCAGAAAAGGCTCAATGGTGACGCCATTGCACATGATGCCCTTAGCAAGCTTATCGACTCCCTAGCAGTGACAGGCCCACAGTGGATTCTGTATAGGTAGCATATGAGTACATGAGTGAATGTGCACATTCTTCAGTATGATCAGCTGTGAGTCTCTGTGTACATTGTGACTCTGTGTGTGTGTATTTTGACTTTCCTTGAAATCCTGGAACCCCTTGAATGAAGGGCCGTAAGGGCCTTGTGGGACCATCAGGAGCTACTCTGACACTTTGAGGCTGTGCTGCTCTTCATGTATAATTGAAAATAAGGCACAGAAGAGGATATGATCTCAAAACCAAAAGAGAAGAAAATAAAGCTTCCTCAAGGATGTAGGGAGGGGGCTGGGGAGTGGTGGGAGTGAACTTCTACATGCTCTTTCAGCCATCTCGATCTTCTGTCTCTTGTTGTGGTAGAAAAGAAAACGGTTGCCTCTTTTGCTTCATGTCCTTTTCTCTAATAAAAAAGAAGTGAACAGAGAGTTGCAAGCTGGAGGAGGAGCTCCGCCCTCTGGATTTTTGTTCATTTCATAACTGCTCCACTGCAGGAATGGATGGACTCAGGGCACTGTAGTCACAGCTAGTTTACATAGTCCCTGAGGCGGGCCTGTGCTGTGTCATTTGCCATTGAAGCCCCTGCTCTTAGCCTGTGCCTGTTCTAGAGTAGAAACTTGAAAACATATGTCAAATGAATGAATAAGTGCCTCTTGTGTACCTTCAGAGAGCAGTATAGAGTTTTAAGATGTAATCCTGCATTTAGAGTTTATCAGGTGAAAATATCTGGTCTTTGTGAATATTTTCTTTGGGGCATTGTGTTTTCACAGAATGCTGAGAGGTTAGACTTCCACACATTACTTAGCCTTACAGACATACAGATCCAGAATGCATCATGGCCGTTTGTCTTGGCCTTATTTGTGCGCTGAGTTCATCGTTTTATTTTGAGCATAGCTCCTTCTGCTGCTCTGGACTGAAGAGCTATTAATAGTAATAGGAGCTTCCCAGCTTCAGTCAGTAGCATGCCTGAGAGGGATGTTCAAAAGAGATAGGAAGGATCCATCTCCCAAGTAATTTGTATGCCGGGAGTAGCACTCCTCAGAAACCCTGCTCTTTGTAGCTGATGTGGCTCATGACAGGGCTAGTGTAGAGGAGAGACCTGAGGCATCCAGGGTACACAGGGAGAAACCAGAAGCTGGAAATCAAGCTCCCACCCCAGTCATGGCTAAGCAGGTGGCAACGGTGACCAGGTGGAGGCACCAGCTGCCAGTGGGAAGGAAGGACAGATAGGCAGGCCCCAGCACCTAAGCCTTCCAGTGGAAGTCCTGGAAGAGGGTGTGAATGGAGGGAATGTGCATTAAGGCCTTTGGGAGGTAGTTCAGTGTCTAGTGCAGAAGGAAACCTTCTGGCAGCAAATCTGGTGGCTGCTGACAGATGGATGGAGAAATAAATGTGGTCCATAAACCGGGCACGGTGGCGCATGCCTGTAATCCTAGCACTTTGGGAGGCTGAGACAGGAGAATCGCGAGTTCAATGCCAGCCTCAGCAATTCAGTGAGACCCTGTCTCTACATAAAACACAAAATAGGGCTGGGTATGTGGCTTAGTGGTCAAGTACCCCTGAGTTCAATCCCTGGTACCAAAAAAAAATGTGGTCCATAAACACAAGAGATTATTCAGCCTTAAAACGGAAGGGCATTTTGGAAGGCCATGATGCTCACCATTATACCACCAAGGCAGGAATGACATTTGGACACATGCTACAACTTAGGTGAAGCTTGGAGATATTATGCTAGATGAAATAAGCTGGTCACAAAAAGACAAATGCTGCATGATTCTCCTTTGATGTTCCCAGTGTAGTCACATTGTAGATACAGAAAGTAGCAGGGTGGTTTCCAGGGACTATGAAGGTGGGAAATGGAGGGTTGTTTAATGGTGCAGTTTTATTTTTATAAGATGAAGATGTTCTGGAGATTAGTTGCATAGATATATGAATACACTTAATATTGCTAAACTGTACACTAAGGATGGTTAAGATGATAAATTTTATGCTTTGTATATTTTACCATAATTAATTTTCCCCCCAAACATCAGAGATGATCTAAAAGGAAAAGAAAAAAGCTTTGCATACAGACAGACTGACTTCAAACCCAAGCACAAACATTTAGTCAATGTATGCCTTTGGGTCATTCAGGGAAACTTCTGAGCTTTAATTTTTATTCTAATGTGGGAACGTCAATACAATAATAGGACCTATACTATGCTATACTACTATACTATTTTTGTAATTATTAAGTAAAACAGTATATATAAAAGCCATGTCACTTTTAAGAGCACAATAGCTATTTGTTTTTCTGTTATCAGAAGATGTAACATTTCAAATGTCCAAGCAGGTAGCTTGTTTTAGATGTCTGTGATTGTTCCAAGGTCCAACTTAGGGTTCAAGCTACCAGGTTCAGACTGAATGACTCAGTTCTAAGTGGGACCCACAAAAAGCGAGGTGTGACATCATATCAGAGTCAGCAAAGATGGGGTTTAGACGAGGTGTCAGGTCCTGTTAGAAGAGATAGGAGGACAATAACTGAGCTTGATGCTCACAGCTTCTCATAGTATGGTATGGGTAGTGTCAAGTTATTATCATGAAAATTCAGTTAGGTGAATTGGGACATTTCTATCTACATGATAGACATTTAGTATCAGTAGGTCTGTCAATTATTAGAGTTGTGGCACAGGATAAGAATTAGATTAACAACCAGAGTGACTCTAGTAGGACTCTGCCTATGACAGAAACCCCAATTGGAACTGGCTTGAGCACAAAATTTAATTTATTGCTTTACATAGTGAAAATTCAGTAATATCTGGCTTCAGGAATGATTGGATCCAGGTATTCAAAGGATGTTGCTGGAAATCTGTTTTGTAGCAACTGTTTGGCTCTGCTTTCCTCTGTACTAGCAGCATTCGCAGGCAGTTCTTCATGGTGGTGGTAACATGGCCACCAAAGCCCCTTGGTTTATATTCCATCACATCAACACTCCTGCTCCTCCTCTTTCCACTTTTTTTCTTCTTCCCTTCTCTTCCTGAATAATTCCACCCAAAAGCCATTACATGGAGCTGGGCAGGCTAGGCTATGCTGACGGCAGGGATGGGAAGCCGGGGTGATGCACAGCAGGGGCTGGCACCATGTGGGAGGGGCGGTGGTCTGGCACAGGGTGTTGAAGTCCATGTCGGGTAAGAAGGGCATCCTAACAGGTGTTCTGGTGCAGGATGGATATGAGAGTCTGTGTGTAGTGTAGACCATCCACATAGAAGGTATGGAAGCTGAGGGAGGTGGGGAAGCAGGGATATATAGGCAGGAGTGCAGTTCAGTACAGGTGTTGAAGACCATGCATGTTGAGGACAATGTTCATGAATGTGGATGGCCTGGCATGGAGTGTTAGAGCCTGACTGAAGAGTGTCCATGAAAGAAGGTCTCCAAGAGAAAGTGTCAGAGACTGAGGAGGATGAGGAGCTTATTTGTGTGGGGGTGGGGCAGCTCCGTGAGAGGAGTCAGAGCCCAGGCAGGGTTTGGAGGGCTTTCCCCAGGGGAAGGAGATGGCAGTAGTAATAGGTTACATAAGCAAGATTGGTGAAAGGAGTAAATATGTTAAGAATGGTGGGAGCCATGTTTCTCACCATAAGATAAATGTGTTCATAAATAGGGACAGGGAGAAAACGAAAATCAACCCAGTGGTATTGGATTGGAATTGGAGGTACTCATGTGAATTCATGATCTTTCTAGGCAAATAGGTACATGGATAGATAGATAAATAAATTTAAATGTAAACGTGTGTATATGTACATGCATTTGATATGGTTTTTCTGTACATATGTTTCTAAATGCCATTCTCCACTGAGAGAAACCAGGGATCCTTGAAGAAATGGTTGTTTGAAGGATTGAGGCTAGGAAGGTACAAGATGAGCCAGAACATTTTGTGCTTGGAAATAAGGAAGGGTCCAAAGAATGACCGAGACAAGCCCAAAGGACACAGAAGCAATTCAAAGGGCTCCCACCACATCTGTGACGATTTAGCCTCAAAATAAAATACTGATTATAACAGGTTATCACCTCTTGAATAAAATAGGAAACCGTAAGTTCAAACTGACATAAATTAAAAGCTGATAAAAAGCAGGAAGAAGGGATATGTATGTAGGTTCTCCACAAAATGCTTATTACTTACCAGGGGCACTCAGAAGCTGGTATCTATGGACCAAAACTCCCTTTCCTCTGCCTTCCACCTGGGTTGGGCCAATGGGCAGTGGCCTCTGGTGCCTATGGGTAGAGGAGGGAGAGTGCACTGACCCTTCACAGAATGCAGCCACTGTGTATGTGGGCGTGCTCTGTCCTGTGGCTGCAGAGTTCCCTGCTCATGGGAAACCTTTCCTCTTTTTGACCCTGTGGGACTAGAGGTGATAATCACTTCCCATCCTTGTTAGCCTGGGAGGCATCCCCAACCCTTATTGGTTCTCCTTAATCCTGTCAATGTCTGTTCAGGATCGCTTTATTAAACTCTCTCTGGAGTGCTCTGCATTTGCTGCTGGGACCCTGACTGACGCAAGGATACAGCACAAGTCCCAGAAAGAGGATGGAAGCTAACGACAACAACAGATGCCTGCCAGCGGCTGATGCTGACCCACGGCTGCTTCCCAGATTAGCACACTCCAGTCCCATCCCCCACAGACAGAATTGGGCCCACAGCTGTTACTGTCTCTAGGTGGGGAGGGAATAAAATTAAAGAAAGGGAATCTAGAAAGGACTTACAGTACCTCAGACTGACCAGAGGAGCATTTTGTCCCAATCTTTCAGACAGATATTGCTCTAAAAGTAAGGACTCGAATATCTGTTGGAGAATCCAGTATCTTCCTCCTCCTCGGCAAGGAGCAGGTGGCCCTGCGATCTGAAAGAATTGCAGTTCAAAATACCATTGGCCTTTTGAATCAAGCTTTGTGATTTCTTTCACAGAATCTGGAATTAAAAAGCAACTCAGAGGTCAAGGGAGTATCTTTTTGATACTTCTCGGTCTCTACTGCACTGTTAGCACCCTACAAATCATTTCGTGGCAAACACTTATTTGTGGAACTTTATTTTCAGCCATTTCTTCTCATGTTTGTTCTGGAAAGCAAGACAAGGACATGAAGTGGGAGGCTTTTTTAATGTCGATTTAGAGGTGTCCTTTGTTCCCAGCCTCTGAACATGAGATGACACTTGCAAGTACAGCCTGCTAGGAGAGCAGTCCACTACTCCCGTGAGTTATTGGGTTGCTAATCACCCCATTTGCAGGATTATCCCATTAATTATCCTCAAATTTCAATTATGGGACCTTAGACCAGAGCCTGTATTTAAGAGTGCCCCTTTGTCAGCCCCATATTGGAATTTAAGTTGGACTCTAATGTTGGTAGAGCAAACGGAAACATTTCTTAATTCTGCTAAAGTAGCAGAGGAATCTTAAACTGGGGCCTCCTTTCCAGTGTGGGCAAGATCAGTGGTGGGGAAACTGGGGGGTCTTTGTTGAGAGAGATTACTTAAATTATGCTATGGTTTCCTTTAAAGCCCTGATCTCATATACCCAATCACAACTGCAGATCTCGATGTCAGAACGCTGGTTTTCATAAGTAGCTCTGGAAAGCAGAATCACATTCACTCCTCATTGTTTTAAACTTTGGAATAACTTCAGAGAGCATACCACTTTCATTGGTACTACTTAGAAACCACGGCTTCCTTTCTTTTGAGGCAATTATTTTCATGCAGCAAGGTTTCTGCCTATTATCTGATTTATACTCCTCTGGCCTCAGCTAGTTTCTTTTGTGGGTAATTTTTTCTCATATACAGTATAGAGTTTGAATACCATGGGCTTTGAATCAGATGGACTGGTTCAAGTCTTGGTCCTACTACTCATCAGCACATAACTTTGGTTAAATTATGAAGCTTTTTATGCCTCAGTCTTCCTGTCTGTAAAACTGAGATAATACTTCAGTTACACCGATGTTTTAGCCATGTTATGAGGATCACATAAATCAGTGTCTGTTAGTTGGATGGTGCAATTATAACACATTACAGATGCTCAAAAAAGCCAGGCGTGATGGTGCATGCCTATAATCCCAGCACTTTGGGAGTCTGAGACAGGAGAATCGTGAGTTCAAAGCCAGCCTCAGCAACAGCAAGGCACTAAGCAACTCAGTGAGACCTTGTCTCTAAATAAAACACAAAATTGGATTGGAGATGTGGCTCAGTGGTTGAGTACCCCTGAGTCCAATCCCTGGTACAAAAAAAAAAAAAAAAAAAAAAGCTCAAAAAATGAGAATTGTTGATGTTTGTTATTTTTGTTTTAGGTTTGTCTTTAACTTTCTTCATTGCCCCGTCTTTTCTAATTTTTACTCAATTGAGAAAATCACTGTTTTTCTTTTGAATTTAAGGTAACAATAGGATTGTTACTCAGGTAAGAGGCACCCATGAGAGCTGGTCTGGAACAGCGTGCCTGCCCCAGGGAGTTGCTCCACAACCTTCTGTTTTCTTGCTGCTCTTTGCCATTAGGAGGCCTGAGCAGCCCTTTCCACAGCTATTGAAGGTCAGAGTGATCTGGTGATGCCTGAGTCAAGGAATGCTTTAAAACCATCCATGTGAGATGGTTTTTCCTAATTCTGCTAAAAGTAGCAGGGGAATCCTAAAATGGGGTCTCTTGGGGAGAGAAGGGGTGTTTGGGGTTGTCAGACCTATCAACAGTGAATACCATGTCTTGAGATTTCTATAATAGCCTTTTTGGAATGCCAGAATTTCTACCTTTGTCTCCATCCTCTTCAAGTTTAATACATTTCTTGTCTCACACAATTGTTTGAAATATTGTGTATGGAAAAAGTAAAATATTTTCTTAATTGATTTTATAATTTATCTGCTTTGTTATTGTAACAGTTTATTTTTATTGTAATTTCATGTCATTTCAGTTATATTAGAGTTATAGGGAAAATAAATATTGACCATAATGTCTAACGTATGAAAGGACATTTTAGAAGGCTGCCATCTAGCATACAGGGGGCTGACGGCACAGTGTGGCATAGGTGATCCTTCACGAAGCCCAACCCAACCCTACTTAGGCAAGACATTTACCCAGGAGACCCAGGAATTCATTTGTGTCAAATGAAAATGGCATTTCTTTAGTTGAATGGCTTTTAATTCCCTTTATAAATGGAAGATTTGTCCTTTAAGTCAAGTTTACTATCATGACTGACTTGTATACAAAGGCCTATTTATAAATATTTATGGCATTTAATATGTTATAGGAGCCCAACTAAATTTATGAAGACAAAATAAACACAGAATTTATGTGCTTACATTTTTAAACTGGATAAGTTGAAGAAATGTTGCAGATCTGCTTATAGATGAGTTTGAGTAATTTGCCAACATTCAGCCTGCTTTAATTCCCCTGGCCCACCCACCTGGTTCTATCAAATCCAGAATGTTAACAGTAGGCATTTAATAGGGAGAAGTTCATTTATTCAGATTCTTCAAAGAGAAAGAGAGGGAGAACCCAGCACAAGTTTCCTGTACTATCTTATTTTTCATTCTAAGCTACCATTGTCCTTGGCAGGAAGTAGTTCTCAACTTGTGGCTTGAAGCCATGTTTATTTCACTTCCATAGGGTGCTTGTTAAAACGCAGGCTCCTCCTGTAATCCCAGCAGCTCAGGAGGCTGAGGCAGGAAGGAGGATCTCAGGTTTGAAGCCAGCCTCAGCAACTTAGTGAGGCTATAAGCAACTAGTGAGATCCTGTCTCAAAATAAAAAACAAAAAAAGGGCTGGGGTTATGGCTCAGTGGTTAAGTAACTCTGGGTTCAATCCCTGGTACAAAAACCAAACCAAACCAAACCACACTCCTGGGAACCACCCAGACCCTATGACTTAGAATAGCTCAGTTTACCACCTACGAATGGTATTTGTGAACTGTGGAGTTTGGAGGCCACTGGTCCAGGCAGTGTCTCTCAGGATGTATAGGACTGGCATTGAACGTGAGGATAATGGCCCCTTTGATCCAGCACCTGGTTTTCCTGGATTTCTCTCTTCTGGATTCTTGATTTTTTTTCTTTGGAGTAGATTTATCAGGGTCTATGAATAAGTTTTCTAAGGCTGCAAGAGTAAAAATACTACGGGCTGGGTGGCTTCAATAACAGAAATTCATTTTCTGACAGTCATGGAGAACAGAAGTCCTAGATTGAGGGGGTTACAGTCCATCCCGAACCAGCGGGTTGAAGGGGCACCCCCACATTCACCTAGCAGTGGAAGTCAGGAAGAGTTGGAGCCCACTGGCTGCCCGTTCCCAGCCCTCTGTCGCAGGACAATCAGACACGCCAGGGAGTCCAGTCAAAGCAAGTACTCGTTTAATTGTGGAACAGGCATTCAACTTATAGGGCCGTTGGGCCAATCAGAGACAATGCATGTAGTCAGTAGCTGTCCATGTGACAGGGCACATAAGCCCTCTGAATTCTGTCCACGAGCTGATCACGTTCGCAGAACCAACAGTAAGCCAATCACATAGTCCCTCCTTCCTCTGTGCCCTTCCTGTTTACACACTTTTCACAATGGCTAGTCACCATCTTAGGGGCATAGCATGGAGGTAGCTCCCCACACTAGATCAAGCTGTCTGTAGGGCTGATGTTCATTGGGCCTCTCCTTTTGTCTTGTAGGTGAACATCTTTATCCTCCCATGGCCTTTTCTCCATGAATGTGTGTTGTCTATGTCTTAATCTCCTTTTCTTATAAGGACACCTATCATGTTGGATTTGGGCCAATAACCTTATTTTACCTTATGTATTTCTTTAAAGTCTCTGTTTCAAAAATCATTCACATATTAAGGTTCTGAAGGGTTAGGACTTTAACATATGAGTATTGGCAGGAAATAATTCAGCTGATAAGAGTGTAGATGGATCTTAAAACACTGATTAAGTGGAAGATGAATAATGTTGATTTCTTATAAAGTTCCTGCACTTGTCTAGCTTTCTGTCCATCAGAAGGAAGTCTGTTTCTGACTGGTCTTTTTTCTAAAGCAGCAAAAAAGAGGTCAGGACAATAACAACTTTTCATTGGCTCTTTTCCTCCTAAGATTCATTTACTTTAAGGAAGGAGGGTCTGATTGCTTTAGAATCAACTGCTTTAAATAACTAAGTGTGGTGAGTCTCAAAGGGAATCTGAGAAATCAAAACTCTTTTCATAATTAATGTTTAAAAAGTGTTCTTTCCCCTTTTGCTGTATTTATTAGTCAGATTTGCATTACTATAACGAAATACCTGAGGCAATTAACTTACAAAGGGAAAAAATTTATTTTAACTCACAGTTTTTGAAGATCTTAATCTAAGATCAAGTGACCTTGATTGCTTTGAGTCTCTGGTGAGCATAGCATATTATGGCAGGAGTGCAAGCCACTTATATCATAAACTGGAAGTAGAGCAGAAGGGGAAGAGACAAGTCCCACTATAATCTTACAGGGCATTTCTCTAATGATCTGAGGCCCTCCCATAAGGTGCCACCTCTTAAAGGTTCCACCATCTCTCAAGTGCACACTGTCTTGGGGACTAAGCCTTAAGGCTTAGCAAATCAAAACTATAGCACTGGGTGCTATTTGCACTGATTATGCAAGAGCAATAATGGATAGAGTAGTTGGTGCTTTAACATGACTTAAACCAGTACCACCAAACTCCACTATATAATCATAATTTCACCACTGAGCATTTGCAGTACAGGGTGGGGATGGGGGTGGGAGGCTATTTCACTTGAGAATGCCCTTGACAAAGTAGTAAACATTATTAAGTTTGCTAGATCTCAACCCTTGAGTACACATCTTTTTAAGTTTGCTATGCAAAAAAATGAGACATGCATAAAACACTTCTGTTGCATTCAAATGTTCAATGGCTGTTTTGAGGAAAAGTACTGTGTGATTGAATTATAAGCTGAACTAGCCTCTTATTTCATGAAGAACCATTTTTACTTATGAGAACAAGAGATTATGAAATAGGATTATTTAGACTCAGGTAGCTGGCAGACATATTTGCAAAAATGAATGAAGTGGGCCTATTGCTACAAGAAAAACAATTTCCTTGAAGTATTTTTTAGCCCATGATAAAATTTAATCTTTCAAGGGAAAATTAGAATTTTGGAAAACTTGTATCTGTTATTGTGATCTTAATAGCTTACCAGCAATTGAAGATTTTTTGGATAAGGTTGATGATTAATGAATGTGATTTTTTGTTATTATATAATGAAGTGGGTCAGCAATTGAGAACTGTGCATAACTCACCTAACGATTGTTTTCCAAAGGACCGAAGTATGGTGCCACAAAAAAAATCTATTCCGAGTACAAGATAGACCAATAAATATTTACATAACAGAGTATAAAATGTTATTATCATTATTTTTTTCTTGTGGTTCTGGGAATTGAACCCAGGACCTTGTGCATGCAAGGCAAGTACTCTACCAATTGAGCTATATCCCCAGCCCTAAATTGTTCTTGATATGATTTTACACTACATTGTGACTGATCTTTAAGAAATTACCACTTGTCAAGTTTTGTCATATTCTCAGAGAAAGAATATTCATAGTAATTTGAAAGGATTATTTAAAATACTCCTTTTCCAACTACGTACGTATCTGAAGATTTCCGTCATTTACTGCAAACAAAAACCTATCAAAATAGATTAAATGCAGAAATAGATATGAGAATCCAGCTATTTTTAAACCAATACTCAAGAGATTTGCAAAAAATGTAAATACTATCTTATTTTTTAATTCGATGTACACAAAGCATATAAAATGTTAAATAACATGAAATGGGTTTACTGTTGATATTTTAAAATGAATTAATAAACACATTATAAATTCTCAGTTCCATACCAATAGAGACCAAAGCTCTTTGGGAGCCCCAGTACTTTTTAAGACTGTAAAAGCATCTTGAGACCAAAATGTTTGTGACTTGTAATTTCAGAAGACATCTCTTCTAGCCATGCTGTAGCAATTGATTTAGCGTTAACTTTGATTCATGGTACACTTAGGGCCAAATATATTCACTATCTGAACAGTAAAGTAAGCTTGATTTTGCTTTTTTTCCTCACTGGGAGAAAAATTATAGTAATATTCTCTACCAGAATATTCTCCTGCATAGTTTAATGCCTGGTTTATCTTTCTTAATCCCAGATCAGTTTAGATAATCATGAATAAACTGGAAACAAAAATGCCCTTTACACAAACGAATGTTTTTGAGAGATTTGTTTCATTGGAATGAAAATGTATTCAAATTAGCAGAGATTGAATTCTGCCCTATAGAAAAATACTTGGAAATATTACCAAGAGTGTGTTCTTTTTTTTCTTTCTGCTTCTGTTTTCTCTTTGTTCCCTTTATAGGGCACTTGTTTCCTTCCTTTCCTCTCCTCTCTTCCTTGCCTCTGCATTTATTCACACCCACCCCCAACCCCACCCTGTGCTTCTTTGCCTTATGATAGCTGTGACCGATTCTTTGCATGCTGCAGTTTGGGCTTCTGCCAGTGTCCTCTAAGGAGAGATGCTGACCTGGTAAATGGGAACGAGGCATTGATAAAGTGTGGGCTGTCTTGGTCTCAGCTCAGGACTTGTGGGTTTCCATGTAGTATACAAAAGCTAACACCAGAGTCTGAGCTGCATTTCTATTTCTTCACAGAAGCTGTGAAGGAAGCTTAGGGAAGAGGATTTTAACTTTGACACTTTTATCCCCTAGAAGAAACGACTCCAGAATAAGTTCTACCATTACACTGTGTTCTTCATACATTTCTTTCTCATTTTTCCTCTAGTCCAAAAGTCATTCCCGAGTTGGCCTGAAATCGAGCACCAAGCCAAAGGTATGTTTGTTTTTTCCCTTCTGCATTTTTTCTGTAATAAAAAATCATTTGTGGTGGGTGCTTGCCCCACCCCCAACTGCAGAGAATGACTTGGCTTTGAAGGCCAAGGATATCTCTAGAAACAAAGTATTTTTGGATTTTCATTTGCTTTGCCTCCATAATAATAAAAGTGAAGTTGGAGACAGATCTTGGAAGGAAACAGAATTTGACAGTCTTAAAATCCAGTGACAGAGCTGAGAATTTTCCCATGGCTTGAAGGAATTCTGGAAAATGAGTCAGCAGATGTTCTATCTGAGTTCCCTCTTTTATTTTCTAAGCCTTTCCCAGTGGAGGATTTGTTCCTATCTCAGTTTATAGTTTTACTAAACGTTACTCTCTCTGCATCTGTTGTGAATAATGACCTTCACATATGGCCTGTGGTGAACTGGTTAAAACATGAGCTCTGTGAGTCCTAATGAATTGGTGTTAATTATTGGTTTGTCACTTTATTATGTGATCTTGGACACATTTGTGCAAAGAAGATGTATATACCCCCTAGTGTAGTATAAATTAGTGATAAAATGAGATCATATATGTAAAGACATTTATATTCCAGTGCCCAGCACAAAACAGGCACTTAACAATTTTTTAAGAATTCTTTATTTCATTGACACTTGATAAAGCAATAAATACAAAACATGAGAAAAAACAAATGAAAAAATAGAATATTTGAAATGTCAAAATCCTAATCTTTGGACACACATATACACACATACACTTACATTATGTTAATTTCTGGTGATAAACAGGGTAACGATGCACATAGATTTCTTAGAGTTTGGAGAAGTTTAATGTAGACATTTGCACTGGTTGGAGTACTTGGAAAACCTTTCAGGCAATTGACATTCACTCAGCGTACCTTTCTTGATGAGAAAAAAAAACATTGCAAGGATGCAAAACATCTGAAAGGTTCTTTGGGAGATTAAAAGAAGCAGTGGATATGGCAAGCACTAAGCCCAGAGCTGTGTAGTTACTTGTAGTTTTGCTAAAGAAGCCCCATGTTGGTTAGGAAGGTGCACTCAGGGCTCTCATTCAGTGCAACACTTACCAGATAATAATTTCAAACCCCATGCTTCAGGTACCACAGGAGCACTGTTCAACGATTATCTCATTTAGTACTCTCCACAACTTTCTGAAGTAGATGTTGTATCCCTCAGGGTGTATCCTGAGAATGAACCCACACCAGTAATTTGAACAGAGAATTTAATAGGAAGAATCATTGACCATGTGTGAAGTCATTAACGAGGTAATGAAAAGGGGAAAAAGAAAAGTAGTTGTAAAGTGTCATAAAGTAGCAATTCCAGGAAGCAGCTACCACTCCTCTGGCTGAGGGAACAAGGAAAAGAGTTGGGACTACTAATACTTCTTAGACACTTAGAGGAACCACCCATAGAGCTGAGATTCAGACCTCTGGGGAAGGAGTCAGAGGCTTAGAAAACTGGTTTCCCTGAGGAACCCACCGGTGTGGCTGATTCTCATATTGGGAAAACGGCAAATTGGATTCAGTGGCTCTGTAGGGAGGAGAGGAAGCTGGTGCTGCTGAGATGATGGATGCTTCAAGCGGGTGCACCTGAAGGGGCAAGTCCCTTCCAGCTCCACAGCCTCCTCTAGTGCCCATGCTGGCAGAGAAGCTGATGAAGCAAAAATGTGTTTTGCAGAGTTCCAGCCCCAGCATCACAAAGTTGGTTATAGAAAGGTGAGTTTGGAGACAAGAAGTAATAATTTAAAAACTGGCATAACTATTAGCTCCATTCTGCAGATGAGGAAACCAAGACACAGACGTGGTAAGTTGTGTTTGTTCAAAATTATTCATCTAGGAAGAGACGGGGTTAGAATTTAAATCTAATCTTTTCAGCTTCAAAGTTCATGCTCTTAATGCCTTAAACAAGTGATCATAGACAAAAACGTTTCTGTGAATCTTACTTTTAAACTCTGCAGAATGGAGATGATAATTCTTAGCTTGTGGGGTTGTTGTAAAGATTGAATAAAGTAGTATAAATGATGTGCCTGTCATGCTTCCTGGTGCATAGTAGGAGCTCAGTAAATATGGGCTATTGCTGGATATGGCATTTTTCTTAATTTGAATAGAGGAACTTGTTTCTGCCTCTGTGATTGTATGTACAGTTTTTAAAGTATTATCTTTGTCTTGAACTGGATTCATCTCCAATTGGTTGCTAATTCTACCGATTGTTATCTCTCTAACTTAGCATATTTTAAAATATTCTGTGTTGGAAAGTGAACAGTAGAGAGATGTTAAAACTGGAGTTTGATCAATGGAGACTTTATTGATGATGTCCTTAAAATCAGAATTTATCAGAGGCTATTATAGAGCATTGAGTTAGTATTTTACTTCAGATTTTAAGCAGTGGGAAAAATCATGGAGTTTAATTCATTCGTTCTTTAACACAATTATTTATTGGGCATCTAATTATACCAGAGATTGTACTGGCCATCAGGGGTGATATAAACACTGACATAAGGATCTGCCCTCCAGACTGTTGTTATAATTTAGTGGAGGAATATGATGAACAGCTCAACTGCTCATTCTCCACCTTTCTTTTTCCTTGACAGGCATGTTGTGTGTGTGTGTGTGTGTATGCATTGCTACATGAATACAACGCTATCAAGTGAGTAGAATACATATGGAGCCTTTGTTGTGGTTTGGATGTGAAGTGTTTTCCAGAAGCTCATGTATTAATATAGGAATGTTCAGAGGTGAAATGATTAAATTATGAGAGTTATAACGTAATCAGTGGGTTAGGCCATTTGATGGATTAATAATTTGATGGTCCCAGTTATGGGTGGTAATTGTAGATATGTAGGACATGGTGGGAGGAAGTATATCACTGGAAAGCGTGCCTTGGGTATTATATATTTTGTAGTTGGATCCTCCTGTCTGCCCCCTTTCTGTTTCCTGGCTACCATGAGGTGGGCAGCTTTCCTTCACCATGCTCTTCCACCATGATGTGTGGGCCCAGAGGGATGGAGTCAGCTGACCATGAACTGAAACCTCTGAAACTGTGAGCTGAAATAAACTTTTCCTCCTCTCACTTGTTCTTATTGGCTATTTTGGTCACAGCAATGAAGAACTGAACAACAAAGCTTGTTACAGAGTTGACCTCCGTCCAGGGGATACTTATAGGTGTAGGGATAACATGGCTACCTCTCCTGAAGTCAGTGAACAGCCATGAACAGCCAGGGTCTCAGGGCTCTGTAGTAGCTAATTGGCAGGATCAGGCACCTGTGTAAATCAAGTAATTTTTATGTTATTTCTTTTCTATATTTGCTTCCTCCCCCTTTTTTTAAGTGGCAATTTTGCCTCAGTAGTCCTAAGGGAAGTGAGGGACAGACTTTATGTATGTACTTAGGCCAGAGCTGTAAGAGGGTGTGAGCCTTGGGGGTCAACATGATATTGGTGGTGCCCAAGATCCTTCTGAGAGAGCATCAAGGTCATAGTCGTATTGTCAAGGTCATACTAGGTCTTGTTGATCTTTCTGGAAAATTTGGTGAAAGTTAAAGAGATTAGATTATATTGAGATAGAGTCTGTAGGACGTGGGAATGCCCCAAACCTGTGATTTGATTCCCATGGTTGAAAGAATCAGGAAAATAAATGCATGAGGGACAAAAACAGGGAAATTCATATTCTGATATCCCAATGTAGAGTGTCAGTTAGTGAGATTGGGTGCTATTTCCTCAGGATCTATTTAAGAGTAATAATAATCTTAATAGTGTACATAACATATAATTAGTGTTATGGTTGCTTTGTAAATGTTCAGTGGCTGCAATATTTTCATTTCATTTAATCTTTTTAAAGAGTAAACTTGACTTTTTAGACCTGTTTGGCCCTAACACATGCTTAGCCTCCCCCATTATCAACATGTGACCATAGTGGTACATTTATTACTATGGATTGAGACGTCATTATCACTCAAAGTCCATACCTTACGTTAGAGTTCACTATGTTGCACTTTTGATGGGCTTTGACAAAGATGTGTGTTCACCATTGTAGTATTATGCAGATGACTTTCCCTGTCCTAAAAGCCTGCTGTTCTCTTCCTTTCATCCCTCTCTCTTTCTATTCCCCTTGGCAAACACTGACATTTTTACTGTGTCCATCCTTTTGCCTTTCCCAGAATGTCATACAGTTGGAATCATGCAGTATGTAATCTTTCCAGATTGACTTCTTTCACTTAATTACATGCATCTACGTTTTCTTCATTTCCTTTCATGACTTAATAGCACTTTTTTTTTCTTTTAGTACTGAATAACATTTCACTGTTTGGATGCGCCACAATTTATTTAATTCATTCATTTATGGCAGGACATCTTGGTTACATCCAAATATTGGCAATTTTGAATAAAGTTACTACAAACATCCTGTGCAGGTGTGTGTGTGTGTGCGCGCACAATAAGTTTCAACTCCTTTGATAAATACCAAAGGGTATGATTACTGGGTTGTGTGTGGTAAGAGTGTATTTAGTTTTGTAAGAAAGTGTTGAACTGTCTTCCAAAGAGGTGGGACCTTCCTGTTGTTCCACATCCTCACCAGCATTTGGTGTTGTCAGTGTTCTGGATTTTGACCATTTTAATATTTGTATAGTGGTATCTCATTGTTGTTCTAATGTGCATTTCCATGATATGTAATGTGGAACATCTTCTCAGATGCTTATTTCACCTGTATATCTTCCTTCTCTGAAGTGTCCATTAAGGCCTTTGGCCAATTTTTTATTCTGATTGTTTCTTGGTGTTGAGTTTTAAATGTTCTTAGTATAATCATCTCTCATCAGATATGTATTTTGCAAATATTTTCTCCCAATCTGTGCCTTGTCTTTTAATTCTCATGACAGTATCTTTTGTAGAGTAGAAATTTTTAATTTTTTTTCTTTTTTTGAGGAAGAGTTTCACTGTGTTGCCCAGATTGGTCTGTACTTGGGAGCTCATCTGATCCTTCTGCCTCAGCCTTCCAAGTAGCTGGGATGACAGGCATATACCATCACTCCTGGCTGAAGTTTTTAATTATAATGAAGTCCAGCTTATCAATTCTTTCATGGATCAAGCCTTTGGTGCTTTTATTCCATATTATCAGAAAGAAAATTAATTTGCCAAAGCCTGAAGTTAATAGAGTGTTTTAAATATTCTCAATCTCCTACCCAAATATTTCTCTCTGTGTTCAGTGATTTTGACTTTATGATATCCTTTCTACTATCAAAGCCATCTTTTCAGATCAGACAAATAAATCCAAAGTCAGTTGCACTTGAATTCTATGGCTTCACGTCTAAGCTTCCCTAAGGCTATTTGCATTTCACTAGGTGGCAAAGGCTGATGAAATTGAGTTGCAAGGGTGGAATTTCTAGCATTAGCAAGCAGGGTACAGTTTTTGATTGGTAGAAAGATCTTATCCTTGCTCCTAAAATTACATTGTTTACCTCTAAGATCAATTCAGAGGGAGACATTAACTGATTAGGTAACCTAGGGTCACGGTGCATGCAGTTGGTCTGGAGCTAATACTCCCATATGGAGTACTGAGGCTGGCACCTTTTTATTCAACATAGGATTCTCTTTTCCTCCCACCCTTCCCACCACCCTCCCCATTTATGAGTATAGTGCCTCTCTTTCCCACCCAAGTATAAGTTCTCCAAATAGAAATTGTTTTATTATTATTTAATAATATTATTAATAGTGCTTTAATACTGTTTTATTATTTTATTATTACCTGTACCTTTCCCCTGCTCACTTTGCTCTTGCACCTAATATCTGAGAGCTTTCATAAATGTTAAATACAGTTGAAAAAGATCCCATGTCCTCACTTTACAACCCAGCAAACCATTCCATGAACAGTGATGGTGCCTAATGTTGTCTCAGGTCCCTGGCCAGGTAGCTTTTAGTTTTCTCCAGCTATAGATTTAAAATGGCTCTGGAACACTTCTGTGGTATTCTCATTTTCTGATTTTATCTAGATACCCCTCAGCAGCGTTCTCTTGCCCTTCTGAGCCAATTGCCTCTAACCCACCATGCACAGCCTTTTCTGCTTTCAACATCCTGCATTAGAGTGGGGCATTTGGTAGAACTGATGTACCTGCATTGATGCCTGGTTGTCACCCAAAGTCCATAGTTTACATTGTACATCTGAGGGTTTTGATAAATATATAAAGACATATATCCATATTCTAATATTAATTATCATACTACAGTATCATCACATAGAATAGTTTTGCTTCCCATATGGTAGTTTTTTGAGAAATCTTTTTTTTTTTTTCATTTTGGTACTGAGGATTGAACTCAGGGGTACTCGACCACTGAGCCACATCCCCAGCCCTATTTTGTGTTTTACATAGAGACAGGGTCTCACTGAGTTGCTTAGCGCCTCGCCATTACTGAGACTGGATTTGAACTCATGATTCTCCTGTCTCAGCCTCCCAAGAGAAATCTTCATACTATTTTCCAAGTGGTTGTACTAGTTTACATCTCTACCAACAGTGTATAAGACTTCTTTCTCCTCATCTTCACCAGCATTTTTTTTGTTTGTATATTTTTGATAATAGTTGTTCTATCTGAGGCAAGATGATCTGATTGTGATTTTGATTTGCATTTCCCTGATGATAGGTGATATTGAGTATTTTTTGCTATTTGCGTATCTTCTGTGAGGAAGATCTATTTAGGTTATTCACCCATTTTCTTTCCTTTTTTTCTTTTTTAAATATTTTCTAGTGTTCAATGAACCTTTATTTTATTTATTTATATGTGGTACTGAGAATCAAACTCAGTGCCTTACACATGCTAGATGAGTGCTCTACCACTAAGCCACCACCCTAGCTCCATATTCACCCATTTTAAATTCAGATTTCTATTATTGTTGTTGTTGTTGTTGATTTGCTGTTGAGTTATTTGAGTTCATCATATATTTGGGAAATTCATCCCTTGTCAGATAAACTGTTTGCAAAATTTCCCCCCATTCTTTAGGTTGTCCCTTCGTTCTGTTGATTGTTTTCTTTGCCATTCAGAAGGTTTTTAGTTGGATGTATTCCATTTGTCAATTTTGTCTTGTTGCCCATGCTTTGGGGATCATAGCCAAAACAATCTTTCCCAGACAAATGCCCTGAAGGATTACATAGTTTTGGTTCTCAAATTTAGGTCCTCAAGAGTGATGAAAGGGGGCTGGGGCTGTAGCTCAGTGGTAGAGCGCTTGCCTTGTGTGCATGAGTCACTGGGTTTGATCCTCAGCACCACATAAAAATAAATAAATAAAATAAAGATATTGCATCCATCTACAACTAAAAAAATATTTTAAAAAATGAGTGATGAAAGTGTATAACGTTGTCTTTTTTTTTGATATTAGAGAAAACAATTTCAGCTTTTTCCTATTCAGTATGATGTATGCTGTGGGTTTATCATACATAACCTGTACTGTATTGAGCTTCACTCCATTTATACCTAATTTTTTGAGGAGTTTTTTTTTTTTATAATTATGAAAGGTTGTTGAATACCTGTTCTGAATCTTTTGAGAGGATCATGTGGTTTTTGTCTTTTGTTCTCTTGGTGTAGTGTATCACATTTGTATAGGTTCAACTGTCTTTTCCTCCCTGGGAAAAGTCTCACTTGATCATAGTTTATAATCTTTTTAAAGTGTTGGGTTCAGTTTGCTATTATTTTCTTGAGAATTCTTACATTTATGTTTACTAGGAATAGTGGTCTGTAGTTTTCCTTCCTTCCCTTCCCTCCCTCTCTCTCTCCCTTCCTTCCTTCCTTCCTTCCTTCCTTCCTTCCTTCCTTCCTTCCTTCCTTCCTTCCTTCCCTCCCTCCTTCCTTCCTTCCTTCCTTCTCTTTCTTTCTTCCTTTCTCTCTCTCTCTCTCTCTCTTTTTCTCTCTCTTTCTCTCTGTCTCGCCTTCTTTCTCTTTCTCTCTTTTCCTCCTCTCCACTTTCTTTCTTTTTCTTGTTGTGCTCTTGTCTGGTTTTGGCAGCAGTAATGCTGGTCTAGTAGAATGAGTTGGAAGAATTTTATCACTTTCAATTCTTTAAAATTGTTTAGAAATAATTGATGTTATTTCTTTAAACATTTGGTAACATTTAGTGATGAAGCCGTCTGATCTGGACTTTATCTATCTTGGGAGACTTTTTATTGCTGATTCGATATCATTATTTGTGACTGGGCTGTTCAGGTTTTTTGCTTCTTCATGGTTTGGTTTTAGTAGTTTCTATGTGTTCAGAAATCTGTTCATTGTTTTTATATACTTCCAATTTGTTGGCATATGCTTGTTCTTAGTAGTGCCTGATGATCCTTTGTATTTCTGTGTTATCACTTGTAATCTTTCCCTTTTTATCTCTGATTTTATTTATTTGGGTCTTCTCTCTTTTTCCTTGGTCAGTCTAGCTAAAATTTTGTCAATTTTGTTCCTCTTTTTAAAAACCATTGATCTTTTTTGACCTAAGGAAAATTCATTTCATTTATATTTGATCTTTGTTATTTCTTCCACTAAATTTGGGTCTGGTATGTTTTTTACTTTCTAGTTCCTTGAATTATATCACTAAGTTGTTTATGTAAAATATTTCTTCTCCTTTCTTTCTTTTTTTTATATTTGTCTCTTCTCTTCTCATCTCCTCTCTTTCTTTTTTGATGTTAGTACACATGGCTAAACATTCCTCTTAGTACTGCTTTTTGTGCTATACCATAGGTCTTGGTGTGTTGTGTTTTCATTGTCATTTGTTTCCAGAAAATTTTAAATTCCCTTTTTGATATTTTCATCAATTCATGTGTTTTCAAGAACATATTGTTTAATTTGTTAATTATATTTGTTTAAATTCTTTTTTAATCTGTATTCCATTTGCCTTTATTATTTGGTAATTAGAAAAAATATATGATATGATTGTGACTTTTTAAAAATTTCTTTAGGCTTGTTTTGTGGCCTAATACATAGTCAGTCCTTGAGAATGTTCCATGTGCTAATGAGAAGAATGGATCTCCTATAGATATTGGATGAAACACTCTAATGTGAAGTCCATTTTGCCTATAGTATAGTTTATTTTTTTATTTTATTTTAAAAATATTTTTAAGATGTTGATGTACCTTCATTTATTTATATGTGGTGCTGAGAATCAAACCCAGTACCTCACACATGCTAGGCAAGTACTCTGCCACTGAGCCACAACCTCAGCCCTATAGTAAAGTTTAACTCTGATTTTTTTAATATGATCTGTTCATTGATGAAGTTGGGGTTTTGAAGTCTCCAACTTTTATCAACTTTTATTATACAAGAGTCTGTCTTTCCTATTAGACCTAATAATGCTTGTTTTATATTATTAAGTGCTCCAGCATTGATTGTGTGTGTGTGTGTGTGTTGTTATTTCCTCTTCTTGAATTAATTATTTAACATTATATAATGGCTTTCTTTGTCTCTTTTTATAGTCTTTGATTTAATTTCTAGTTTATCTGATATAAGTGTAGCTACTCTTGCTTATTTTTGGTTTCCATTTGCATGGTATAACTTTTTCCCTTCCTTCACTTTTCAGCCTATGTATATCTTTGCTGATAAAGTGAACTTAGTATAGTCAGCATGTTATTGGTTCTTGCACTTTTTTAAAAAATCCATTCAGTCAATCTGAATCTTTTAATTGGGGAAGTTAATCTATTTACATTCAAGGTTATTATGGAGGAGTAGAGATAAATCTCTGACTTTGTTTTATTTTTTGTTTTGCACATCCTTTGTTCTTTCCTTCCTTCCTGTTTTTCATCTTTGCAGTTTGGTGTTTTCTCTGTGTTGATAAGGTTTGGTTCTCTTTTTTTGTCTTTTTTTTTTCTGCTCTCATAGTGAGTTTTGACTTTTACATGATTTTGTGATGGTAGTTATTGTCCTTTTGCTTCTAGTGTAGGACTCCCTTAAGCATTTCTTGCAGGACTGGTCTGGTGGTGATGAATTCCTCAGTTTTTGCTTATCTTAAGACACATTATTTCTTCATTTCTGAAGGGTAGCTTTGCAGGAGTAGTATTCTTGTTTGGTAATTTTTTTCTCTCATAAATTTGAATATGTTATTACATTTTCTTCTGGCCTCTGAGGTTTCTGCTCGGAAGTCTACTGGTAGGCCGGATCTCTTTATATGTGACTGGATACTTTTCTTTTGCCATTTTTAGAATGTTCTTTGCTTTTCACTTTTGACAGTTTGACAATAATTGGACCTTTTTCAGTCCAATCTCTTAGGAGTTTTTAAAGTTTCCTGGACCTGTTTGTCCATATTATTCCCCAAATTTGGAGAGTTTTCAGCAGTTTTTTCATTGAGTAGGTTTTCTATGCCTTTTGCCTTCTCTGCTTCTGAAACATCAGTAATGTGAATGTTTTCTCACTTAATGGTGTCCAATGAGTCTCAGAGTGTTGTAGACTTTCTTCATTCCTTTCATTCATGTTTAAGGGCTGTGTGGGTGACTTCATGGGCCTCCAGAGCTTGACCAGGAGCTGTCTAGCTGCTATCTGTGAGTGGGCTGGCAGGCTATCTATCTACTTCTAGTAGATATGGTGGATATGGTTTCCTTTCTGGTTCCCCCATTCCCTTGGGAGGCTAAGCCACTCAGGGATGAACTGCTCACATGATCCTCAGGGCCATGGGAGGTGAGCAGGGCCACCTGAATGATTCACAGAGCTGAGTCAGTAAACTGCTGTGGGTAGTCACTGCTGCTTCATGTGGATGGGGTCTCAAGATAGTATTATATAGCAGGAGCCTGGGTAGAGAGGTGTATACAATGTGGGCTGGGCTATTTTTCCAAGGCAATGCAGTGGATGTGGTAACCTGGAAGCTCCCCAAACTGGGCTTGGGGCCTGCAAGGATTGCAGGCTTCTCCAGCAGCAAATACTTAAGTTGTCTGTGGCATGCATGGGAACTAATAGGGGATTCCTGTTAACCCTTCCCTTGCCATGCAAAGTCCTTCTTGATTCAAAAGAAGGGACAGTGCATGCTATGTGCTTCGTTTCTGTCCTTTGCAACATTTCTGCACATCTGCCTTTCACTTCAGTACTCGGATTCAAACACTCCAGCAAAGAGGATGTTATTCTTTCTTTGTTTAGTCCTCTTTTTTGGAAGGAAGTATGCCAGACACCTCTAGTCAGCCATCTAGCTGATGCTACTTCTGCCTCATTTCTTTTTAGTTCTGGATAATATTTCATTCTCTGGATTTATCATAGTTTACTTATCCATTTATTTACTGAAGTACATCTTGATTGTTTACAAGTATTGGCAATTACAAATAAATCTGCTATAAACATCCATATGCACGTTTTTGTGTAGACATGTTCTCAACTCATTTGGATAAATACCAAGGAGCACAATTGCTGGATCAATTTTTCTTAATCATTTTCTTCCCATAAATGACTCATAGCCTTTACTCTATTTTCTTTAAATATATGCTCCAAATTTTATGTTTTCCCAAATGTATTTTCCTATATTTTTTGGTCATGTATTTCCTACATTATCTTCCATTGCCCCCAAGAATGATCTAGGTGCCCTTTGGGGGCAGATGAGGAAAGAGCAAAATACTATATAATAACAGGATAGAGAAGTTTTTAATGTAGAAGCTGTATTTGGACAACCAGGAAGTATAAACCAGGAGATGAGTTTATAGCACCTGAGAGTTAAATTCCTGTCCTGTCATGTATTTCCTGCCAGCATCCGAAAGAGTGGTTTGAGCCTTTTATATCACTGTGAGGGTCTGAAGACTGTATCTAGCTTAAGGGAAATTAAAAGTCACTGTTTTTGGGTAGTCAAAATTCTTCTTGAAGGTTTTGACAGGAGAAGGAAAGGAAATCAGACTCCCTAGAGCAGAGGCTATATTATCTTTACTCTGTGATACTATCTCATGGCCTGCGAAGATGCCCAGTGGCTTTCTAGAAGATGCTGCCTGAATAAAAAGTGACAAAACAAGCAAGGTGAATTCCAAAGAGATGGAGAGCATCTCTGCAGACTCACAACAATAGGATTGTAGGAGAGCCTCCTCTTTCTATTATTATTTTTCCCCAGGGGAGAAAAAAGAATTCACATTTTTATATTTTGGTTAGTTAAAAATTGCTGTTTTATTTTCTTAGATAGAGGGACGCTTTTGAGACAAGTATTATTCAAAAGACAAAGGTTGCCTTGTCAAACACACTGACACTAACTTTTACAGTCATCTCCTTTCTAAATTTTAGCTATAAAAAGACCCAGAAGGACAAAGTGTGCATTTCAGCAATGTAGGTCAAATTCTGTTGCCATGAGCTCTGGTGGACTGGCTGTCCACTGCTTTTATTCTTTTTGAACTTGTGTTATATTGAATTGTGTTTGCAAAGCAGGAGCCTGGGGCTAAAGTTTGGGGAGAGCATTATGGATTTTTAAAAAATATTTAACTTAATTTAATTTTTTGCATTAATAGGGCTCAAACCCAGGGCCTCCGTGCATGTTAGTCATGTCTCTACCCATTTTTAAAATATTTTTTAGTTGTCAATAGATCTTTATTTTATTTATTTATATACAATGCGGAGAATTTAACCGAGTGCCTTGCACAAACTAGGCAAGTGCTCTACCACTGAGCCACCACCCCAACCCTTTAAAATGTTATTTTTGATACAGAGTTTCAGTAAGTTGCCCAGGCTGGCCTCTAACTTGTGAGCCTCCTGCCTTAGCCTCTCAAGTAGCTGGGATCACAGGTGTGCGTCACTTTACTCAGCTTGAATTTTATTTTAAATTGACAATAACTGTATGTATTTATGGGATTCAGTGGTGTTTGGATTTTTAATGTGATGACGTTTAGTAAGTGGGGATTGGAGTCATTTCACTTTTTGTCTTATCTGTTTTCTTTCTACTTGCCTTGATGGGGAGCAACCTAAGTCTTAGTAAAGCTTTTACTTCCTCTGTATCTTGTTCCTCTGTGACTCCACTCAAGGGTCTCCTTCATTTCTTTTTTCTTCTCCTTAATTTTCAAATACCCTGAGACATTCCAAAGTAGAATGCATACTCTGACTAACTTAAGGTACAACCTCGCATCTCAAACTCAGAAGAATCAGCTTCAGGGCTGGTACAGGCCAATGGCTTTTGGAACCCCTTTCATCTAAGACCAGATATGTTCTCTTAAGTTCTGTGAGAGGTGAGGCCCAAGCTGGATTGCTGAAAGCATGCACACTGTATTTCTCAAATGAGCAAAGAAAAAAATAATAATCCCTCAGAGTACGGCTCAACTTGTTAAATATTAAACATGGTCACTGCCCAATTGTTCTGTGGTTCTGAGTTCCAACAGGTTTCTTTCAGGTGGTCCTTTTCTAGCTCATGAGTTAAACCCAGTGTTTTAGAATAACAGTTGCTCTGCAAGGAGAACCCATGAGAAAGTGGCAACTACCTAGATGAGGTTTTGCTGGGAAATGTCACAAAGGATCTATAGAAGCAGCACAAATGCAATGCCATTTCTTGTCTTCATTGAAGAGAGTACTAACTTTGCAACTTATGACTCTGTAATGAAGCCGATTTAGACACCTGTGTCATCTGTCAGCAAGTCAGAACTTTGATTCTGTGTTCCTAGTCTTTAAGTGGCATTTAGTTAGCTGAAAAAAAGGTGTTTTAATTCATATAAGATAAAATTGTCCATGCTTCAGAAATGCTCAGGATACGTCTGGTGTAGTGGCATGTGCTTGTAATCCCAGCAACTTGGGAGACTAAAGAAGAAGGTCACAAGTTCAAGGACAGCTTCAGGAATTGAGGGAGACCCTAAGCAACTTAGTGCAACTCTGTTTCAAAATAAAATATAAAAAGGACTGGGGATATGGCTCAGTGGTAAAGTGCTCCTGAGTTCAATCCCTAGTACCAAATAAATAAACAAATAAATAAAAATAAAATGCTCAGGATAGGATTTCAGAAGGGAAGAATGAAAGCACATCTCCTTCCCCTTTTTTTTATAGCAAAGACCACTCTCTGTGCAGAGATTTAAAAAATTCACAACTCAGTCTTGTTTTATTTTGCCCATTTATATGATTTTTAAAAATACTAGTATTTTAAAATGTGAGTGCTTTCATATAAAGATCTTGGTTTCTGGCTTGTCCTGAAAAATTGAAATATCTTGAAGGTGAACGTGGATTTCTGAGTGGCCACTGCTTCTCTAAATAGGCCCAGGCTCCTCTAGATCACCACAGTCCCCTTCTGTCCCTGTTGAACTCCTGCCATCCTCCAGTTCATGCTATTCACTGCTTTCCTGGTTTCCTGATATCCTGATTTCTGAGTTTTCAACCACTAGTCTGAGGATTATTAAGCTACTTTTCCTCTTGAGTTCCAAGTTCTTATACAGATGTTTTAGCTGAGATCAACACTTGGCTATGTTACCAACAAATTCTATTTAGCAAATTCATTAATTAGGCTTTATATTTTCTTTAAGACATGTTCATATACAACAATGAATTTATTTAAACAAATATTCTTTGGCTTAAACTTATTTTCTTCCAATGAAGTTTGGTATTAAGACCTTTTCATAACTGATAATTCAGTTTCATACAGTCTTGCCTTTCCTGTAAGGCCCTAGGTTTACAAAATGGCAGTTCAGCATTTTATTTAAATGAGCCATCATTTTCCTTCAAAATGAAATGAAGGCTAGGCATCTATGCAGGAATACACTGACTTCCTATGTAATCACACTAGTCCAGGTCCAGACATTATTGCAAGCATGACTCTTTCAAGCCAAAAAAATATGCATTAATAACTCAACCACACACACACACACACACACACACACCAAAACCAAGATAGGGAGAAAACAGAAGGAAAAATAAGTGCACAAAGGGAGGGATTAGTGGGGGAAATCTGGACATTGAAATGCAGATGGTAGGATTCTGGGAGGCTGCTGCCTGAAGTGCTCCAGGAGGTGGAATCACTGCTATTACCAGGTGTGTCTCAGGTAAGGTAATTGAGGCAGACACAGAATTTAAGGGTGTGCCAAAACACTCAGTAATCACCATAAATAATACTTTCATAAATTTTATTACTTCTCACTCTCTTCTCATTTGACAGCTAATAAACTGAGGCTTAAAGATGTTGAGTAACTTATAGCTAATAACAGAGCCAGGACCCAGCCAGCTTGACTCTAGAACCTTCTTATGAGCAGGTACTGTGCATCTACTCCTGCTAGCCAAAGTGAGAGCACCATGTCCTGTGGATCCACTATCCTGGACAAGGGATAGGTTCATGACCTCGGAATAGTCACACACAGACTGGCCTGGGGGAGCTGACTTAGTTAGCCAAAAGACAGTCGTGCCTATTAGTTTTCTTACACTAGATTGATTGATTAATGATTGGTTGATTGATTTAGTCCAATACAATGTCAGAGAGAGGGAAGATGTGGGAAAGAGACTCAGGAAGTACATATATGCACAGAGACAGACACCTAGAGACAGTGAGACCAAGACAATAAACAGGAATACCTGATGTTGGTAGAGGCAAGAGCCAAGGGAATGAGACTGAGCGTGAGCCCAGGATGGGGAGCAGGGATCTGAGCCTACAGGGAATACACAGAACTCAGCCCTGGAGCTACTTAGAAATGCTATTCCCATTTCTGGAAGATGTTATAGGTCACACAGCCTGTTTTTCTGCCTTTCTTGCTCTCTGTTGTTCCCTAAATGTCCATGCTTTTTAAAAAAATATTTTGATTTTTTTTTTTTAGTTGACAGTTCATGTCTTAGTAGAGATGGCCTAAGTTGTCAACCACGACTCAGAAGAGCCCAGTGGGCCCTCATTCGCAGATGCCCTATTCTCAGTCTGAGTTGCCTTGTCCTCCTCTCCCTCCCTGCCTGTCCCTTTTTTTACTGGCCATCCTGCCTTCCCCTAGCCATCATTAGACTTTAATGTAAGAGCTTTCATCAATGGACCTGTGTTTTCCTTGTGTGATGCTTCATGAAATTGTAAAGAGCCTAGTTGTCTGTGATCCCTTAGCTGACTCTCCAAGTGCTTTATTATCTGCCTGTTTCTCTATGCCTGCAGGGCTGGAAGGAGAGGGTAAGGAGCTGAGAGGGCCGACTGAGCAGGGGGCTGTGTCTGAGAAGGAACGTGAGCTGGGGAAGAAGGAAGTTCAGTTAAATTAGCAGTATGCTGTGAGCACTTCTGACCACTTTATTGGCATATTTCCTATAGAATACTCACTTTCACTTTCAAAGTTATTGCTGCTGCCATAGCCAGATTTAAAATGCATGTGGTAGGTTTTTCAGTACCATTCAGCTCACTAAAAGTAACGATTATCTAGCCGGGT
>CM053408.1:62863389-62986539 GCA_028644305.1 Xerus rutilus
GTAATCCCAGCACTTAGGGAGGCTGAGACAGGAGAATCGCGAGTTCAAAGCCAGCCTCAGCAATGGCGAGGCGCTAAGCAACTCAGTGAGACCCTGTCTCTACATAAAACACAAAATAGGGCTGGGGATGTGGCTCAGTGGTCGAGTGCCCCTGAGTTCAATCCCTAGTACCAAAAAAAAAAAAAAAAAAAAAAAAAAAGTAACGATTATCTGAGTCACCCTCAGTCCTGTTAAACCTAACACCCCTATAGACAATGAATATTTAACAAATATTTAACAAACATTTTGTGATAGTGACACCTTTATTACTTGTTTGGATAATATAATCTATGTATTTGTAATTTAAAAAATATTCCCTAACTCAATGAGAACAAATAAAAGGAAATAAAAAAGTAAATAATAAATTAAATATAAATGTTGAACAGGACTATACTAAGACACATAAGGCTCTCAGATATTTTTACTTTTTTCAAAAATCATTGAGAATGGGACTTTGAATAAATAATGCAGACTGATATCAGTGCTTTTTAATGGCCACTAGAGAAACCAAGCACAATCTTATAGTCAGGGACGTGACTTCTCAAAATGGTAACTGTGGCAAACAGAATAACGGCCCCTTCAAAGATGTCCAAATCTCAGCCCCTGGAACATGTTACCTTACATGGCAAAAGGGATTTTTCAGACATGGTTAAGGATCTTGAGATAAGGATCTGTTGGATTATTTCCAGGTACCCACACAATGTAATCACAATGATCCTTATAAGATAGAGAAAGAGTGTCAGAATCAGAGGAGATGTGACCATGTAAGGCCATGAGTCAATGAGTAAAAGCAGCCTCTATGTCACGAGCGGCGCAATTAATAATTACTTGGAGGCAGATTGTCTTTAAATGCAAGTGTATATTCAATCACACCCATCATCAAATATAAACAATTAATACAAAATGTTGGGTGTGCTGGAGTACCCCAGCTAGCATTCAATGGTGCATAATTAAACACTATAGGAGTTGCACTATCCTAGGGTAACTTAAACACTACAAGCAATTCCCACAATCCAAGGGCAACCACAAGCCCCAAAATACCTCCGGTGCCACGTGACTTCTCTTAGCCAAAGAGCAGACATTGTCTTTGTCTAGTAGTTCTCTTTAGCCAACGGCTGGACACCAGGGAATGGTAGAGTTGATCCAGGGACGGACAGCAAGGCAGCCAGTCTCACTGATATCTTTGGAGCAAAGCCCACAATGTGGCAGGATAAGCAGTTTAAATGCAGTTCCAAGTTGGTGGTGTGAGCTGGTGATTGGTTACACCCAGTGAACGTCAATGTCCATTGGTTTTGTCCAGTGAGATAATGTAATTGCAACTGGGCATATTCTTTGTGCATGTGCATCAATTGTAACCAGTCATTGCTGAGCATGCCTATGTCTACGGCCCCTTACAGCCCCTTATCAATTGCAAGCAGGCTTGACTAAGCAAGTCAGTGGCTTCTGTTCCTTATGGCCAGCAACTTAGTGAGTCCCTGGCATGTCCTGGCATGTCTATGGCATATGCTCCTTATACTCTAGAAGCTGGAAAAGGCATGAGCAGAGCTTTTCCCCAAACTTCTAGAAGAAGCACTGCTCTGATGACTTGCTTTAGAATTCTGAACTCTAAGATTGTAAAATAATACATTTGCGTTGTTTTAAGCTACTGTGATTGTGGTTGTTTCTTATGAGGACAAGAAAACTAATACAGTCATCAGCTCCTGGAAAATTCAATACCACCAAAAGTATATAATCTTTTAAAAGTTTTATATGATAGCTTCCTTCTTGTAAAATTCATCATGTGGTTAAAGTGTACAAAAATACTTTGTGATTATATATAAAATGGAGCTTGATTCTTGACTCAACCAGACAGTTTCCACCATGTTGCCTGCCAGGCTCTCAATGTTCTCACATTTCGGCTTTATGTCTCATCTTATCCACTTGCAATTTCTGGCTTATGTTGCATGTTGAACATTTAGTGTCCATCTTGCTTTGAGGTCTCCTTCCAGATGAATGCCTTGTGGCTTTTCCTTGCCTTTCCAGAACAGCCCTTTGAGATTCTTATGCAAACACGGTTCCCTCTCTAAAGTTACTAGCTGTTAGAATTCTGGCATGAGAAATGCGCTCTTCTTGCAGCCTAAAATGACCGTCAGCCTCTAGTCCCTAGATCTGACTGAGGCCTGGTGGTCCTTTAAAACTCAAGTGCCAAAACTTCCAAACAGCCTCTGACTCCTACTGTCATGGATTGGTCCTCCTCTTGGGTTTTCCTTGGCCCTGAATTTATTTACCTTCTATTTTTTCACCCCTTTTTAAAAAATGTGTAAACACTGTGCTAAGTACTTTAGGTTTATTTTGTCATTTATATTGTGTACCATTACTATAGAGGAGTTATTATTTATCCCCATTTTTATGGAGGAGGAAACTGAGACCCAAAGAATAAATACAATCTATAGATGAAAATGTAAAAAAAAAAAAACTTTATTCTTACAATCCTCATGTTTACAAAAAATTAAATTTCAAAGGATTACATTTGAAAAGGTTAAATGTGTACAACTTTTTACTCTTTAATGACCATTGTTTATGTTCGCATCAACATAGAAGAAAATTTTCAGGCTGTGCTTCCAATTTTTCAGGACACCTGCCTTTGGAATAGGTGGATGGTTCATTTTGTGCATTTGTATCATTTTAATTTTTTACAGTTGCCAATTTGTGGGGTCAAATTTACTTTGATTTCATACATAAAATTTAAAGAAAAAATTCTTTAAAAAGCTTTCATGTTATTTTAGGCCAATAAAATGTTATTTTGTAGGCCAAATCCTTGTTTCTATGTTTATTTGTATAATTTTTCACTCATTCACATATTGATTTGTTCCATACTCACTCACTGAGTGTAATTCCGGTCCAGATTCTGTTCTAGGTACTGGAACATGGTAGTGAATAAGAAAGTCAGTGACTTTGTCACTGTGGAGCTCTTTCTGGTGGGCAATTCACTCAACGCTGTAGCAGTGCAGCATAGTGTTATAAAGAGAAAGAAAGGAGGGCAAGGCTATAGAAAGTGTCAGGACTTTCTCCATCATACACTCAAAGAATGCCTCTGAGGAGCTGTTATATGGGCAGAGCCTGAGTGAAGAAAGGGAAAAAGCCAGGTGAATCTCTACATGTCCATTAGATGGACATGTATTCCAGAATGGAATTTTTAATTTTTATACAATAATTGGGGTTTTATTTTGAAATCAGAGTTACTTGTATCAAAGACATTTATTGAGCAAATGCTAGGTACTTGGTGGGTGGGGAGGGGAGTTAGATAATGGAGGAAATACAGACTTGGCCATGGCCACCTAGTTTATAGCTTTGGTGAATATTGAGAATAATACACATAAAAATATCAGAAAGTAGAACAGTATAGAATTATGTGATGCTAAGTTGTGTGCTGTGATTTCAGGTTTAGGGGGATCCCTTTGGGTCTTACATCTTTAGACATCTAATGTTCTAGATTTAAACATTTTTAAGGAGAAAGCAGTAGAACTGAAATAAGATGAGAAAAATGTTTTCTAATAGAGCTTTATTTCTCACTCCTGTAAAAATCTCCTTCTTGTAGGAGACCATTTATGGAGTCTGTGAAATATGATTCTAACTGGGTAGAGGAAACTCTATTGGGAATCCAGATGGATTTGCTGTATATGGCATCCTAGGACATGGTGATTTTCCTTGGACCCAGACTCTTGTGGAAAGATGATGAGAGGGATTAGCAAAGGCACTGCGTTCCTGCTTCTTTTCCCTCTTACCCCGTAGTGCTGTAAACAATTCAGATTTATGGTCTTGATTTAGACTTTTAAATAGAACTGAGACCATCCATTGCCTGGCACAGGACTCAGCCCATTTGGGGTTCTCAATAAATGATTTATGACTAGAACATGAATATGCTAATAATATTTCTACTAGTGGGATTATGACATTTTAAAATATTTCTAAATTTTCTTTTTTCTACAAATTATAATAATTCAAAACATAGTTTATAATTATACTCAAGTTTCTGATTATATAGCCTATGGAAAAAAAGGTAAAAAGTAATAATTCAAAAAAATTATTGGGTTATTCCATTAATAGTGCATGTTCAATTCATAAAATGGACTGTTCTCTACTAAATTTATTAATTTTATTGCTTTTAAGATATATGTTTGAATCCAACTTTTTCTTTTATTTTAATGAGGAGCATCATTGCAAGAATTAATGATAAAACCTGGTGTTCACACTGATTTTTTACCTCAAAATTTTAAAATGCTGTTTTAAAATATTCAATATTCTGCAAATGAGCCTACTATACAAGACAAGCAGCAGCAGATATTTATATTTTATAGAAAGGTTTGGAAGTTAGATGACAAAAAGAAAAGAAAAATTGTAACAACAACAAAAACAAAAAAACTGGATGCATTCTTCTTCTACCTAATAGAAAATACTTATTCTTTTTTGCAAAGCTGCTTGGACTGTTCCTAAAGCTGATTGTAATGATACTAGTGAGACTTTGTGAAATACATGTAAGTGCTGCTACAAAGCTGAGTGGGAAGGCTTTCCCTGTGGTTTTGATTTATAATTTCATTAGATGCAAAATCAAAGACTTGATTCTCCCTTGTTTTGTTCTCTGGTGTTCGAATTTCAGGCAATGATCTCTGCATGCTGCTTCTCAGATGGGGGCCTTTGATTGTTTCTGAAGATCTTTGTTGCAATTGTACTGTCAATGTCCTAGTCCTGGTCCCATTTGCCTGCATGTGCCCCCCTTATTTCTCCTCTGCTCGGCTTCCTTTGACAGTGGGGATCAAACCTCAGGGTGGATTGGTTCCCAGGCTCCACCTTGTCAGTTGGGTTCTGGCAGGAGTTAACCAATGGGGGATACTAGAGGGACTGGAAGGTTGGGGAAGGGTAGAAGCCCCGGCACCACCTTCCTCTAGGTAACCCCAGTGTCTTTGCCTCCTTCCTTTCCCCTCTAGTCTAGGGGAGGGAGCAGCTTTCTGTACTTGCTAATCTCTGGGCTGCCTCGCTTTTCTGTTGGGCATCTCAACAGCTCCTCCATTGTCTTTGCCACTGTTTCCCTGTTATTAAAGTCTGTTTGAGCTGCATAAAGTGGTTTCTGATGTTTGTGTTAAACCTGGACTAGTATAGGTATTATTTTGCAGGGATGCTCTGCCAACAGAATGAATCATTGTCTTTGTGAGAATTTTTATAAAATTAAAGTTTATAAAATTTACCTCATTTTAGACCTCAAGGAAGAGAACAATATGGGAAAATTGAGGAGATAATAACTAGCATTTTGTAGGCAGGTATTTCTGAACTGATGAATTATTTCATATCCTGCTATAAAATGAGACATGTTAATTGCATGGACCTGTGAGTTTCTTTATGGCATACCTTGGTTTTATTTCATAATTAGTGAATGATCTAATGTGGTATAATGCGATGCCACTAAAATATATTAATTCAAACAGTTAAAAGTTTATATACAACATAATATCTTTGTCCTTATTTGAAGTAGACATACTTATTAATAGTATTATCAAAAGATAGAATGGGAAATAAGTTTACATGATTTTTTGAGATAGAGGAAAGATGTTCGTCTTGCATCAGTTACCAGCACTGATAAGTAAGGGGCTTGTTTTAGTCCATTTTCTGCTGCTATCAATAGAATCCTACAGACTGGGTTAATTATAAAAATTACTTTAGCTGGCACATTCTGGAGTCTGGAAGGTCAAAAGCATGGTACTGGTGTCTGGTGAGGGCCTTCATGCTGTATCACAACATGGAGGAAGGATAAGTGAGCACATGCAAGACAGAGAAAATCGGTCCAAGATTTTATCTGGAGCCTGCTCTCATAATAACTAACCCACTCCCCACCAATGGCATTAACCCATTCCTGTGGGCATAGCCCTCATAACTTAATATCCTCTTAAAGGTCCCACATCTTAATACCACCACAGTGGCAATAACATTTCAATTATGAATTTTGGTGGGGATGTTCAAACCATAGCAGGACTAGTAGCTAGTGTCTTCCACATTTCTTTAGCCATGCAGCATCTGCAGTGGGGAAACCACTGGACTAGGAACCATCAATCATAAATATTATCTGATGTTAGGTTGGCTAGAGGTAAGATTTGCTCCTGATTTATTAAAGGATTTGGAAGGAAATAGGGGAACAGGACAGGGAAGAGAACCAAGATATGCAAAGATGTGTTTCAGCTGAAGTTTTGCCCCAGCCTGATGCATGGAGAATTCTGGAGCTTGAATAGCACTAGAGAGAAGTCCTATCTAGAGACAAACCCTGGCACCAGGGTCTTGCACCCCTATCCATCAGTCATTCACTATGGGTGGCTCCAGAGGCAGAAATGTATAACCTTCAGGCATTTTTGTCCATGGAGGACAGTCTTCCCGAAAAAAGATGCAATTATGAGCTCTTAGCAGCAACACGTACGTGCAGCCACTGAGAGATGGATAAATTGACCTAATAAAGGAGATATGTGGGGAGTACCCACAGAATATACTGTCACTACCAAGATACCTGGAGGTTTACCTCCACCACTTGCAAAACCTTTTTCATTAGCCAAAACATAAACCTGTTAAAAACCTTAGGTTTCTTAACTGTTTAAAAAATTTAAAGGGAGGCAGTTTGTAATAGCTACCTTCACTATCACTCGTAAGTGTGCTTTGAAAGAAATAAAATGCTGTGGAAATATTATTACCTCAAGTAGTTAATCTGTAGCAGGAGAGGGCAATGCAAGGTCATAAAAAGATAGTTTGTAAGCTACAGTTAAACAGGATCATGGCCTTAGCTTGGATTCCTCTGCAAGCAAAGTCTGAGACAAGGACATGGTGAAGGTAGTGTAATTCAGAGATAATCTTAGGAGGAAGGGGGAGGAAGTGGGAAGAGAGAGACTGTGATGGAGAAAAAGCCAATATACAGGTGCACCCCTGAGCTCTCTGTAGTTGTGTGACAGGGCTCTATCTATGTATGCTGAGGCAGGCTGGCATCAGCAGGCACCCAGTCAAGGCCTGCAGGGCACTGTCCATCCCAGGACTGAAGTTCTTACTTGTTATACTACATTCTTGGCACTGTTTATATTCATTGATGCTCTCTGATTCTTCAAAGTCAGGCTGATCCCTGCCTCAGAAAGATGTACCAGAGGAGAGTTAGTGCCACAAACTTTAGCCCCCTTGCTACCACTGATTCTGAGGCCACACTGATGTCCATCTCCTTCACTATCCAATCTAGACTTCTCTCGCCCTCAGCCAGCACTTCTGAGGTGGCTTCATCAGTAGGTGGCCCAGACCCTCATCCCTGAGGCATCTGGCACTGGGCTGAATGACTTGCTGTGACCACTGGGCTAGAAGCACTAAGAGATGTCCCAGTGAACTCCTGATCCACAGTTACTCTTCCTCTCCCCAGCTGTATAACAGCTACCCTGTTACCTCAGGGCTGCCATAGTCAGTGACTCCTTCCAATACTCTGTTCTCTTTGCCTGTGGTCCACTGGCACAAAGAGCCAGGCAGATTAAGTGGAGTCACAGCTTTAGACTCAGTCTCCCATGTGAGAAGTGTTGTCTCCTGAGAATAAGACTCTCTATTCTAGCAAAGCTTAAAGTAATTATGTCATTGGCAGTGACAGTGAGAAGGTCTTATAATATTTGCACCTCTGGTGCCTGGACCTTTGTTTTCTAACTTTTTGGGTACATACCACCATGAAATGCTATGGTTTCAATTCATGTAATGAACCCTGAAGAACAGAACCCTCAATCTTCACCCTGCAGGTTTTCAATCTGAATTGGTACCATTTCTAAACAAGTATGAGACCACTATCATATGCTAACAGACTGGATTCTTCTGAGTCAATCCTTTCATTCACATATGGTAGGAATGGTGGATCCTGGAATCACACAACTTTTATTGGATCCTCTCTAGGAAAGAAGCAGTCATCAACAAGTGAGTCCAATTCACATGACTATCCATCTCAGACACAGCTGAAGTCAGAAGTCAGTCCAAGAGAATGTTAGTAGGGACACCAGATGCATCTGCTACAGTTACCATAATAGCTCTTTTGTGGGATTCCTCCTTTCATGTGATGCTGGGCTAGGAGCTGTACTAAGGAAGTGCACAGAGATTCTGTACTCTTTGATTTTCTATTCTGTTCACATAGTCATTCAGGAAACAGTGATGGCTGTTATGTGCCAAATTGAATGCTAAGGATACATATGAGCAAGTTTCTGTCCTTCAGGGACTCACCACCTAGCACGGGCAACTGATATGCAGCCAGTGAAGTATTATTTTGCAGTTGATGGTTTTTATAGAGAAAGCATGAAAAGAGATTGACTAATCCTTTCTGGAGAAATCTGAAAAGGCTTCAGACAGGAGGTGATATTGGGGTTGACAATTTAAAAATAAACATATTTTCAAGGTACTCATTGGCTGATGGAAGGCATGCAAGGCAGAGATGACAATACCTACCATTCAGCAAAGACAGAGAGAGGGCATGGCATGGAGGGGCCTGGAATAGCTGGTGAGTGACAGGAGCTCTAGTGACTAAAGCAAAGGTGAAGAGAATTAGAGAGGGCTAGAATGTATGGGCCAGGTGGAAAGGCCCTGTGTTATATTCTAAGGAATCTGTACCTGACAGACATTTCAAACATAGACATATGTGTATGAGCCATGCAGTAAGAATAGTGGAAACATTTCACTAGTATGTGAATAAGTAGACAAGACCATGTGGGATGAAGCTCTCAGAGCCTGTACCATGGCATGACCAGAAAGCTGAGGCTGGAAGGAGCCTTGCCTGCCATTTTCAAATGTGTTTCTCATGAAATCTTACACTGGAAGTCAGCATGGTCTATTAAAGTCAGAGCTGTTATAAATGAACCATTGAGGGTAGAGGGGTAGGAAGAAGTCTGATTTTGGAGGGGTCTAGGGATCTATGTGAGTATTTCTTTGCTCTTTTTATGTACCGGGTTGAAACAATGAAAAGTCACGTGAAATTGTGTATGTTATATCTTAGACTAGAACATGAACCTATGGAAACATCTGAAACCTTCTCTCCTTTTGTTCATATTTTTCAGACATCGAAATGTTATGGACATAATCTCAAATGACAAGTGTGAAATTTTATTTCACAAAATGTTAAGTTGTTGTAAAAGTCCAATCAGTGTCGGCTATTATTGTTAGGATTTTGATCATTTATCTACGTGCTCAAGTATATTTTGGAAGCAGGTACAGGAAGGGTGAGGGAGAGAGAGCATGAGAATATGCAGAGTCCCTGCTTGGATGAGGCTGGACAAGGGAAATGGGTGTCTCATGTCTGGGCTGATGATGGGAAGTTGTTGAAAGTTGTCTCTTATGTGCCATAGTTCCTCCTTCTGAAATTATTACAGTCTCATATAAGATTTGAGAACTCAGCACATGTTCTTCCTCATTGGGTCCCTAAACCAGTGACCTCAGGGAAACAAGAGCAAGAAAGTGGAGAGGAAAAGTGAGCAAAGAAAACAGCCCTGAGTGGGGGCAGCAGACACAGGGGCCTCTGTGATTAGCGGTGGGTATTTTTCAAGCTACTCACCTCTCTTCCTCCACTAGTGGAAATATTAACATGCCCCCTTGGGAAAGGAGAAGTGACCCATGAGCCTCTGAGTCTTGAAGAATGTCCTATCCCTTAGGCATGTTTGGAGAAAAGAGGTTTAAAACCTCTGATTTAACCTTCCCTTTGTCTTGTTTTTCTAATAGATTCTGGAGATACTTCTTCCTAATTTCATGTCAGTCATGGCACCCTGCAAATTGCTAGCTCTCAGTATTTATTTATTTATTACAGCCCTTAGTGTTTCTAATTAACACTAATTAATGATAGCATGATTAAAATAAATATCACTGCAGAAATTCCGGCTAATATGGTAGATAGTTCTGGACAAATGTTGACATTTATTTCCTGGTTTAGCAGTGGGGAAAGGAGTAAGAGGAAAAAGGTTTCATATTTATTTTTTGAGATCCTCCCTCATGAGGATATTCCCAGAGTTCTGTCACTTTGCAACACCTACAATCATAATACCTATGAGTGAAAAAGAAAGATGGCTGCAAAGAACTTTGTACTTTGGTAATTTGTGGGTAGTAGGTTGGATAAAAGAAAAGAATTAGTACCTTATAAACAAGTGTTTTTACTGACATACATTTAGTACAAATCCACAGTTTAATTCTATTAAATAAAAAGATTTTTTAATCTACCCAGTAGATTTTAGAAATATTTAAGTGTTAGAAAAATACAGAGACAACTATGTTGTAACTTCATCCAAGTATTTTTCTTGCTTAAATAATTGTCACATAAATGCATATTCATGGTTTTAAAACTCACAAAGTTATAAAAGACATATTTGAAAAATACTAGGTCGGTTGTTTCCTGAGCCTGTCACAGAATTGGGCTTTGTGTAATTCATTTTGTGTAATTCATTTTGCTTCTCTCTCTTGTGTCCAGGATTTCATGTTATTTTCTTTCTTAGTTAATTGATTCGTCCTCCTATAGTGTTTCAGTTAGCTTCTTTGGTTGTTTTGTTTTGTTTTGTTTTTGCTGCTGTGACCAAAAAACCTGAAAAGAACAATTAGAGAAGGAACATTTTATTTGGGTCTCATGGTTTCAGAGATCTCAGTCCATAGAAGGCTGGCTCCATTCCTCTGCACTGCAGGTGAGGTGGAGCATCATGGCAGAAGGGTGTAACAGAGGAAAGCAGCTTAGAACATGGCACCAGGAAGCAGAGAGAGAGAGACTCCACTCACCAGGTTCAAAATATATCTCTCAAAGGCACGCCCTCAATGACCCATCTCCTTCAGCCACACTCTACCTGCCTTCAGTTACCACTCAGTTAATCCCTACCAAAGGATTAATTTACTGATTAGGTTAAGATTCTCATAACCTAATCATTTCACCTCTGAACTTTTTTGCATTGTCTCACACATGAGCTTTTGAGAGACACCTCATATCTAAACCATAACACATAGCTTCTTAAAAAATCATGGGAGGTGATTTTTCTGAGACTTTGTGTATTTGACTATAATCCTTATTATTGATAATTTGGGTAAATCTAGGCTCTTTAGTTGTAAATAATGTTCTCTTGAAATTTTGAAGAAATTTCTGCCTTGACTTCTATCTCGTAATGTTACTCTTGAGATGATGGATGTTTTTCTTATTCTTGTCACTTGTGGCCTGTTTATCTCTGTTTGGAAATCTTTAAGATCCCTATGTCTCTGATATTCTCAAATTGTACCATGCTACCCTCAGTATGGGTTCCTTTTTCATTTATTTTGTCATGCCTTTTCAGCAAGAAATTAATCTCTTTCAGTTTTGTAAATTCCCCTACTTTGTTTCCTTGAGAATTTCTTCATGAATGCGTGCTCTGTTTTCTTTTTGGCACTCTGATTGGTTAGGTTGAACCTCTGACTTAAGCTTTCTGACCTATATTCCATCTCTTTGTTATTTTGTTCTACTTTCTGTGTGTATTTCTTGACATAATCTTGCTGTCCTTTTATTGTTTCCTGTTTTTAAATTTGAGTACTATTTTTAATATTTAAAAGAACTTTCTTATTTTTTAAATGTTTATTTTAATAGCATCATGTTTTTCCATTGTAGATATAATTTAAAAATAATAATTAAACCACTTCTTTTCTTTCCCAGCAGAAATATTAATGTGTCCTCTTTGCAACAGAAGAGCAGATTAGTGCCATTGGTGTGTCACATCCCCAGGCATGTCAGGGAGGAAAGTTTCAGAATTCTGGAGACAATGATCAGGGTATCTTTGAAGTCCCCTGCACTCACCACATTGTGTCTATTTCTTCTGAGTTATTTTATTTTGCCAATTATATATGTGTCTGTCTCATTGTAATGTTTAACACTTTCCCCAAATGCCTGGAGCCCTGGGCTGTTTATTCATATGTGTTTTAGTCAGCTTTTTCACTGCTGACCAAAACACCTGACAAGAACAATTGAAGGAGAAAAAGTTTATTTGGGGCTCAGGGTTTTAGAGGTCTCAGTTTATAGACAGCCGACTCCATTCCTTGGGCCTTGAGGTGAGGCAGAACATCATGACAAGAGAGTGTGGTAGAGGAAAGTGGCTCAGGATATGATGATCAGGAAGCAGAGAATTAGCTTCACTCAACAAGGAAAAAATACACACCCCAAAGGCTCATCCCCAAGGACTCATCTCCTGCAGCCTCACCCCACCTGCCTACAGTTGCCACCCAGTTAATTCCTATCAGGGGATTAACACACTGATTAGGTGAAGGCTCTCATAACCCAATCATTTCCTCTCTCAACTTTCTTGCATTGTCTCACACATGAGCTTTTGGGGGACACCTGATATCCAAATGATGACAATATTTAAGAGCAAATCTTTGGAAAGCCGAATGGAAGTTCTGTGTCTCTTTATTGGACTTTCGACTGGTGGGGTTCACTGTAGCAGCATTAGGATGGCACTGCTTTATCACTAGGGAACTCCAAATTTCAGAAACTGGTAGTTTTGTCTGCAGGAGGTTCAGTTTTCTTAGCCATGTCTCCTTCAGTCTTCTGGGAGTTCTTTGTTCAGTCTGCAGACTTTCACTTCATCTCCCTGTCTTCATGTGCAAGTGGTACCTCCACCCTCCCTTCTCATGTCTGGATCCATACCAGGATGGGAGGGAGGGATAATCAGACCCTACGTCACCCCATCTTTGGAGGTGCTTGTGCATCCTGTTCTCCAGGATTCCTTGGCATTTCCAATCCATTTCTCATTAACATTTTCCTTTGCAGGCACTTAGCTGTGTCCTAGCCTCTCCCTGGCAAGTCATCTCCTTTTTTGTTATATTCATCTTATGATTTAGTTCAGAATTAAAAGTATCTCCTAGTCTGGTCAAAGGTAGAAATTGAATTTCGGATTCTTATTTCCTTGAGCCTTAGGGTGATCTTTAAGAAGTGAATATCAAAAAAAAAGAAGTGAATGTCTACTGTAGGTTGGACATGTTTACTCCCTTGAAACTGAAAATCCAGTAACTATCACTTTAATTCCCATGGAGAATAATAGAGGGTGGCTACATCAGCCACTGTATGGAAAGACATTTTCTCTTAAATTTCCCATCTGCTCAAAGCTGACATGACAAGGGCAGGGAGGGAAATAATGGAAGTCATTGGTTATGACAAAAAATCACATTACAGCATTGGTTCTTCTCTCATTGATAGAGTGGGGTTTCTTCCCTTGTTTTCTTACAAAATCACATTTTCTGATCATATAAGATTGGAATATAATAGGAGGAAATTGTGAATTTTCCAAGTGGTCTGCAGTACTGTGCATTTTTGCACAAATGTTCCAAGTACAATCTTGATTTGTGGAAAAAGTGCTTAGTGTTCTGATATCATCTAAACTGATGCATCATGATGTAAAGAAACAGGATTAGCCGGACGTAGTGGTGCACACCTGTAATTCTAGTGACTTGAGGGGCTGTGGCAGGAAGATCACAAGTTCCAGGGAAGCCCGGGCAATTCAGCAAGACCCCATCTCAAAATGAAATAAAAAGGGCTTGGCTGTAGCACAGTGGTAGAGTAACCCTGAGTTTAATCCCCAATACTGAGAGAGAGAGAGAAAGAGAGAGAGAGAAAAAAGAAGAAGAAGAAGACGACGACGACGATGACGACGGAGGAGGAAGAGGAGGAGGAAAAGAAAAGGAAAGGAAAGAAAAGAAAAGAAAAGAAAGAAATGGAAGAAGTGAGTGGTTGATTCAGGATGGGAGAAGGATGATCTTCCCTGAGACGCAGTGGTCTGTGGAACCATTTTATAGGTGGTCAAAGAGGATGGTGATATTGAGTACTTCCCACAGGCCGCAGACTTAGAAGTGGTTAGAAGTGGTTTACATGCCTCATATCATTTGATCCTCAGAATAACCCCATACAGAAGATACTGTCACCTCTATTTCACAGGTAAGGAAGCAGCAAATGAAATGACTTACCCAAATTTATGCAGGACCAGAGTTCAATCCCTGATAGTCTGACCCAGGAGCCTCTGCTACTAACCTAGTCTATAGTGATGAAGAGACCACAGAGGTGGTGAGTATAAGAAAGGCAGGCTGCAGCACATTCCAGGAAACCGTGCCCCAGGGGTCTTGTGAACATTGCTGAGAAGAGGGGGTGAGGAAAGGAACTGTGTAAACATTTGCTTCTGCTTGAATGTGTACCTCCCAGCACTCTTCCATCAATTAGGAGAGCCGTCTTGAAGAGTGCTGCCTCAGCTTCTGAAGAGAGGACCCCAGGACATGCATTAATGAGAGGAGGGGGCGTCCGAGCTGACAGAATAATAAAGCTCTCCGAGGGAGACTTGGGCCCCTAGTGAGGCCTGGAGCTGCTTGATAGAATAGCAGGAAAGCCCTGCTGCTGGGCTGCCCCTGACCCGTGTGTAGCCTCCCTGCTGCACTTTGGAAAAGCACACTCTCCCTGCATGACTCGCCTTATATGGGACAATTAATGAGCAGTGCAATGACAGGAGACACCTCTCCATATTGTTCATAACTTGGGCTCCTGACCAGACAGTCCGCCGTTGCCCTCCTGGTTCCATTAGGGGAGAAGTGCCTTTTCAGTGGTTTGCAGAAGTAGGTTGCAAAAGCAAAGGTCGCAGAGTTAAATGCATCATATCTTTCATTCATTTTGTCACTTACTTTTGTGAGAAGCATGGGTTGAGAAGACAGTGCTGTTTTGTTCTGAGGTATAATCCCTCCTTCATCATTATGAAGGAGCTTACTAAAATTACTTTGGATGAGAATGACGAAATTCTGTTACTCACTAAATCAATGCACCAAGAAATTCCTTTAACAAAGTTGAGATTCTGAAGGACTTACTTGTACTACACCTGTTTTGATTCTAGGAAGAAGGTAATATTATTCCCTCTTTAAAGACAGGGAAGCGGAGGCCCACGGATGTTTATGTATACACACAAGTGCTATATCCAAGGCCATGCTGGGTTGGAAATAGAAGTAGAACTAAGATTGCATTGCTTATAATTCTGGGCTTTTTCTTCAGCACCATGTTGCATTGCCTGTTGTTAGAAGTTTGCTAAAGATAGTCACTCCTCATGTCTTTGAAAGGTCTTTTGTCACATGGCCCCATGAGATCACCCAAGAAGGGTTAGTCAGTCAGATGGCTGCTCACTAAGCATTTCCCTTTTGGTTGTATATGTGCTAAGTAAATTTCCAGGCATGTGGATAAAGAAGTCAGGTCACATTTTTGTCTTTAGGGAGTTTGCAGTTATACTGGAAGCTGTAAATGTAAACAAAATGCATAAGAGAATGGTTAAATTCTTAATTTCAGCAAGAATTGCTTTAAAAAACTGTTGGGGGGGGTGGTATAGGTTGGAATAATTGGGGAGTGATGGTGTAATGGGAAGAGGGTCAGGAGGTAGAGATGGATGAGATGCACAAGAGTGACAAGAGGTTTCCCTGCCAGTGGAGACAGAATTAGGACAGGAAAGGGAATATTCTGGGCCAGTTCAGAGTTTGGGGTAATGGTGTAATGATAGAGGAATGAGGTATGCCTGAGTGTAGCGCACACATTTCTTGTATCTCTTTTGTTCTACTTGATGTTTTCCTTTGCAAAAGAATGCACAATTTAAAGTGAGACCAAGTTAGGAAAAACATTAGTTTTTCTTATGCTTTTTCATACTGTATTTCTTTATACATTTTACCAATCAGTATTTGAAGGCAAAGGACAAGAGTGCCCAGCACTAAAAAAATTGTTTTTAGGAGAGTTACTAGTACTTACTGAATTCATTGACTTTATATTCTAACCAACCCCCTCTGCAGAATTGATTTCAGGGATTTTTCTCCCCAAACAAATCTTTTATGCTTATCAGAAAATCCACATGGGAAAAATTTGTATTAATGTAATTCATGTAGAAAAAATAAGTTAAAGCTGAGCATGGTGGCGCATGCCTGTAAGAAGGCTGAGACAGGAGAATCACGAGTTCAAAGCAACTCAGTGAGACCCTGACTCTAAATAAACAGAAAACAGGGCTGGAGATGTGGCTCAGTGGTCAAGTACCCCTGAGTTCAATCCCCGGTACCCCCCCCAAAAAACAAAACCAGAAAGAAAGAATAAGTTTTAAAAAAAGATTGTACATGAATGTTAGTGTCTCTGTAGGGAATAAACTCTGTGAACAAGGCCAGGCAGAGACACGCATTCCTCAGCAATGATTCCACAGTATTATGAATAATCTCTCTTTTTCACTACACCATAAGCTTTTAGAAGGAAGAGACTATGTTATATGAATCTTTACAACCCCAGTGTTGAGTATATATCTGACTGGTTGATACTTAAGTAATGTTGAGTTGAATGAATAAATGACCGTATAAATATAAGTCTAGGCTTAATCCTGTGAACTAATTAGGATAATGCAAACTGCCAAAACAAGTAAGCCCCTAAATTTCAGTCACTTTACACAACAGAATTATGGTTCTCACTCATATAGTAGTCTAACATGTATTCACAGTTGGTGTTAGCTTTTATCTACTTGGTGATTCAGGGACCTGGGCTCCTTTCATCTCATAACTGGGCTTCCCAATAGGTCTTTAGGGTTTCCTGCATATGGTTGGTAGACAGAGAAGAGAGCAGAAAGGATGTACAAGTGACACATATCACTTCTGCTCACATTTGTTTAACTAGAACTAGCCACATGACCCTATCTGGAGCCTGGAACACGTGGTCTCTGCTGCTGGAAAACTTCAAAGGACAGCTCCACCTGTGGATGAGTGGTATGAATTTTAGTGACAATTAGCCATCTCTACCACATCTAGCCTTAATGAGCACTTCCTGGGTATGTGTTCTTCAGCAAGTCCATGGCATCTCTAAGTTTTTGTTTCCTTACTTATACGTGGGAACAATATGTTTATCCTGCAAGGCTGTTGTGAATATTAAATGACAGTGCATTTGAGGCATATAGCAGTTGGACTGAGCATACATATGCTTACTATATGAGAGTTCTTATAAAATGGTGTTATTTTTCACATTTCCACTCAATTAAGAGCTTATTAGGACACTTACTGTTTAACATGTATTTTTCTTCGACACAGTCATGGCACATCCAAAGCTAGGACAACCCAAGGACAGCATGTAGTCACAACTCTCCTAGGAGAAGAGAAGGTAGAGATTTTATGACTTTTAACTCCTGCTGGGGCCGTGGCACAGGCTAAGATAACATACAGAACCCATTTGGTAGTGTGGACTTCAGATATAATGGAGAATTTTCTTTTGAAAATTGACTGCAGATTTGCTAAGAGAAGTTATGTATTAGTTGGGTGCAGTGGCTCAAGCCTGTAAACCCAGCACTTAGGGAGGCTGAGACAGGAGAATCACGAGTTCAAGCCAGCCTCAGCAATGGCGAGGCGCTAAGCAAATCAGTGAGACCCTGTCTCTACATAAAACACACACAAAATAATAGGACTGGGGTCAAGTAGCCCTGAGTTCAATCTCCAGTACCAAAAAAAAAAGAAGTTACGGGAACAGAATTATTACAGACTTTCCTGATAGAGTGAAAGGATCCTGGAGAAGGAACAAAGGAGTATAAGGACTTAGAGTCAATGGAAAGGAAAGAAACAAAAAGAAGGCAAATGAAGCCTTACAGGTACCTGCAGCTGCCCTCCAGAATGGAATGACTCATTCCCCAGCTGCTTGGGGAGTGTTGCCTATCAATGGGATCAGCAAGTCCTCATGGGAAATTGCCCTTGATTGAAGGGAGCTTCCCAAGGTTCTAACTCTACCCAAATAAGAGTAACATTACCAGACCCATTATGGACATCTCCAAAAGGTTGACCCTGCTTGGCAGCTCCCCGTGGAGTTGGCTAAAGCCTCTGTCTTAACTGAACTCTGCTCTTTCTGTCCAGACCTGCCTCCCTCACCCTTCCTCTTATGGTTGCCAGTAGAGTCCTTGAATGTGGCTCTTTATCTCAGAGTCTGTTTCCAGGAGAACTGAAGGATAGAGAAGAGAAGGGAAAGAAAGGAAAGCAAAAACAAAGAGCAAGGGCTGGGGCTGTAGCTCAGTGGTAGAGCGCTTGCCTAGCATGCGTGAGGCACTGGGTTCGATCCTCAGCACCACATATAAATAATAAATGAATAAAATAAAGATCCATCAACAACTAAAAAAATATTAAAAAAAAAAGAAGGGGCAAGAAGCCAAAGAAGAAAGAACTTTTGCCCATGAACTGTCCTATGCTGCAGTTCCTGGAAGACTCAGGGTAGTTAGACAACATGACTCCAAATAGGAAGGAAAGTTTGTACATTCTGCTGGACATTCCCTTGATGTGCTTGCCCAACTGACAGTGAGTTCGTTTAATATGGGTAGTTCCATTACCTACCATCAAGGTCAGTGCTGAGGCTACCTAGCAATTCTGTACATAGGCTGCTTTGTTATAAAATCTATTTCTGCCCTTCCTTCTGCTTCCCACCAAGCATCGTCTAACTTATCCAGTTCTGCTTTGAGCAGAACAACAATATATGTTCTAGAGGAAAATTTGTGTGTTAGGAGAAAAGGGGAAAAGTTACCATGTCTTCTATGGTGAGGGGCCTTTACTAATAGGGCTTTTGCTTATTCCTCCTGCCAGTGAGACACAGAAGCAGGTGGTCTTCCATGTCGAGAATGCAGTGAGCTTGCAAAAAATACATTTTGAAATGAATTTTACCACATATGTCAACAGCATGCTCTCTATCTGGGGTGGGAGAGATTCCCTGGAAACATGACCCCTCAGCCCGCCCTTCACCTTCTGGCATTGTCAGCCCTATTTGCTGCCATGTGATGGACTGGTTTTATAATAAGAGCTCCCACTTGAAGGATACTATTAATATTCTAAAATTTTCTTCCAGTTAAAATTCTTTTTTCTTTGTGAATGGGTTTGCCACTCTGAGATTCGGTTTCCCTGATAGAAGTGTGTTTCCTGGCCTCCTGTTTGTGATTAATTCAAGGGAAGTGTTTATCTATTGTGATCTAAATGTGTATTTGTTTTACCCTGAGCCAACAAGACAATTACAAATGTTGTCTTGCCTGTAACCACAGGCTCGGAAATGCAGTTTTCACAGTGAAAGCCACAAAGCATATGAGTTCCAGGTTCTGTGCTGACATTTGACTAGCAGAATACATGCAGGAGCCAGAAAGTAGAAATCCTTTTACTGGAGATGATGAATGTTTTTCTGCCCTACAACACTAGCAATGGACTTTGCTTGGGCCTTAATTGGGGTTGTTCCTAAAGGTGTACAGAATAACATGACTATCTGACTTTCCTATAGTATTGTATGGCTAAGGGCACTCCCAGAATTTTCTTTCTCTCTTTCTCCCCCACCCCACAGGAAATTGAATCCAGAGGTGTCCTACCACTGAGCTACATCTTCAGTCTTTTTTATTTTTAGACAGGGTCTCACTAAGTTGCTGAGGCTGGTCTCAAACTTGGAATCCCCCTGCCTCAACCTCCCAAGTCACTGGGATTACAGGAGTACACCACTGTGCTTGGCTCCAAGAATGTTAGTTGTGTGGAAGTGCTCCATCTTCTTCCTCCTGCCTTATGGTTCTCGTTGACTCTCCAAATTCTGATTGGTTCCAGAATCTGAGACAGACGCTGAGTCTCACTGGAACTTGAGCAAGTAGCTTTGCTGGGTTCAGGGAACTGGGATAGGGCTGATGCTCTCACAAGAAAATTCCAGGAAGTTTCCATGCAGGAAAATGAATGGAGCATCTCCATTGTTGACCTGGAGAAGGCAGAGCCCAGTGGACCATAAATTCCTATCTCACACACAAATCTGCTTAAAACTCATTAGTTCTCTACTGTCATGAGCTTAACATTATAAGTACTTTTATGCTTTCAGGCATAGGCCAAGTAAAGTTCTGAAGGCAGAAATGATAATGAAATATACCTATAACTGTGCCATCTGTTATTAAGCTGAAAAATTTATGACTTAGGTGGTGCCCTTCATAGTGACAACTCTGAGCATCTGATGCTATCTTGAGATGGGTCCATAGGGAGCCATTTTATGTCATTTTCTTGTAACTGTCACTCTAATGTGCTGAAAGGAAGTTTTAATATCATTTGCATCTTCTGAAAGTTTACTGAATTTTAAGAAATGTGTGCCTGGAAAATAGCTCGTCTTGATTAGAAGACGAGGAATCGTCTTGATTTAGGAATCTGGAGTTTATTTTTCTAGTTAGAATTGCCAAACCTAGCTGCTCTTCTAATCATTTTTTTCAGTATAGTTTTTGTGAATTCATCCAAGGACTTGGGATCTATGAAATATTAGCCATGATTCCCATTAACAGTAAAAAGAAGAAGCCACGTATGTAAAGAAATACTTGGAGTCTAGAATGAAGGTAGATACCAAGAACTCTGAGAGTAGAGAGAAAAGAAAAGGGAAGAGCCAAACAAGTGGATTTGGGGTACTTTCATAGGGCAGTGGCTTTTGAACTGAGTGTTGAAGAGTAAGTAGGAGATCAGAGGATGGGGAAAGATAGCGCAGAGCAGGCCAGAGGAAGGGCAACACATAGAAAGATGAGAAGATGTGACACAATGGGGGATTCAGAAAGTGTCCTGTGGCCAAGAAGGTATGTCGAGATGTGAAAAAGCTTTATGTAATGGCCTGAGGGATTGCAACAGGCAGGCAAAGTCATTGAAGACTTTTAGGCAGGGGAATAAAGTTGGGAACAGTTAGGCTGTGCAGAGTAAGATGATAGCTCCTAGCACAACTCCTCCTGAGGGGATGCGTTTCTGCATTGGTGATAGGAGTATTTTAGATCACAGGTGAGCTGTGCAATTATGGGAGATGTTCTTAGAAGCTTAGCTGACTCTGTTCCTCCATTTCCATTAGTGATTGTGTTAAGCACATGATACCTAGCAACAAAATGTTGTTTTCTTAGACCAGATACTGTAGTGTCTGTTTTCTGCAAAACTGGATCCAAATTGATACAGCATCCATCAGGTCTTCAGGCTGAGGTAAGAAGGCAAGAAAGAGATGGCTGACTTTTGTGGAGCTTGGTAAATGGGAGAAGAGATTCAGTGGGGAATAGGAGCCAGGACACAAAAACAATTAGAGATGATTTATTAGACCAAACAGGAAGGTGGGACAGCAAGGTGGAGACTGAGCACTGGGGATGATGATGAAGCTTCTTGGCACTGGGAATCTTTATGAATGTAAGGACTGCTTTCACTGGGTATAAACATGGAGGTATTTCTTAGAAAACACACTGCTATTGTTTGGATGTGGTTTGTCCCCCAAAGATTCATGTGTTAGAAGCTTGATTTCCAGTGTGGTGATGCTAGAAGGTGGTGGAATCTTTAAAAGGTGGGGCTAAATGCAAGGTAATTAGATCATAGAGGTGCTACCCTCAGAAAGGATTAATGCTGGTCTCATGGTATGAATTCTTATACAAGTGAGTTATGAAAAGAGCAAGACTGGCCCTCCCCACTCTTGGGCTTCCTGTTCACTCATGTGATTTCTTCCACAAGCACTTGCCATTGTGATGCCATCCTCCCTGAGGCCCTTAGCAGAGTCTGAATCTGTGGAATTGCCCAATCTTGAAATTTTCAGCCCATGAAACTGTGAGCTAAGCAAATCTTTTTTCTTTATAAAATATCTAGTCTCAGGTATTTTGTTAGAGCAATGGAAAAGAGACTAATACACATGGATATGTGAATCTCTCAATTGGCTATTACTATGATAACATTTAAATTTCATTAACATGCAGTAAATTATGACTGAAAAGTTGAATGGGACACTTAGGAAAAAGTCTCATGTGTGGTGGTGAATAGAGAGCAATAAAATTGCAATGAGATGCACATGATAGACATGTGTCTACCCACCAAGTTCTGAATAAGCTGATGGATCTTTGTTGACATGGCCCTTTAGGATTCATTTGCAAATAATGAAATCACAAATGTTAAATCTGCAAATATGGGTCATCTTTGCTTTACATAGAAGTTGTAGGCTTGTTTCTTAAACTAATAAAATAGGTAGTAAATAAGTCAGTCAAACCTTTTGTTTGCTTTTTAAGCATGTTATATTTGATTAGAATCTTCTTGTTATTTAACAAATACATGATAACTGAGCCATTAGCCATATACACTGAGACCTTAAAATTTTGTGGATAGTATCAAAGGTACACTGCACTCCCATGTTTATTGCAACACTATTTGCAATAGGCAAAATGATGAGATCAGCTGAAGTGTCCATTGGTAGATAAATGTATAAGTAAGTTGTGGTATGCATACATATATACATGCTGGAATATTACTCAGCCATAAAATGAATGAGATTCTGTCATTTGCAGCAACATGGATAGAACTGGTGGACATTACACCAAGTAAAATAAGCCATGCGTAGAAAGACAGTGCCACATATTCTCACTCACATAAGGAAGTTAAAATAGTTGATCTTACATAAGAATAAAGTAGAAGAGTGATTACTACAGCCTAGGAATGGTAGGGGATGAGACATAGAGGGAGGATGGATAATGGTACCAAAATACAGTTGTACAGTAGTGAATTCCAGTGTCATGCAGCACAGTAGGGTGACTGTGGTTCACAACTTACATATTTTACAAAGAACTAGAAGATAGGAGTTTGTAGATTACAAACACAAAGAAGAGATAAGTGTTCAAGGAGATGGGGATGCTAATTACCCTGATTTATTCATTACATGTTGTATATATGTATTTAATTATCATAGTATGCCACATAAATATGTATAATTATTATGTATCAATTAAAAATAAATTATAAAAAGAGTCTATGGATAAAAATGAGGTAGTTTTCCCTTTAATGTTCCATTTGTAGGGCTCAAGGCATCTTATGCTTTATCTCAGATTTTGCTTAAAGTTTCCCTCATTTATAATTAACAAAGGCACGGATTTGTGGAGGTAGCAAGTGTTTTGGGGGTGCATTTGTTCAGATAACCAGAAAGCAGATATATCTATTCCATACCCATTGCTTCTGTCCTTCTGGTTGGATTTCATATTTGAGTGTTTACTGGCCATCACCAGCTGAGGTCTACTAGTGGCTGCAAATGTCTTATTTGCATGACTTTTCAAAAATGTTTGAATTAGTTACCAACAACAAAAATTGAGAAATCCTATTAGAAACCCTAGGCTTTCCAAACACAGGAGCACACATGCTCTTAGGAGCTGTAGCTGCCCTTCTCTCACGGGAGGAGCATGGCAGGCTGAACTTGTCCCTGTGCTGCTCACTCCTGGTCTACATCTCCTGCCTGATTCCTATGGGGATTTAAATTTATGACCCACATAACAGCTTATTTTTGAAGATTGTGACCCAGAACTGGAACCATGGGGTCCTTTGAAAATCTTTGATGTTAAGAACATTCAACCATTTGTCATAAATATTTTATTTGTAATATCATCTTCCTTGTGGAAATAATTTTTAAAAACATTTTTGGCTAGGGTATGTGGAGTTTGAAGATTGACTAAGTAATCTCTATACTACATTATCCTTTTCCTCTTTGTCCAGTATCCATTGAGCACTTCCTCTTGCTAAGTTGTTATTTATACAACTTGGAAGAAAAATTTCACAATCAGAGCATTTATTTTTCTGGTCCCTGTTATCATCCTCCTAGGTTGCTCATTTAATCTATCATCGAAGCTTATCTGTCTTCACTCTGTTCATGAGGGAATCAATTCTGCTGTGTTTCTTTCCCTTTTCTTTAGTATGTGGTTTGGGCACTAATGTTTGTATCATCTTTTTTTCCTCATTCCTTGAGCTTGAAAAATGTATCCTTTATGAAAAAAAGGGCATGCCTGAAAAATGAACACAGACTAATAGCTACTATTTTGGTAAAACTCAGAGAGCCAATATAATTTTTTTTAAATATTCTTTTTTATATTTATTTTTTAGTTGTAAGTGGACAGAATATCTTTATTTTTATTTTTATGTGGTGCTGAGGATCGAACCCAGTGCCTCACACGTGCCAGGCGAGCACGCTATCACTGCGCCATAACCCCAGCCCCCAATATAATTTTTAATATAACACAAAGCAATTAAATTTATGTATTGTTTTATTTGTTCTTTTTAGATATACATGACAGTGGGGTGTATATACATATATGGGGTGCAACCCATTACAGTTTTGATCCCATTCTTATGGTTGAACATGATGTGGAGTTACACTGGTCATACATTCATATATGAGCATAGGAAAGTTATGTCCTGTTTCATTCTACTGTCTTTCCTATTCCCATGCACACCCCCTTCCCTTCAACTCCCCTTATCTAATCCAGTGAACTTCTACAGTTCTGCTCCCTACCCTCCCTTGTGGGTTAGCATCCACATATCAGAGACAGTATTTGACCTTTGGTTTTTTGGGACTGTCTTATTTCACTCAGCATGATATTCTCTAGTTCTATCCATTTATCAGCAAATGCCATAATTTCATTCTTCTTTAAGGCTGAGTAATAGTCTACTGTTAGTTTTTTTGTTTCAATTTCATTGATCTCGGCTCTCATTTTAGTTATTTTTTGTCTTCTGCTGCTTTTAGTGTTGATTTGTTCTCCTTTTTCTAGAGCTTTGAGATGTAATGTTAGGTTATTTATTTGGTGACTTTCTATTCTTTTAAAGAATGCACTCAGTGCAATGCACTTCCTCTTAGAACTGTCTTCATAGAGCCTCAGAGATTTTGATAAGTTCTGTCACAATTTTCATTTACTTCTAAGTATTTTTTTACTTCATCCCTGATTTCTTCTACTATCCATTGGTCATTCAATAGTGTGTCATTTATTTTCCAGGTGTTAGAGCAGCTTCTATTTTTTGTTTTATTGTTGATTTCTAATTTCATTCTATTGTGATCTGATAGAATGCAAAGAATTATCTCTATGTTTTGTATTTGCTAAGAGTTGCTTTGTGGCCTAAAGATATGGTCTATTATAGGGAAGGACCCATGTCCTGCCGAGAAGAAAGTGTATTCAGTCCTCGATGTATGAAATATTCTATGTGTCTGTTAAGTCTAAATTAATTGTATTCATTAGTTCCATAGGTTCTTTATTTAGTTTCATTTGAAGGATCTATCTAGTGATGAGAGAGGCATATTAAAGTCACCCAGTGTTATTGTGTTCTGGTCTATTTCATACATGAAATTTAGAAGGGTTTGTCTGATATATGTAGATGCAGCACTGTTTGGGGCACAAATATCTACAATTGTTATGTCTTGTTCTATAATTCCCTTAAGCAGTGTGAAATGACCTTCTTGGTCCCTTCTGATTAACTTTGGCTTGAAGTCCACTTGATCTGATAGGAGGATAGAAATCTCTGCTTGTTTATGAGATCCATGTGAATGATATGTTTTTTCTCATCCTTTTACCTTCAGTCTGTAGTCGTCTTTGCTTATGAGATGAGTCTCTTGGCAACAGCATATTGTTGGGTCTTGTTTTTCATTTTTTTAATTTATTATTATTTATTTGTATCAAATTTTATTTTGTTCTAATTAGTTAAACATGACTGTTACGGTTTGGATGTGAGGTGTCCCCCAAAAGCTCATGTGTGAGACAACACAAGAAATTCAGAGAAGAAATGATTGGGTTGTAAGAGTCTTAACCCAATCAGTAATTTAATTCTCTGATTAACTGAGTGTGGTAAGTGAAGTGGTAGGATGTGGCTGGAGGAGGTAGGAATTAGGGTGTAGCTTTGGTGTACATATTTGTATCTGGAAAGGGCAGTCTCTCTCTGCTTTCTGATCACCGTGATGTGAGCTGCTTCCCTCTGCCACCCTCTTCCACCATGATGTTCAGTCTCACCTCGAGCCCTGAGGAATAGAGCCAGACTTCTATGGACTAAGACCTCTGAAACCATGAGCCTACAAGCAAACTCCTCCTCCTCTATAATTGTTCTGGTCAGATCTTTTAGTCACAGCAGCAAAAGAGCTGACTAAAACAGTGACAGTAGAATGTATTTTGACATATTGTACACGTGGAGTACAACTTCTCCTTCTTCTGGCTGAACACGATGCAGTCACACCAGTAGTGTCATCAAAAATGTATATAGGGTAATAATTTCCATCTCCTTCCACCATCCTTCCTATCTCCACACCTCCTCTCCTCCCTTACTCCCCTCTACACAATACAAAGTTCGTTCATTCTTCCCTGCCCCCCCCCCCCCCATTATGGATTAGCATCCGCTTGTCAGAGAAAACATTCAGCCTTTGGGTTTTTGGGCTTGGCTTATTTAACTTAGCATGATATTCTCCACCTTCATCCATTGACCTGCAAATGCCATGATTTCATTCTTCTTTAAGACCTCCAGTCTCAGCATTTTTCACTTCAACCCTTGGGGAAAAATGGTATTCCTGCTGTTTTGAGTACTGGGTAGCTGAGCTAAGAGAGATGCTGCTTCATGTTAATCTGCCATCTTGAACCTCCTAAGCATTTTTATTCATTCACAGAATAAATAAGGCAATTTATTCTGCTAAACTAAATAATATGTTTATTCAGTAGATATTTATTGAGCACCTAATGTGTGCCTGGTATTTCTAGATGCTAAGGATGCAATGCTGAATGAACGAGAACAATATTCAGTCCATTCCAGTGTGGGGAGAGCCCCTAAATGAATATCTTCAGATAGCATGTCAGGTGGTGATAGTATCCAGGCACAATGGTACAAGGTAATGTGATGGAATTATTGAGTGCTAGTCTAGGTGGGCCAGGCCAGGAAGGCCTCTCTGAGGAGGTGACATTCAAGCAGAAAGAGAGAATACATGAGGCATGTGGAGATTTGCTGGAAGCTTTCCTGGATATAAGAGCAACTCTTGCAAAAAACCTTGAGGAAAGAATGTTCCTGTGTTCTGGAAGAGCCTGAAGGCCAGTATGGCTGAACAGAATTGCTGAGGATAAGTAGGCTTAGGAGGCCGTGAAAAGGAACTTGAATTTTATTTTATTTGTGATGGGAAACCATGTAGAGAAAGTTCATTTTTACTATGAGATACCCTTGAAGTTGTATCTGTATGCTGAGGAGAGGAACAGGCCATGGAGTATGATTGATCAATGGCAGGTCCGTTCCTGAAATCCAGGTCAGGTTCCGCATGATCAAGGTGATAACACTGAACTCAATTGTAACTATAAACAGTACTTCTCCCTTTGCCCTGACAGTATTCCAAGGCTCCTCGTCATCTCCCTGACTTTATTCCCCAACTCCCTTCTTCTGGTACAGAGTAGTCCCTGCAGACTATAGCACAGAGCAAAAGCATTGCCTGCAGGCTTATCATGCATTTGGAATTTGTGATGTACCTGTGTTGATATTCCTTTGAGTCTTTTAGGAGAACGTGAATTGTAGGAATGATGAATGTGTTCATTCAGGGACACATCTGCATTGATTGGAACTGATAGCGGAAGTTCTGGCTTTGCAGCATTCAGTTAAAATGTGCCAGGTGCACATTTTGATGGCTATGCATTTAGTCAGGTGCATCCATTAGGAAGGATAATTTTGATAGACAAATGAATTTGTGATATCCCATAGACCAAATGACAAAGCAGCCACTTTCCCATGCTCCAGAGCACCTCAGTAATTACTTAACTGTTTGAAATTATGGTTCTCATGTTAAAGACTTTATTCTTTCTCTTTTGTAACTCCTTCTCAGAAGGACACTGTTTCCTTGCCTTTCTAGTAAAGAGGATCATCCACCATTGAGTTCTGACTAAAGCCCACTGAAATAAGTGTTGCCTTGTCAAAAGTTATTTTTCATCCCAAGTTAGAAAGATCTTTTTCTTTTCTATTCTATTTTTTGCAGTACTGGAGATTAAACCCAGGGGTGCTCTACCACTCAGCTACATCTCCAGCCCTTTGAATTTTATATTTTGAGATGGGATTTCACTAAATTGCCCAGGCTGCCTTTGAACTTGGGGTTCTCCTGCTTCAGCCTTCCAAGTTACTGGGATTATAGGCATGTGCTACCTGCCTGGCTACAAAGACTATTATAGTATTGATTTGTTCCTGCTTTTGCTTTGGTATGATTTTTAATTCAATACTGTGGTTCAACTCAGAACATTACTTCCTCTCCCACTCTCTACCCCTTGCTCACCATACTCCAGGAATCCTGACTTTCTCGTTTCCATTATCAGTTTCTGAACTTGATGGTTTCTGTTTATTGAACTCTTTTTTCCCAACATATCCACATGGCTCTGTCTCTCCCTTTTTGCTCAGAATTTCTGCTTAAAGATCGTCTTATTATCTATTGAGGCCTTTCTTGACCATCTTTGGTTAAATAAATGCCTAGCCCATCTGGATTCCAAGGCCTAGCACTCATTTACTCCATATTATTTCTACCTATAGCACCTGTTACTCCTTGGCATCCTGCTTATTTACTTGTTTATTGTCTCCCTCACTGGAGTATGTTCCTTGAGAGTAAAGACTTTGTTTTGATTCTTGCTGTATTCCTAATTCCTAGAATAGTTTTATGCACAGAGAAGTCACTTAATATTTTTTTAAGTGAATGATAATGATTAATGGCTGGTGAAGTCAAGTTCAAGTTCTAGACCTAACAAGTAGTACATTGTCACCAATTGAGCTACTTTCATAGAGATATCAAAAGCCCAAGTGAAGTCATCCTTTAAGCTAAGTATTTGTCCAGGATGATATTTTGTGGATATAGGGTTGCTTTTTCTTAGGAAACAACAATTTGCAGTGTTCATCACACGATTAACAGACTATATTGAAGTAGATTTTTGAATCCTTGTTTGTCAAAGTGTGGTCTTTGGACTAGTAGCATTGGCATTGCCTGGGAGCCTGGGAGAAATGCAAGATTAAAAGGCTTACCCAATCTACTTAATCAAAATTTACATTTTAACAGTGACTCAGGAGGCTGAGGCAGAAGGATCATGAGTTCAAAGCCAGCCTCAGCAACTTCTTAGTGAGATCCTAAGCAACTTAGTGAGACCTTGTCTGAAAACAAAACATTGGCTGGGTATGTAGTTAAGCACCCCTGGGATCAATCTTCGAATCCTTAGTACAAAAAAAATTGCATTTTTATGTAGGTAATTCCTATGCATAATTAAAGTTTGCAAAGGACAACTGTTGATTGTCCAACTTGACCTAGGAATCTGAAGAGATCTTGAATTTATTGGTTTTACTTAATTTTGGAAATCATCATGAGTAAAAGGGATATTCTAAGTGCATTCTTTTCTTTTTCTTTTTAAGTTGAAAGTGGACATAGATTTTGAATCAGTAACTTAATCTCTCATTCCTCAAGTTCTTTTTCTCCATAAGGAGGCAGTTGGCTTCATTGTATTGTGTGTGTGTGTGTGTTTGGGGTGCACCTTCTAGGCACAAGCCAGAGCAGATTTATAGATACCTTCTTTTCCACTTTTCCTCTACATTCCTTATTCTTATTCTTCAAGCCACAGATGGAGAGATTGACCTTCTTGAAAACATGGTGACTACCTTCTCTTTGGAGAGAACAATGCATTGCCCTGGTTGCCAGAAAAAAATCCCATCTGATATGTTGCAAAAATAGCTGTGAGCTTACTGCATGTCAGGCACTATGCTATATACTTTACACTGTAGATTTGTTTAATCCTAACCACACTTTGGTAAGATGAAAGTGATGCTACTATTATTCCCGTTTTAAATCACAGGACCCAAGGCGTGGAGGGGTCAGTTTGTCAAGTTCACACAGTTACTAAGTGGAGAAGGTGGGCTTTGCACCCAGGTGGTCTACCCTATGACCTGAGCACTTCACTATTTCTGAGAGAGAATCTTACACATTTACTAATACCTATTAGAGAAAAATAGGGATTAAATGTTGGTAGAAGGCAGTTGTAGACACTTCAGTGGGACTCATTTGAAAGGCAAAACTATGAAATACCGAATTTTGAGCAGAGTGATCAAGCTTTATTCCTTTTGAGGCTCATATTTTAACCTTTTGTTATGCAAAGCTGCCAATGTGATTTTCTGATGCAAAAACTGTCTGGAATGATTAACAAGTTGTATTTATTATTCACTGTAACTACTAACAAGTAGAATAACTTGAGATTGTTAAAATTGCTCTCAAACCACCTTCAGGCAATCATTAGTATGCATGCAAGAGAAGGCTGTGCAAAGTGGTAATTCCAGCAACGTGGTGAGGGGAAGGGGAACGGGAGGGAGATAGAATGAAAGATGTGTGCTTAACACCTTTTCGGTGCTAAAGGCCATGCTGGGTGTCTTACATACATTATCTTATTCAATCTTCATAATATACAAATGAGGCAGTATCAATTCCTCCATTTTACAAATGAGGAAACCTAAGGTTTGGAGGCAATTTGTTCCATATTATCACTAATTATTAACCCATGGAGACAGGGTTCCAGCCAGGTTTACCTGACCTCAAAGCTCATCCTCTTCCCAGTTATTTGGAGAAAAAGAGGGAGGTACAAATAGTGACATTTAAAAAATATTAGAAATATGGATTTCAGGTCAACATATTTATTTTAAAAAAGAGACATTTCCCCTAGATAAAATGCTGCTGCTGTCACTGCCTCCCAGCTCAGATTAGTTGACAACAGTAATAGAAGGACATTTTTAAAAATAGATAAATGGTTTCTAAAGCTATCACTGTTTGTCTGAAACAACAAGAGTAATGAAAAATTGGTCCATTTGTAGTCAGGCACATTATCTATTGCATGTCCAGTCCTGGTAAATGATCCATTTGTTCACTTCTAGGGAGGGGCTGGCTTTGCTTGGAGGAGGTAAGACTTCAAATATATACATACATCTTCAGCTACCTCCTTAGCATTGGGCTCCACAGCTGGCGTGCGTTGATCTGTGCTGTAAACACACTCAGCAGGAAATGTACCTCATGTCTTCATTCTAGCAATTTGCTTTACTGGATGCAGTTACTATAATGCTGGTGAATTCTCCCGATTAAAAACCCACACTGATTCTATCTGTTCCTGTTCTCAGTTCCTACCAAGACCTAACAGATTTTGATCCAAGTGGGTCAGCCCAGCCATCCTTAGGAGGCAGAATTTCTTGATATATTTCCAGGCATGTTGGAAGTGTGCAAAGGAGACAAGAATCTTTTTTTCTAAAAAGAAAAAAAAAAAACAACTTAAAAATGCACAGTGATTTTCACATTCCTAAAGGAAGGCAGCTGGGCCTCAGCCACCATGGGCTTTCTGCATTCCACAAAATAGCTTTTGTAGCCTTTAATGAAGCAGCCGCCCCAGACATTGCTAGGGAATCCGCATATTGAATGTCTTTCCCCTACTCCCAGTTCAAGTGGTTTTGCCTTTTTAAAATTAAAGACTTCCTCAAAGTGCTCAAAACAACCCATTCTTTTGCTGTGTCTTCTGTGGCCTTTCATGTATTCATACATTCTAGTGATTTGTGGCATCATTTTTGAATGTGGAGTTATCAAAGCGTACAGAGCAATCATTTTAATTTGAATAACCCTTGCAGTGTCTGGTGCAGAATGAAAAGGGAGGCCAATCAAGTCTTCCACACCTTTTCCCTAGCCTAGGCTTCTTAAAAATCCTCCCAGGTATTCTCTAGTGACAGTATTTTTCTGCTTCCAGAGACAGCCAGCAAAACTCTGATGTAAAAGGATTTGTCATTTTGATTCTAGTCGAAATGAAGCATTTTGTACAGTACATGAAAAAATATAGAAGTCTTTTCAGTGGATGAACAGCCTATTATCCATAGCAAAACTACTGTGTTTTATGTCTGCCTGAGAATTACTGATTACAGCAACAGCCCAGGCAGGAAGTGACTAAGCTGCTACTAAATTGTCCTGGTCTGGAAATAGATTGGAGTTTTATTTTCTTTTTAAGCACTTTCAATGGGTGCCATGGTCGCCATTTTCTAAAGTACAAATGAGCTCTTTGGTTAGAGATCCTGAGGGTAAAAGGCACTCTGTGAATGGTCTATGACTGCCTGGTCGGTTCTGGAGTTGGAGGGGAATGATGGATAAGTGATTCATTCCACGAGTGACAAAGCCTGCCTCTTTGAAACCTGTTTACCTTTGTAGGATGATCCTTCAGCCTTTCCCAGCTGCATCGGTGATGACCAATTTGAGAGGAAGATCAGTACCTTTTATGACTAATGTGTCTTGATTTTGGCAAGAACACAAAACAGTCTTTTATGGAGACTTACTTCAGCTTCAGTATTCAGACATCATGACCACCAAGGTTTGAGCTTACCTTTTTTTTTGCTTCTTGGGTATAAACCCCAACACCCAGAGGGGAAGACAGAAAAAAATAATCAGAAACGTTGTTTGACGTTTCAAGACATTTGTAGTAATCATAATCACACTGAGCACTTTATGTCCTTGTGCCGAGTCCTCTTTGAGACCTGTGACCTGTGTGCTTACACAGAATGGCTCTCAGAAGGGAGCACACTTGGACTAATGCTCTGCTGTTGCCTTCTTGAAATTCCTGACTCATTGTGAATAAGGGATCCACCATGTTTATTTTGCACTAAGCTTCACCAATTAAGTAGCCAGTCCTGTGCATGGTTCAGTCCTAAAAGATGGGCGAAGCTGGGACGCTGACCAAGTGTTCCTGTCTCTAGTTCATTACCAACTGCAATTGTGCTCCTTTTCCACTCTTGTTCTCTTTTTCTCTGATTCTCTCACAAAGACGGGAAATTTGTACAATGTGCCTAAGAGACAGTCTGAGCTGAGGTCATTCCTCATGTATTTGCTGCATGATTTTGGGCAAATGACTTTATCTCTTTAAGCTTTAGTTTAATTACTGGTGAAATGGGAATGATAATGGCATCTAAGTTGCAGGGTGCTTGTGAGGAGTAAATTAGGTAATACTTATAAAACATCTAGCACAGGACCTGGCTTAAACATTCCTTTAAGAAGAGCTATAAATATTATCTTTCATCAGTTTTCCATGATATTTTATTATGAAAAATTTCAGTCATACAGAAGAGCTCAAGAATTTATAGTAAACATCTATATCCATGTTCTAGTTTTTACCATTATTATTTTACTATAGTCTTTATTGTATATCTATACATTTATTCATCTCTATCCATCCACCAATTCATCTTATTGTTCATACATTTCAAAGTAAATTATGGACATAAGTACACTTCCTCTAAATATTTCAGCTTGCAAGTCATTGACTAGAGTCTAATATATACATACATTTTTTTCTTTTGAGGTGTAATGTACATGCAATAAAATGCAGAATTTTAAGTGGATATTTACTGGTCTTTGACAAATTCTTGTACTTGTTTAACCCAAATCTCTAATAAGTTACTGTCTTAATTTAGGCTGCTAAAACAAAGTACCATAGACTGGGTAGCTGATTAACAATGGAAATGTATTTCTCATGGTTCTGGAGGCTGGAAGTCCAAGGTCAGCATGCCAGCAATGGCCTTCTTCTTAGTTGCAGACTGCAGATGTCTCACCATGCCCTTACTCAATAGAAAGAGAAGGAACTAGGCGCCTCTCTGGTCTCTTCTTTTAAAGGCAGTAGTCCCATTCATGAGTGTTCCACCCTAATGATGTAACTACCTCCCAAATTACCACCTCCAAATACCATCACAGTTGGGATTATACTTCAACCTATGAATTCTAGGGGTACACAAGCATTTAACAGTTGCAGAACTTTATCATTACTCCAGCAAGTACCCCCACACTCCTTCCCAGTCAGCCTTGGCCCTCTCTTTCTCCACCAGATGCAACCACTGCTCTGTGTTTGAACCTTCGTTTTGCCTGTGCCGTAGTTTCACATAAATGCAACCATATAGTGCCTACTTTCATGTAAGGTTTCTTTTACTCAGCATAGTGTTTTTGAGATTCATCTTGTTAGTGGATGTTCAGTAATTCATTTGTTTTTATTGTTGAGACTTTTCCATGTATGCCATTCTCCTGTTGATGGGCTATTTTCAGATTTTGGCTATTATTACTAAAACTACTATGAACAGGGGCTAGGGTTGTGGCTCACTGGTGGAACGCTTGTCTAGCATGCGTGAGGCCCTAGGTTTGATTCTCAGCACCACATATAAATAAATAAAATAAAGGTCCATTGACAACTAAAAATATATATATAAATATACTAAAAAAACTATTATGAACATTCTTGTAAAATTATTTTTGTGAAATACCTGGATCAAAGAGTAGGTATATGTTTGGTTTTATAAGAAACTATCACTAATTGTGCCAGAGTGGCTATACCCAATGTTGTGCTGGTACATGCTTATTAGCTGGATCTCCAAAAAAGAATATCAAGGAGGAATAAGAAGGGGATTAAAATAAGGAAAAGGAGGGAAAGAGGAGGAGGGAGGAAGGGGAAGGAGGAGTCAACTATTATGACCACCAATAAAAGCACTATATTTTGTAAATTCTATGGTGTAACCAACCACTCGTACCATGACCAAACTCAAGCTACTGACGTGAACTCATTAAGGGCTAAAATGGGATGAGATGTGTACATTTTGCTCTCGTGAATCAAAACAAACTGGGTCTTGCACACCACTGATTGTTTATACCAGTTTATATTCCCATCAACAATATATGACAGCTTTCGTTGTTCTATATTTTTGCCAACATTTGGCATTGTCAGTCCTTGTAGTTTAGCCATCTGTGAAGGTATTAGTAGAATCTCATTAGGGTTTGTAACTTTCATTTTCTGTGGCTAAAGATGTTGAGCACTTTTTCACGTGCTTCTTTGTCATTCACATCATTTCTTTAGCAAGAATCTCTTGAAACTTTGTCCTTTTTTGTTTTCTGAAAAGGCTTGTCTAAGAAACATTTGTCTGTCACCAAGTGTTGAAGATATTCTCCTAAAAGCCTTATTATTTAACTTTTATCATTAGTGTATAATCAATTTCAAATTAATATTAGTCGGTGGTGAGAAATAGAGGTCAAAGTCCATGGTTTGGCATATGGACATCCAGTTATTACAGCAACATTTATTGCAGCTTTTCTTTCTCCATTAGACTGTTTTTGTCCAAAAATAAGGTAGCAGTTCTCTTTCTTGTTTTGCTGTTGCATTAATTTGCCCGCTGATTTTTATACTAGTAATACATTGATTACTGTAGTTGAGTATTCAGCCTTGAAGTCCAGTAGTGTAAGTCCTCCAACTTTGTTCTTCCTTTTTAGAATGCTTTGTATATTCTAGATCTATTGCATGCATTTTACCATGTTTTCCACTAATTTTGGCCTGAGAATATAGCTAATCATTTTTCACAGTCACTTATCTACTCTTGGAAGTTAAAAATTCCTTTTAAGCATTTAGTTTATTATCATTATAAAATTATTATAATACTATTATTATATCATGAATACTAAGTGTCCAGTCTGCAGTTTTCGAACATTATAGCAAAACATCGTCATTATTGCTTTATTTCATGCAAAGAGTAACTGTGACAGGAATTAATTGATAAATGCCATATGGTTTTTTTGTGAGGAAGGAATCGTGTTTTCTGCCACTAGAGACAGTGAATTCCATTAGACCATACTGCCCTAGGCAAACTCAGCTCTCAGGACAAGAAGGGGGCTAGATTTTCTAGTGTTCTGTCATCAGTTAAAGGTCTCAGGCTATTTCTGAGGAATAAACATGTGCCAATAACTATATTGTCAATGATCTTTATGGCGTTATATAATTTGTATCAGAAATCACAGAGACTTCCAGTAGACTATTTCAAATGACATTCCCATTTCAAACAGGTTGTTTTGATGCCATGTTGGAGTTCCTTCTACTTTAGAGAAAAAGAGCCCAATTAGTCACATCCTTCTTCTTTTAAAATTCTGAATCTCTTGAGGAGTATATGTAAAAATTAGGTAAGAATCAAGCACTGATTCTAATGCTGGCAAAGTTGGTTCAGAGTCTAATGTTCAAGGTGGACTTCCTGTTTCTTTTCTCTTGTTTTGAGCCTACCTCCCCAGACAGATTACACAGCTGGTAACTACAGGTGTCCCCATAGGGTCAGGGCCTGTCCTAGGGAGTATTCCCACAGGGAGAACGGAGGAGAACAGTGTGTGATCTGTGTGGAAGGGAGAGGGTCTAGAAAGTGTCTTAACCAAACAAGCAGTGGAATCTCTTCTCCACCCACATAAGGGTGGGAAAAGAAGCATGTTAAGGGAAGGAGAGAAGGGAGGGCAGAAGATTCCCCTAAAATGAGAAAAGCCAGCCCAAGGAAGTGAAGTTGGAAGAAGAATCTCTGCTTGTCCCTTTCAGCTGTGGGAAACCCATTTTTTTGAACATCTCTTGTTCTTAAGTTGGAGCTGCCTCTTTAAGATTCTACCTTTTGGTCCTAGTTGTGTTCTCCTGACACTCACGGGATACATCTACAAATCGTTCCACAAACTTGAGGTCCTTGAGCATGTTGTTGTATCTTAATTCCCGGCTCTGTGTAGTAGTTCTTAACTTTCTTAGGTTCTGAAATGTGCCCCTTATGCTTTTACTTGCCCAGCATCTATTCCCCCATTCTCTCTTACTTTGTGAATAGCCCTTCAGTTTTTCTTTGGGGAGTTTCTTCTTTCCTAGCTGAACTACCTAACTGGGTAGTGCTATGGTTTGAATGTTTGTGTCCTCTGCAAAATTCATGTTGAAACTTAATCCCCAGGGCCGCAGTTTTAAGAGGTGGGGCCTGTAGGAGGTGATTAGGTCTCGAGAGTTCTGCCCTAATGGAGGGGATTAGTAGTGTCTTATACAGGGCTGGAAAGAAGGAGGTGGCCCTTTTCTGCCTTTCCTTCTGCCACCTGAGGATGCAGCATGCGAGGCACCATCTTGGAGCGGGAGCTGGGTCCTCATCATACACTAACTTTTTTGCTGCCTTGACCTTGGACTTCCTAGCCTGTAGAACTATAAGAAATAAAGTTCTGTTGATTGTAAATTCCCTATTCTTCAGTATTTTTGTTATAGAAGCACAAAGGACTAAGACAGGTGGGTTTGGACACTGCCTCTCCAACCTGCTTCAGAGCCCATAGCTGCAGGAGTTGGTTCGTGATCCCATGGACAACGGATTTGAAATTACCAAAGTCAGAAACTCACAAGATCTTTGACTTACAGGGAAATAGTTGTATGATTAGCGTATTTATCTTCTGGTATACTGCAACATCAATCATTATGAGTACTTCAGATATATTATTTTTTTAAGATTTTTTTAAACCTTTATTTTATTTATTTATGTATTTTGTATGTGGTGCTGAGGATCGAACCCAGTGCCTCACATGTGTGAGGCAAGCGCTCTGCCACTGAGCCACAAGCCCCCAGATATATTATTGATGCCAAGTTTAGCATCTGATCAATTTTCAGGAAGAATTAGACACTAGCTAAATACTTCCTCAGTTCTGTCCTCTTGCCATCTTTGGCATGACCTCGGGAAGGCCAGAGAGCAATTGCTTGGCAGTTTATATCTGGATCCTCCCCTGCTCGATTGTACATGGATTGCGTGAACATGTAGGCAAGGCCCTTAATGCTAGGTGATTGCCCCTGTGAAGCTGAACTGTTCTACTCTATAAAATAAAATGAATTAATCTATACATCCCTTTGGATTCCTACAAATTACAATGAATGATGACATTTTAATTTTGCCTTCCTTATTTTCCATAATTAAGAATGAAATTTATTTAGTGAACTGTACCAGCTACTTAGTGTTTCTGCATTACTCAAGGTAATTGTTACTCAGAGCTGATTCTTTATTGCCTGCATTTAAAGGTTTATTTTTCTTTTGTTGTGGTTTCTTGGCTTTGCTCCTGGCAGGGCTGACAAATTAATAGGCTTCAGGTACTAAAAGTATTTGCAATTAAAGCAAAGTGGTAATAAAGGTCACCTGTTCCAAGAAAGCTTTGCTTTCAAAAAATCTGCTTAAATCAATGTACATTATGTATAGATTGTTCTTAGTGCTGGGGCCCCTTTTTCCACAATCAAGTTTTCCAATATTTTTCTGCTAACAATAATTTTGTTATTATTCAAAACAAATAATAATTTGTTAAGTGTTCATCTTTTACTTTGCCATATTTCTTTGTTGTCAACAGTAATTTGAATTATATCTCTCTAACGTGAAGTCAGAAATAATTATACCTGTTTTAGTCTCCAATCCAATCATTTAATTCAACAAATATTTATTATAGAGTACTTTCTACATGGTGAAAGCTGAGATGTAGCACTGTAAGGCTTTACATTCTTCCTTTGAGGAGCCATAGACTAATAGAGAGCTATAGAGAGGTGGTTGCTAGGCAATGTGATTAGTTCAACAACAGAGGAGTTTTGGAAGTACACGGGAAGTATGATTGATTCCATCTGGAAAGGTAGAATGCCTAGTCCTTGGAAAAGAGATATGTTTTAAGAGACATGTAGGAGTTCTTCCAGAAAACTTTCTGGAAAAGAGACTGTCAGGTGGAGGCAGGAACCTATCCAAAGCAAGGCAGTGTCAAAACACTTTTCTCATTTGGGGAATTACAAGCAGTTTGGTGTCTCTAGAATAGAAGGTATGAAGTGGAAGATCTGGAAGTCTAGGCTGGGGAATTTTTTTTCCTTTTTTAAAATTATTTTTTATAATTCTTTTTAAGAATTTATTTATTTATTTATTCTACTTAGGTATACATGAGAGTAGCGTGCATTTTGATTCATTTGTACACAGATGGAGCACAACTTTTCATTTCTCTGGTTGTATGTGATGTAGAATCACAACGTACATGCAGTCATACATAAAGCTAGGGCTATGATGTCCATCATATTCCACCATGCTCCCTCCCCTCTCCCACCCCTTTGAACAGAGTTCTTCCATTCTTCCCATGTCCTACCCCACATTATGGATCAGCATCCACTTATCAGAGAGAATATTCGGCATTTGTTTATTTGAGATTGGCTTACTTCGCTTAGCATGATATTCTCCAGCTCCATCCATTTACCTGCAAATGCCATAATTTTATTCTCTTTTATTGCTGAGTAATATTCCATTGTGTATATATACCACAGTTTTTTTTTTATCCATTTATCTATCGAAGGGCATCTAGGTTGGTCTCACAGTTTAGCTATTGTGAATTGAGCTGCTATAAACATTGAAGTGGCTGTGTCACTATAGTATGCTGTTTTTAAGTCTTCTGTGTATAGACCAAGGAGTGGGATAGCTGGGTCAAATGGTGGTTCCATTCCAAGTTTTCTAAGGAATCTCCATACTGCTTTCCAGATTGGTTGCACCAATTTGCAGTCCCACCAGCAATGTATGAGTGTGCCTTTTCCCCCACAACCTCGCCAACACTTATTGTTGTTTGTATTCTTGATAATAGCCATTCCAACTGGCGTGAGATGAAATCTTAGAGTAGTTTTGATTTGCATTTCTCTGATTGCTAGAGATGTTGAACATTTTTTCATGTCTGTTGATCGATTGTATATCTTCTTCTGTGAAGTTTCTGTTCAGCTCCTTGTAGGCTGGGGAATTTAATTGTGAAAGAGTGTGTTCTACCTTTGTTGGATTTTTGTCCACTGGGAATAAAAGGATTTTATTTTTAAAGCAGGGGAGTTGCACAATTATTATATTTGGGAAGATTGCTCTGAAAGCAATCCATGAGTACTATTATTTGCTAATATTTCAAAGTACATATAGCCAGCCTCCAACTATTTATAGTTGGGTATCTGTTGTGGTTTAGACATGAGGTGTCCCCCAAAAGCTCATGTGTAAGACAGTGCATGAAAGTTTAAAGGTGAAATGATTGGGTTATGAGCACCTTAACCTAATCAATGCATTAGTCCACTGATATGGACTAACTGGGTGGCAACTGTAGGCATGTAGGGTATGTCTGGAGGGGAGAGGTGCATCACTGAGGATGTGCCTTTGGGTTTGATATTTTGTCCCTGGTGAGCAGAGTTTTCTCTGCTTCCTGATTGCCATGTCCTGAGCTACCTCCTCCTCCACGTCCTTCCATCTTAAGGTTCTTCCTCCATAGAGCTAGCCGTTTATGAATTGAGACCTCCGAAATCATGCTCTTCAAATAAACTTTCCTCCTTTACATTGTTCTTGTCAGGTCTTTTGGTCACAGTGGTGGAAAAGCTAATTAAAACACTCTTAGAAAGCAAACATAATAGAAATCCTTAGATGAAAAATTACTTGGTATAATAAGTAAAAAATAGATATTGGGGGCTGGGGCTGTGGTTCCGTGGTAAAGCGCTTGCCTAGCATGCATGAGGCACTGGGTTCGATCCTCAGCACCGCATATAAATAATAAATGAATAAAATAAAGATCCATCAAAAACTAAAATATTAAAAAATGGATATCGGGCTGGGTCTCATTCTATGGCCATTCCATAATTATAAGACTTTGGGGAAGTCATTTAACTTCTCTTGGCCTCATTTCCCCCCCTTTCTCATCCAACTACTGAGGAAGTTGAATAGATTCTCTGAACTCCCTTATAGTGCTAATGTTCTATGGCTATCTGCACCCAGTGGCTTCAGCCTCCTTCCCCACTGTATCTTTTAACAGAGTTTAAGTGGTAAACAGGATTTTCTCCGACTCTGAACTGACAACAGAGTGTGGGACGGGTTGTACTGCCCAGGAACAGGGTAGTTTACTTTGGTTAATAGAGAATTACTGGGCCTCTTTGAGGGACTCCCCGTGGACGCTATCCATGCTTTCACAAATCTGTAATTTCACATCCTGGATTCGAATTGCAAGTCTAAAACTCTGAGGAGACTGAAGGCAGAACTCATGTTTTATTTATCTTTGTATCTTCTGTCCTTAGTGGATTTTCTTTCTAAAGAAGCAATTGGTAGAGATCTTTTGGGCCCTTTTTCGGTTCTCTATGCTGACCATATTTTTTGTGCATCTGCTTTTCTATTTCTTCTTAACTTGAGAAATTTTTTTCTACTTATTTCAATGGTGATAGACTCTACAGGAAAGGTAGTGAAATAGCTGCTTTTTGTTACTGGAATAAGTTTGAGAGTAGGCTTTTTCCTGTAATAGTTTTTATAAAGTCAGAATAATATGGTGTCAAAATAGTTGTTCCTCAAAAAAGAAGTTAGCCAATGGAGGTGACCTCAGAGGATCAAATACTTGAAAATATTTTTATCCTACACACTAGAGTTTGTTATAATTCAGTTTACAAGTATATGGATTAGGATACACTCATGGTCACACTGAGTCTTTTGACTTTGATGATACCAAATCTGATGTTAGTGATAAGTTCTGCCTCTGAGCACCAATGTAAAAGGCAGATGAGATACTGGAGGTCTGAAAGTAGAAAGTATCCTAGGAAGTAGTTAAAAACCATTTCTAAATGACCATAGTGATAAAAGGATACAAATATTCTGTAGTATTTACATTTTGTGAAGGGATGGTTAATCCAATATTCTGTGGCCAAGAATGCACCTAGAGAATTATACCATTGTGAAATTCACATTCAGCACCCTCACTGTTCATTTCAGAGAAAGAAAAATAGCCACATCTTTTCTCCCTATTTTTGTCCAGATTTGCATAGTCTGCATATGATTTGCATAATTTAATGTCAAAAGGAACAGAATCTTCTTTGGTCTTTGCAACTTTCTCACCAGCATCTTTTAGTCTTTATTTTTCCTTCTAAATAACAAGCTGTTTTTCTTTATTACATTTACTTTCTCTTGTTTCTGGCATAAAATGCCTAGATCTTAAGGAAACAGAATCTTCCCCTTGTCTAAAATAGTGGTATTTTTTTTTATCTGTACATGTTTCAATGATCATTTGGCTTAGGAGTAGGGCTGCTTTCCTCATTAATCTAGGCTTCCAGGTGTATATATGCTTACTGAATGATACTACGCAAAGACACGATGTGACAGAGGAATAAATGACTTCCATTTGAGGAAAACGTGTGCTGTACCTTCGAGATATGGCAGTTAACAGCAGGGGCACTAAAGCCAGACTGCCCAGTGGGGAACTCCAGCTCTGCCACTTACTGGGTGTATAAGCTGGGGCAATGACTTAAAGCTCCCTGTGCCTCAGTAGAAAAAGTAAACTGTATCTACTTTATAGAAGCTGTTCTGAAAACTAAATGAAAACTAAAACATTTGTTTTAAAGACTTAGATCAGAATGCTAAAAATATTATGTTACCATTATGTGGGCTCCCATTTGTTCATTTTCAATTTGGTACCAGAAAGGGAGATGGGAACAGGAATCGGAAACATGTTTAAATATTAAGGATGGCTCTACATAGGCAAATATAACCATATAAAGTCAGGATGCCTTTAAGTTAATCTATGTGTACTTTGTCATTAAGGACAAGCAATAAACCCAAAACAACAAGACAAAACAAAACCCTCAAACACCTGCCCAATATTCCATTGAAAATTGCTAAAAACAATTTAAAACTTTGTTTCTTTAGAATGCCTATAATCTGCTTCATATAGTGCAAAGTAGGAAATAAAATCCTTTCCCAATCTCTTCTTTCAATTATATGTTTCGTTAATAAATAAAATCATGACACCCAGTTTGAGCAACAGCATCTTAGATTCAATGAAATAGGATATCTCACACGGTATGTCAAAGAGGGTTTCTCACAGGCCCTCCTGAGGGAAGGGCACTGAGCAGCTTCTTTCCTCAGGAACTCCTCCGTCAAATACCAGTCTGCTTTGGCGCGTGTCTCTCTTACTGTCTTCTGTGCATTTCTTGCTCTTCTCATCTCTTTTTCACCTCCCCCTCTGTTCTCTTTTCCTCTCCTGATACAGATCATTATCTATTTTGACTTCTTCATCCCTTCATCCTAGACCTCAAATCAGTGCAACAGAGGACCTGCATCCAGCCACAAAGACATTTCTCTGATAAAGCACAGGAAGGGGAAGGGTTAGGACTGCTGCAGAAGCATGTTTCCAGTTCAGCACTCACCTCTTCCACCCACCTTTTCTGAGTCCATTACCACTCAGCTCTGCTCCCATTTCTCTTAGACATCACCAAGTCAGACCATGTGTGCACCTTAATCTATTCTTGATGGGAAGCTTGACTCAATAGATTAACACCAGGGTAGATTTAGGGGTTCCTGAGATTCCTTTTAGAGTTGAAAATGGTTGATGTTTTTCTACATTCTTTTTACCCATGTGGTTGTGGCACTAATATCTGCTTCCTTGCTAAAGTGTTTGGAACATATAGGGATCAGTGGGAACTTAAAGGGGAAATGGCTAATCTGCCTGATTGAGGAAGAGATTAATTGGAAATGCAGTCAAGTAAGAAGAGGTATTAAGAAGGGAAACAATCAAGAACATGGAGAGAGAGAGACTACAGAATGGGAGGAAACCTTTGCCACCTACACCTCAGATGGGGTATTAATTTCTAGAATATGCAAAGAACTGAAGAAACTTAACACCAAAACCCCCCAAGTAACCTAATCAGTAAATGGGCAAAGGAACTGAACAGACCCTTCTGAAAAGAAGAAATATGGATTCTCAAGAAATAAATGACAAAAATGTTCAACATCTCTAGCAATTAGAGGAGTGCAAATTAAAAGTCTATCTCACTCTATTCAGAATGGCAATTTTCAAGAATACAAGTAACAAGAAATGTTGGTGAGGATGGAGGGGAGAAGGCACACTCATGCATTGCTGGTGGGACTGCAAATTGGTGCAACCACTATGGAAAGCAGTATGGAGATTCCTCAGAATATTTGGAATGAAAATACCATTTGACCCAGTTATTCCACTCCTCGACATATACCCAAATATTTAAATTCAGCATACTACAGTGACACAGGCACATCCATGTTTATAGAAACTCAATCACAATATTAAACTATGGAGCCATCCTAGGTGCCCTTCAACAGATGAATGGGTAAAGATATTGTGGTATATATACACAATGGAATATTATTCAACCATAAAAAAGAATGACTTTATGACACTTGCCAATAAATAGATGAATCTGGAGACTATCAATCTAAGTGAAATAAGCCAATACAAAAATAATAAAAGGTCAAATGTTTTTGCTGATGTGTGAAAGCTAAACCATAATAAGGGGTGGTGGTGAAGAAGAGAAGTTCAATAGATTAGACAAATGAAGGGAAGGGAGGGGAGATAGGAATAGGAAAGACAGTAAATGAATCTAACATAATTTTCCTATGTACATATATGAAAATACCTAAGTGAACCCATCATTGTGTATGCCCACAAGAATGGGGTCCTAGTTAGAATAAGATATATTCCATGCTTGTAGAATTTTATAAAAATGGATTCTACTGTCATGTATAATTAAAAAGAACCAATAAAAATGTTTTTAAAAAAGAAGAAGTAATACTTGAAATGTATTTAAGAAGGAAAGATACATTCAGGCCAAGATACGAGCTAATCATGGAGTCAAGATAATCAGAAGAGCTTATTCAGTGATCAGTAGAGTTTGGTTTGTGAAGTACAGGGTCCAAGGGAAGTCAGGCTTTGTGGGAAAATGTCATGAATTTAACTTAGACATACTGAAATTATGTCTGTAAATTTGTGTCTCTTCTAGGTAAAGAGATCTAAGGAGATTATGTTTGTGTTTGGAGTGATAGCAAGTGCATGGATGGAAATATAGATTTGAGTATTTTAAGTAATTGAAAGCATAGTGGTTTAGAGAAACTGCATAATTAAGCTAAATGAGTAGATAATTGTGGTAATAGACTTTTATGTTATAGTTTAGAGTTTTAGAAGTAGAATAGTCCTGAGTTATGACAAACTCTAGGATGAGCAAATTCATATTAAGATGATGCAAACATAGATTTTATAATCACATTGAAAAATGACTTTTCTGTTTGCAGAATTATTTTCACATAAATTAATAGTAAGGGCATCATGAAACTGGATTTGGGGTCTGAATGTTGTCTTTTGTAGTTGCTCTGCCTAATTTCTCATATAACATATTATCTGTTAGGAAGTAACTATGAGTGATTACATAGATTTTGACTTTTTTTCAGACATCTCTAAAAAAGTGAATAGGATTAAATAATTTGGGGACTAGACAGTTTCTCTATGTGCCATATAGAGGGAAGGATATACTGAAAAAATTAGACATTAGCTATCAATACTAAATATTAAGGTATCTCAAGGCAAGTGCTATAGTTTGGATGTCAAATGTATTAAAGGCTTGGTCCCCTGGGTGGTGGTATTGGAGGTGGTGGAAGTAGGAAGCAGCACATAGTCGGAGGTCCTAAAGTGATTGGAGGCATGCTCTTGAAGGGGATTTGGGACCCCAGCCCTTCCTCTCTCTCTCTTGTTTCCTGGCCATAGGGTATGTAGTTTGCTCCACTGCTAGCTCCCTGACCTTGCAATTCAGTGCACCTACCTGAGGCCCAAAGCAATGAATCTGCCCAATATTGGACTAGAGCCTCTAAAATTCTGAGCCAAAATAAACCTTTTCTCTTAATAAGGTAATTATGTCATATATTTTGTTATAGTGGTGGGAAGTTGATGAATATAATAAGAAAGGTAATAATGGACCAAGGCAGGTGGGGAATTGCCTAAATATAGATGAGTTGGGGCTTTCTGAGGATGGCCTCTAGGTTCTGCTCCTGCTAGTGGTAGAATTCACTTGAGACATATGTGATTTGGTTTCCTGGCTGTCATCCTCTTGAGGATGAGGATGAACTTTACGCTACTCCTTGTTCAGAGACTGTATATGATGTTGTCTTGTCCTTAGACCTTTGAGAGGAACTGATGCGCATTCTCTCCTCTGTTTCATCTCGCACAGTTTTATAGTTGTTCCCTAATAATGTTACATTGTAGTCATCCCTCTGACATCTTTGGGCAGATTTAAGGGATTAATCCCATTTGTTGAAAGCAGTTCTTGTCGATCAATATATTTATATATTATGTCAAAATAGTTTTGAACATGATCAAGTTTGGTAAATCTTTCACCAGTCATTTGCCAAAAATTAAGGAGCTGTAAAGAAAAATGTTCCAAAAGTAAGACCAGAAAAATATATTCTGTCTATTCTTATCTGAGATTTTAGTTCATAAACCACTCTAGTCCAGGACTGCTGGATGGGAGTGTGATGACAACTTTGACCAAAGTAGGTCTGAGACTCAGACTGAAGACATATCTCACTGCTTTGTTGGTCTTTTTCCTTGAAATTCACTTGATTCTGTGTGTCTATCTTGGTGATCAGAGGGTACAAGGAAAGATGACTGAGGGAAAAGAAGGACTTGTCTCTGACCAGCCTAATACACACAGAAGGATGCAGGTGGTTCCTCATTTCTCCTGGATCTCACCCCTGTGATCCAGTATTGCCCTTGCCTCCACCAACCCTATCCCAAGCTCTCCTTAGAAGTGGGAGTGGAACGAGGGAGGAGAGACATGGGGGTCTTTTAGGCATTAACATCCATTTATTTGTTCATTCAGCATGTAGTAATCTTCGTTGAGGGTTTACTTGTGTAGTTACTGTTCTAGGCAGTATGTACAAATATGTGGAAACTAAAGAAGGAGAGGGATTGAGAGACAGAAATTGAAATTTTCATCGTTAATCTCAATTTCAATAAAATAAAAGCACATGCCAAATCTCTGATATATTTAGCCTACCTTAGGAACCAGTGTTATATAGTGTGCAGGTGGGAAGTTTCTATATCACCACCTCTGAGACATTGCCTTGGACTCCCTTCCTTTTATATATTTGTAAAGAACTTATTAATATACTATATTGAATTACCAAAGAATGGGAACTTATCCAGGTCTATTTTCATTCTAAGTTAAATTGTTTGGGAGATGTACCAATTTATTGTCTTGGCAGTTTGCTTAAAATGGCCCTATGGTTTTTGGTCGTCGGGAAGCCAGGGTGAAGACTGCCAGGTTATTTGGCAGGATTTCTGTCTTGCTGTGCACTTGGATAGACATATGCTGAGCTGTAGAATAAATCCAAACCTTGTCTTGCACTGGGGACCCAGTGACTTTAGAGGATATGGGTGCTGGTCATGCATATAGAACTTTACACTGAAGACCTGCCAGTAAAGAGATGAGATGGTAAGTTTGTGGGTGTCTGTGGGTCAAGAGCAGACATGAGCCATTCTGATGAATGTGGAGTTCTGGACTGTTGGTACATTAGCTAGAGATCTTGCTTGGCACCAGCAAAGGCTCTCCTGGCCAGCCCCTATGAACAAACTGGCCCAGAGTTGACATTGCAAGTTGATAATAATCCAAAATCCAACAGTAAGGTGCATCCTTTGGAGAATGTGTAAAGTTCTATTTTTACCTGATTTGCTTTTATTTCTTATAACAATTAATTTATCTATAAATAGCTTTAATTGAATGCTAACTTTTATTTATGAATTTCTCTATTAGTAATGACATTTGAATTTAGCCCATCTGCTTTTCTGTAAATACTTTGAGTGAAATTACCAGTTACTTCTAAAGACAGAATTGTTTTCAGTGAAGAGTTTTTTTTCTCCCCTCGTGGCAATTTAGGAGGTTCCACATATTTCTGATGATGAGATGTGGAAACTTCTTCATGATTAGGAGTGAGAGTCTGGAAGGAAGAGCTGGAAGTGAAAATGTACAATTAATTACCTACTTTATCACTTTGTAACAAGTTTCTTAGCCCTGTTGGCAAACCTCTCCAGAAGGAGGGAGAGTTTGAATAGCAACAGGTTTCTCCCTTCGCTTAAGACATGAATTAAAAGCCCTGGATTCTTTCTTGGTGGAAACTGGGGAGACTTCCAACAGAAAAGCAAATTCCACAGATTGGCATGGAATGCTGGAAGCTGAACAGCTCCATCACCCAGACTAACCTAGTCCACTCTTTTGGCCACTCGCTCCAGAGTTTGAATGGATTGGTGTCCCTGCTGAGTGTGTGTACTTAATCATTCACTCACACTTGGCTTTCCTGCTCTGGGTCTCCATTTTTGTCTTGTTTATTTCATGTTTTCATAGAACTGCATTGTCTGGAGACAGGACTCATGTGTCTCGTTTAATTTTTTCCAGTTATCAATTCTGTTCTCTCTAACAGAGATCAATGAATTTTGCTCTTAATTTCAAATAGTGATAGCTTTTATTTTTCGTAACTGACAATGAACATTATGATGTAGGGCTACTCTTATAAATTATATCCTTATTTGAACACCTGCCTGTACCACTGTATTGAAATAAGATTAGCTCAATGTGATTGAGTCTATCTAGGTATAATACACCTTTGAAAATATGCACATAAGCTGATAGCATGAAAAATGTACATAAGCTGAAACCTTGAAAATTTCAAGGTTTCATGGGGTAGGATGGAGAGATAGTGCCAGAGAGCTAAAATATATTATTTTAGAATCCTAATTACTCCTTTTAGATGTTCTTCATTGATATTTTTATCTCATTTCATGTATATTATTTTTTTCATTCTCATTGAGGACAGACTGACAGGCTCAAATTCTATCATGTCTCCATTGAAAGTTAGAATTTGACACTTTTGAGAGAGCTAAGAATTTGCTTCTTTGTTTCTCTTTTATGTCAAGATTTTGATGAGAATTTCTTTCTTTTTTTTTTTTGGTACTGGGGATTGAACTCAGGGGCACTCGACCACTGAGCCACGTCCCCAGCCCTATTTTGTATTTTATGTAGAGACAGGGTCTCACTGAGTTGCTTAGCGCCTCGCTATTGCTGAGGCTGGCTTTGAACTCGCGATTCTCCTGTCTCAGCCTCCCTAAGTGCTGGGATTACAGGCTTGAGCCACCACAACCGGCTTGAGAATTTCATTTTTTATCATTCATTTTAGCATAGGAATTAATTGACTTTTGTCTCATTTTGGTTTAAAAAAAGGGGAGTAAAAGGAAATGAAATACTCAAATAATGCCACCCAAAAGATATACAATGCAGGCAAAGATGGAGTCACTGCGGATCCAAACCACATACAGTTGGCAGCGTTGTCTCATGATGGTCTGAAACGGTTGCTGGGCACTTTAGGTTCTGATGTCCACCTTTGGATAAAAACCTTCCATTATGAGGTAATTTATGCAAATGTGCGTTGTATTGGATTCTCCAGTTTCCACAGCATGACCTCTTCATATAATGAATAGGGCCATGATTGTTTAAAAAAAATGGGCAGGAAGTTAAAAACACAACATTGATTGCTGAGATTAGACCGCTAATTATCAAGAGAGGAAAAAAGGGACTGCCCCTCCCTATTGCCTTGTGAGCAATATGTGGGACGTGGCTTTCTTGAAATCTGTGGCTGAGATAAGTGGAATTGTAAAATATTTGAAAGGAGGGCACTGAATTGGAAGAGTACTCATCCACAGAAAGTTAAATAGCTTTTGTGCAGTTAAATCATGAGAATTTTAAAATAAGACTCAATACACTTAGAAATATGAATTATCAAGCATCAAATACTCTGAAAAATCATGAGAACAAAAGTAATTCTAGAAATACTAAAAGATAATTTTGCTGAAATTTAGCTGATAAGAAAATTCAACTTTTTTTTCCTAGAGAAACTATAGTTTTTTAAAAATAATTTAATAGTATATTAAAAGCAATTCTTTGGAAGAGGTTTGAATGAGAAACCCTCTGGGACTTCTGCAGGGGTCAGTGGGGAAGCAAATTCATCTGTAGTGAGAAGGGGCCTGTTGGCTGCCCCCATGGCCTAGAGCCCAAGGGGCACTCACTAGCATTCTGCATGATATGTCTGAAGATGTGCAATGATCTGCGGCTTGGTCATAGCCACTGCCCTTGTCCTGACATGTCTGATTCCATGAGTGCAACAGAAAGAAATGTGTTCCTCAGCCACTTTCCTTTCCAGCATTTCCTTCATTAATCTCTTTTCATAAGCCCCTTGGTTCTCTAAACTAGATTAGAAGTCATTCCCCAGACAATGCCACCCTCCACAGCCCTGAGCCTTTACTCTTGTGGGTTACGTCTATCTGGAATTACTTTTCTACCTTTTCTCATCTGCTGAACCCAGTGTTGAGGGTCTAGTTGAACTGGAGTAGGTTAAGAAGGGACTTTTAACAACGCTTCGCCTCTCCTCCCAGCCAAACATAAAACCAACAAAGCTATCTTCTCTCTGAACTTCCGTGGCAATTTTTACTTCTTTGTCACATTCTAGTTTGTAGAGTAATTATTGTGCATTTTAATTTCTTTTGCCAAAACATCAACTCATCAAGAAAGAAAGAATCCATGTCTCACCCACTTGCTCACTGTGTATTCTCCTCTGCCCTCTCCTCACTTTTTGCTGTACTTTGCCTAAGGCAGATATTCAAACAAACATTAAATAATCTTGAAGATAAATTTCACTCTTCTCTGTAAAATAAATCTCAGGCATATGGTATGTATCATTTAAAACTCTCTGAAAAAAGGAATTAAATAAAAGCAGAGAGTCATGGACTTGGTCTTTCAAGTCTCTTGAACTAAAGGAATGATGGTGTAGTATCTAAGGAAACAGTAGAAGGGCTCTTATGTCAGATTCCCAGGAAACACTCTCATGTGGAGATCTGTGTGCGGGAGATTTGCTGGGAGTGGTCTCAGGGATTGTAGGGGAGAAAGAATATCTTGCACTGATCACAAGATTCATGCTGAGACCCCTATAACAAAAGAAGAGTGTAAGACGTTTATTTAACCACTGTTTTATGTGACACAGGGAATGAAGGCCCAAAAACCTAGGAAAACTGTGTGTGTTTATGGATGGTCATGGTGAGGTACAATTGGAGGACAAAAGGGTATGATCTAATGGAAATAAACTGGGTGAGCTTGGCCAGGCCTGTTTGTTTGGTTTCTTTTGGGAATCCCTGTGTGATATTTCCCTCTGAGCATAGGGCAGGACACCTGTCATGGAAAGGTTTTTAGGAGAGAAAGGGTGAGACCTTTTAAGGGAAAGAACTTTCTGCTTCTGCAGTTTTCTCAGTCTCCTTCAGCTTAAAATACAAGCTACCAAAGTGCTTTATCTTTGGGCCTCGTGTTCTGAGTCCTGTTGGGAGAAGTACAGGGGGAAGCAGGTTGGGGTTGCTCCAGCCTATGTCTCAGCTGGTCTCCTGGAGAGTTGGAGTAGTATGGGGCTTCAGAATTCGCTCCATCTTGAGACACTATGGCCACAAAGCTGGTGTATTTCTATCACATTGTCCTTTGTTAGGAAAGGGATGGTGGCCCTGGGCTGAAATGCCCATTTTGCCCGAGGGAAATTACTACAGTGTTATTCAGCTTAGAGCTACCAACTGCCAACACTCCTAGCAGCTGGAGAGTGAGCTCAGTCTTGAGGACAGGATCTGGGCCATGACACAGTAGCCACTGCTACCAGCACCACTGGGTTACCTGCTGGCGAATTCTAAATGCAGAGGGAAAAAATACATATACTCACAAATGCTGTATTTCAACTTTAAACACACGAATATGTGTTTATTAGTAAATATTTTAATTATAGGATCAAGGCTTTTATTTCAATATGGTCTTTTAGTTGATATTTTACATCCTATACAAATGGCATGAGTAAGTCATTTTGTAAAATATCTTGTTCATGTAGAGATCTTATAAAATGCCATTCTGTTTTTTATGCATAATTTAAAAGCAATATTTTTAGTGATTTGCCTGTATTCTATCCTAGCTTTTAAATTTGATGTTATATTTTGTCATATTATAATTCACATATTTGAAGGCATCGAATAGCCCTACAAACTGCCCCTTCCCACTGATACCTGCTCCCCATAGCAACCACTTCAGCTCTTTCTGTTTTCTACTTCGATTCATCTCTGTGTAAACCATTCTATATTTATGTTATTTTGTCTTAATTTTTCAGTGTTAGACATTTTCTATGGATGTCTTCTATGGAAACTGATGATCTAGTTTTCTTACATCTCATTCTTCAATACATGTTCCCCTTCCTGTCTTCCACATATGGTTGTGTTCTAATGTTGTAGCTTATGTTTTTGACACATGCAATATTTTGAGTGCATTGACCTTTCTGTATAATTTTTGTCTTTTTTTTGTTTTTGTTTTGGAGTAATTGTTATCAAGAATTATTTATACCTCACTTTCTTTCTTTTATTGATGCATTATGATTATACATAATAGTAGGGTTCTTTATGAATGTATTCATACACAAAGATAACATAATTGGGTTAATTTTATTCTCCAATATCTCCCTTTTCCCTTCCCTCCTCTATCTGGTCTCCTTCCTCTATTCTACTGAATTGCCCTTCTGATTTCATGAGAGAAAACATATGATGCTTGATTTTCTGAGTCTGGCTGATTTCACTCAATTATCTCAAGTTCATTCATCTTCCTGCAAATGACATAATTCTGTTCTTTACGACTGAATCAAACTCCATTGTGTATATATACCAATTTTCTTTATCCATTCATCTGTCAATGGACACCTAGGCTGGTTTCATAACTTGGCTATTGTGAATTATGCTGTTATAAACATGGGTATGCATGTATTGCTGTAGTATGTTGACTCTAACTTTTTTTGGATGAGTATCAGAGAAGTATAGTTGGTGGTTCTGTTCCTAGTATTTTGAGGGATCTCCATGCTGACTTTCATAGTTGTGCAAATTTACAATCCCACCAATAACCTCATCAGCATTTATTATTTATATTATTGATGATTGCCAATCTAACCAAAGGAAGATGAAATCTCAGTGTAGTTTTGATTTGTATTTCCCTGACTGTTAAATATGTTGAACATTATAAAAAGTATATTTGTTGGCCATTTGTATCTCTTCTCTTGAGAAGTGTCTGTTTAGTTCATTTGCCCGTTTATTGATGGGGTTTTTTTTTTCTTTTTTTGTTTTTTAGTGGTAGGTTTGTTGAGTTCTTTATATATTCTGAATAGTAATCCTCTTTCAGAAGAGTGGCTAGCAAAGATTTTCTTCCATTCTGTAGGTTCTTTCTTCACATTCCTAATTGTTTCCTTTGCTTGTAGAAGCTTTTTAATTTGGTGTCATCCATTTATTAATTCTTGTATAATTTCCTGAGTCTTAAGAGTCCTATTGGAAACGTTGTTGCCTGTGCCTATACATTGGAGTACTATCAGTTGTGAAGTTTCTAGTCTAATTCCTAGGTCTTTGATCCATTTTGAGTTGACTTTTGTTCAAGGTACAAGATAAGGAATCTGGTTTCATTCTTCTACATATCGATATCCAGTTTTCTCAGCACCATTTGTTCCAAAACCTGTCTTTCCTCCACCATTTCGTTTTTGACACCTTTGTCAAGATCAGATGACTGTTATCTATGTTAGTTTGCTTCTGTGTCTTCTATTTCATGGGTCTCTATGTCTATGTTTATGCCAGTACCATGCAGTATTTGTTACTACAGCTTTATAGTATAGTTTAAAATTCAGTATTGTGATGTCCTCAGGCATTGCTCTTTTTTGCTCAGGATTGCTTTGGTTATTCTGAGTCTTTTATTCTTCCATAAGAATTTTAGGACTTTTTTTCTAGTTCTACAAAGAATGATATTTTGATGAGGATTGCATCGAATTTATACATCACTTTTGGTAATATTATGCCTCAATTTCTTTATCTGTAAAATGGGATAACTGTACCAAAGTCATAGGGTAGTCAGAGCTATGTAAGTGGTGATTATTAGTTTTCACTGACTTTGTTTTTTTTTTGTCCCAATCCTTAATTTGTCTCAAACTTTCTCAGTGATGTAAATGTTCTTTCAATATACTTGGTTTCATATTAAATGCATAATGAATAAATGTTGAAAAAATATGTGAAGCCACGGTCATTCAATTGAGAGAGAAATGCATTCTGAATTCTTAAACCCTTACATTGGTCTAGTGTATTTGAGCCAATTTTATTATCTGCAAATGAGAGAATCAGATTAGGTAATCCCCAGGGTCTCTTCCAGCATTGTGATTCTATTAAGAAGTAAAAGATACACAGAAAATACCAAACTATAAAAAAATAAGATTGCAATGATATTAAGTGCTTGCACCTCTAGCAGCGCCTCCAGAAGACCTCTCTTTAACCTGTCTGGTAACGTTATGGTGAAATCACTCATGCTGTGATAAGGAGGTTTAGCGAAGTCATTCTATCCCAGCAATTGCTCTGCCCCTCTGGGACATCTGGTTGTAATTTGAGGGAGCTACCACTAAATGTCGCTATAGGTTTCCTAAGTGGTCAGGAGAGCTCTAAGTTAATGGGACTATAAGAGCCTTGGCAACTACCAGTTAGTCTCTTTATACATTTAGCATTGCATACTTTTCAATACTCAAATTCAGACATAAAAGATGAAAATTAATATGGTGGTAACACCTAGAATGTTTCTTACTTCTTTGATATGCCTTTACCCCCAAATGCTGTTTTTCCATATCTAGATACTGGTAATAAACTGGGTAACCTGGCATTTAAAGGAGCTGCTAAATGAGTAATTGCTTGCCTTTTTGGCCTATGCCTTTCTGATTTTTTCCCCCTCAAGATAAGAAACTTAATCTGAAAGAGGAAATATGGTCTTTTTGTTTCCTGGTTTTTGGCCTCTGTCCTATCTGTAAGCTTATATAGAATCCCACACACTGCATTTAATTGGTTCTCATGAAAATATACAAAGATTTTCATATTAACATTTTTGAGTGTATATAACCAATGGTAACATGCAATAGTTGGCAATGCTTTTTCTTTCTTAGTGATAGCTTATACTCAATGCTGCCTTTTATTTGATAAAATACCATATCTGATGTTATGCTGCACCCATCTTAATTTATTTCAGTTCAGGGCTGTTTTAAATATTGCTTGTGAGATTAACTTCCTTTTCTAGTCTTAATTTTCTTAAGGAGGTCTGAATGGAAGAGAGAGCAACATTTATTGAGTGTCTGCCAGGTGTCTGAGCTCTGTTATGCATATATGATTGTATTTGAAACTCATAATCCTGGGAGGTGGGCTTTTTCGCTTCTATTTTACAGATGAGGAAACTGAGGCCCAGAAAACTCAGTTGCTTGTACAAAGTCATACTGCTAGTGTAAGCCTGTTCTAAGTAGTGTATTTCTGTATTTCTGACTACCCTTGTACTTTTTATACTAGGTCATATCGATATTTTAGGGTATATATGTCCCTTTAATACCTGAAGGTTTATTTTAGTTGTTAGAACTCAGCCCTCTTTGAACAAGGTAGAACGGTTTCATCGGAGCCCTTTAAAAATGCTGAAATCTCTGATTAAACAACATATAAGTGATTTTTCTGAATTCCATCTTTATGATCAAAAGGTGGAGGGAGACTTGTTTTTGAGAGGTCAGTTGCTTCTCCAGGAGGTGCACAGTGCTTGGCAAGAGATGTCATGGAGTGCCTTACAACTTTTTTGAGTCCTTGGATTCCCTTAGTCTTTTGATGGGCCACTTTGGGAACTATTTTTCCAAATACCTTGAATTAAAAAAAAAAAAAAGAACAAGAAGTATTTTCTCATAGTCTCTCTTACAAAAAGTCAGTTTATCAACTATAGTGCATGATTCCAGTCAGAGTTCACAAGTGTCCTGGAGATCCCAGATGGAGGCAAGATGGGAGTGATATAGTCCAGGTCCCTTAACCTCCCAAGGGGCAAGACTTAGAAACAAAGAGCAAATTCCTTTCATACATCTTCTTCTGCACTTTGACAGTCCCCTGCATGCAAATGACACTCACTGGTAAAGTTAAGAGGAGCATGAGGGAAGAAAGTAGTTTACTGGTCAGCATTGTGTTTACGAAAAGCCTGGGGTGGTTAACTTTCAATTCCCAACAACTTTGAGAAATTGCTGGACTGCATTCCCTGCTAATCTCCCCTCACCTAAGTCATAAAGGGTATTTATTTGTTGTCTGGGTTGTGCTTAACATTTTCCATTTCCAATCCAATCCTCTCTATTTCAAGTTCCCCTCGTTTGTAAATCTAAAAACAAAACATTAACAGTCTGTCAGAGGTTCTGTTCAATTCAGTTGTCTAGGGATCTATCATCAAAATACATCTTTTATGTCAGCAATTTGGGGCCTCATGATGATAAATAATCTGTTGTCCCATTTTGCAGTGTTTTCTCAAATCCAAATGCCCTCATGGGATTATAGCGTGCAATGCACAAGAAATAAGAATTAAAAATTTAAGATCACTAAGACATGAGTTGATTAACACTGTTCAAAGTTTCCTTAGCTAGCAGAAGTATTGAGGAATGAACTGGAGCAAATTATGTTATGTGCATATTTGAATATGTGACAATGACTGCCACTATTAGATATAATTATAATGTACTAATAAAAACACATAAAAAATAAAGTTTCCTTTGCTTAAGGACAATACTCTTTTTGCTGACACAAGTTTGAAATTAAGTATTTAACTTACTTTTTTTCCCCATCCAGTGCATTAGTAGTACACAATGGTGGGACTTGTTTTTACATATTTGTGCATGCACACAATATAACATAATTTAGTTGATATCATTCCCATATTATTGCCCCTTTCTTTCCCTTCCTCTGTCACCCTAGTCTCTTTCCTCTACTAATCTCTCTTTTTATGAGACCTGCCCACTCTGCTTTCCTTTCCTTTTTCCTCTCTAGCTTCCACATATGAGAGTTTGGCTTATTTCACTGAATATGATGTTCTCCAGTTCCATCCATTTTCCTACAAAGATGTATTTAACTTTCCATCTCTTAAGGGAGGTCATAATTCTATTATGTGTTATCTAGGAAAACCATTGGGTAAAACCTGTTTGTGCCTATCAGATCCATCCATTCATCTTCACAATGGTTGCTATAGGAGAAACTCCAAGTGATAGTTTTTAATTTCATGTTGGACCTTCCACTCTGAAACCAATGAGATTTATATAGGCATATGTTAAAAACCATAAGAATAGTAGTCACTTAATATCTTTCTGAATACTACAATGAAGAGCATGTTTTAATTCTTATTTGATTTCTTAGCTGCATTTCATGCATTTATTTACTCATATATCCCTTTAATCTTTCAACAAGTATTTATTGAACACTAGGTATGTGTCATGTGCTGTGCCAAGTGCAAGGGATACACTGTCAATAAGACAGAAGCTGGGCGCAGTGACATACACCTGTAATCCCAGCACTCTGGGAGGCTGAGACAGGAGAATCGAGAGTTCAAAGCCAGCCTCAGCAACAGCGAGGCGCTAAGCAACTCAGTGAGACTCTGTCTCTACATAAAACACAAAATAGGGCTGGGGACGTGGCTCAGTGGTCGAGTACCCCTGAGTTCAATCCCCGGTACCAAAAAAAAAAAAGACAGAATCCCTGCCTTTGAGGAGCTAATCTTTTGTGAGCATTAAAATAAGTAGACAGTTAAAGTGTACTGTGATAAGCACCATGATAGGGGTAAGTAAGGATAAGGTGAGAACAGACAGAAGGAGATTTTAGTCCCAATTGGGGATTTGGGGTAAGTTTCTTTCTAGAAGTGCTATCCCAGGTTTGTGTGTGTTAACAACACTCTCATCTGGCTTTTCTCCAACTCTGGTGACTACTGTTTCTCAATGTTCTTAACTGGCTCTCCTTTCTTTTTAATAAATATCAGTACTTGCTGGGGTTTTTCTATTGCCTAATTTCTTATAATTATTTAGTTTTCTAGGCATTCTCAATCACAACTGTGACTTCAACTATTAGATACGATTGATACCTACTTATATCTCTAATCAGACTTAAACTATTAAATTAGTGATTCACTCATTATTTTATCAAATATTCATTGACTATATACCTTGTACCAGGCAGTGCCTAGATAACAGAGATGAATAAAGTTGCCTTGTTAGTGCTTACTGGGCTTTCAGTCTAGCTAGCATGAATGACATAAGATTCTCTAAAATATGGGAGAATGAAGGACTTTAGGAACATAGAGAAGGATATCACTCACTAATCTTGGGAGATTCAGGGAAATCTTTGCAGAAGGAAGTAGGAACTGGCCAGGTGATTAGAGGAAGGAGTTTCTAGGCAGACAGATATAATAGTTTATGCAAGAACTTGGCTCCCCAGAGAATGATGCAAAGTTTGGTGTGCCTAGTTTATGGGACTACTACATCAGATTCTATCCTGATGAAATAGGGTATTGTCAGATGGTCAACAGAGGTACATTGGAAACAGGTGTTTACTTGCAGGCATTAAGGAGCCAGCAGAGATCTTTCAATTGGCAAATTGCAGAATGAAATTTGTTTTAGGTAGATATTTGTGTGGCAATATGGAACATAGAAATCTGGCAGGAAATTAAACAATAAGTGACAAAGTTCTGAACTAAGGCAGTGGGAAAAAATACTAAATTGAAGAGTGAATAGGTGTCACTATCAATCAAAATATAAATGAGGTATGGAATTGGAAAATATAATGTACTCAGTTTTGGACAAGCTGCCTGTGGGATATTCAGTAGAGACATTTAATAGGCAAGTGGGAATGATGATCAAGGGATCAGGGAAGGATAGGTACATTTAAAATGGTCATCATGTTGCTAGTAGTTGAAGCCATAGAAGCAGATAGATTATGTTTATATTCAATACTACTAATTAAAATATCTGTTAAGAATATCAATTTTTAAAAAAATCTATGGCTATTGTGCCATTTAGAATAGGAGCAAGCAGATGGCATGGTCCTGCTTCTAAAGGACTCCCTGGGGCAAAGGACATAGCCAAATAAATAAAAAGTAATATGGAAAAAGTTATTGTGGAATTGTGTACAAGGTACAGAACTGGTACAAAGATAAGAGATCACACAGGAAGGGTAGTAGACATGGAAGAGTTCTCAGTAGGACTTCTATCAAGAATATGGGAAGCCTCATAAATTCACCTGTCATCCCTTGGTATCTCTTTCATCCAGTTTTGGAACATATATGATCAGTAATGTTTGTGGAATAAGTGGGCCTAGGGCAGTTGGAAATGAATGAAAGAATGAAGGGGTGGGAGAGAAGAAACATGGGACTTCCCTGAGCCCAGGGGAACACTTTAATCATTTCTGTTAGCCTTTTGCTTGGAGAGCTTGTACAGGTGGGACTCAAACTCTGAAGACATAAGGATACAGCAGTTTAGAACTAGGATAATGACCGCATCTGTCAGAGCTTTAATTATGAAATGTGCTTATGGCAAACTAGGCCTTTTTATTTTGATTTCTGGTGTGCAGTAAAATTATGTGGACATTGATTTTCTGTCAAACCATCACAGAGAGTCTGAGATAATGGCACATCACCATTCATTTGCTAATGACAGTACTGGGCTTTTAAACAGGAACCCATCACATTGGGCCTTGCAACCTCCATTCTTGTTGTCTGTCCATTTAAATGATTTCTAATAGCCAGTAATTATGAAAATGTCTTTCTTCCTTGACCTTCTCCCACCAAATTTACACATAAGTATTTCATCAGCTTGGCTTGCAAATTAACATAGTTGGTGTGTTTTTCTTTCCAGATGGACTTATTTAGGCATATAATGGTGTAAAGAATTCCTATGAAAAAGAAAAGGAAAAAAAAACCACATTGGGTTAAGAGCCTGATGATAAAAGATATCCCCTTCTCCCACACCCAGACTCCGACACAAAGGGTCTTTCCAGGAGCTGAACATTTCAACTTAATTGACCAAGGCTGGTTATCAGTTTTACTCCCATCTTTCCTGAGAGATTTGAAGGAGACAGTCTTATCCTCAGGCCCCCACAGTTAGGCTTGAGACCAATGTACTTTTTAACCCCTTCCCTAAATAACTGTGGTTATGGTATGATGAATTTCATTATTTTATTTGGCTGGTTTCAGTTTAAAAAATTACTTTTCCTGGATTCTATCTCTTGATGCAGAAAAAAATTACGCTTTTCATGAATGTTTTACTCAATGATTTAGACTCAGCATAACGATGCCTGTGTATGTGTGTTGAAAATAATCATCCAGATCACTTTTCTTTTTTCTCAGATACTGCCTGGTATTCACAGTATGAGTCGTTATCCATGCAGTTTAACAAAGAAAATTTACCAGTATATGGTAATCCAGTCCCTTTGCTTCCCCAGATGCCACCTTTTGCTTTAGTGGCTCAGATTTTCCTCTATAAACAGGTGAACCCTGTAGAGTAAATATAGTCAGAGAGAAAGCTGGAGAAGATGGCCAGGATTCTCCAAAATAATCAGAATAGCTGTAATTTATTGAGGATATATCATATTAAATTCTTACAAAACCCTCTAAAGTGGGTGATCTAGTTCTGATTTTACAGACATGGAATTCAGGGTCAGAGAATGTAAACGATGAGTTCTTGTCCACATAGCAAGGTGTGGAGCCAGGACTGCACCCACTGACCTTCTAGTAAGCTGTGCTGCTCGTAAGAGGGACTCTTCTGGCCCACTCATGCTTTCATGGGAGCATCTTTTAGAAGAGGAGTGTCATGTTGCTTAGAGCTCCCCAGTAACCATGGCTTTCTGCTCTGTTCTTTTGCAAGTGGGTGATGATGATGTACCAGGGTAGAGGAAATGGAAGAAAAAGCAACAGGAGGGATATTTGTAGGCCAAGGGTATAGATTCTTCTTTGTTCACTTTAAGCTTGAATCTCAACACATCAAGGAAACACATAGTCAGGGATGAAGGAGAATTGAAATAATTACTTTGAAGAAACATTCCTACTTTCTAGGGACTTATGTCTGTGGCAATTATGCTAGTAATTTGGAAGGATCCATACTGCTTCTCAAGGGCATTAACTCAGTTCTAGGGAGGCCTCTGGCTCCATGCAGTGTTAGCAAATGATATTTCCTCCTGTGAACTGTTTTTTTTTTTTTTATTCCTTAGTGCTTTCTTTAGCTTATCTTGTGCCAGGCCTGAAAATCTGGAGCTCTCAGCTCATGTCCAGTCCCCTTCAGAGCACAATGGCAGTGTTCCAATTTCTTATGGTGATGAGCATGAAGAGGTTTCCCCATGCAGGGAAATATTTATGGCTTTGTCAGCTGTTGGCATCATAGAAATGGACTCAAGATGGTCAAAGGAGCTTTAGCGAATGATAAATGTTTGTTTAGAATGATGATCTGGGAAATGAGTTACAGAACAGCCTCTTAACAGTAGGAGCATTCCAGAGCATTCCCTAAAAGAAGAAATCTTGATTCAGCAGTAGCTCAGGGTCAGATGGGACACTAGCTGACAAGCATTGAGTTGCTTTTGACCTCAGAAGGCCCCTGGCTGCCCACAGCTTCTGTGATGTATGTGTCTTCTTGTCCTCTTCACTGATTCCCTCTGAAGTCATGGGTGGTAAAGGGGCTTGTATGTTTCTTTCTACCCTGCCCTGACTCCATGACTCAGAGTCACTTGATTTTCATTCTGACCTTCATGTTAATATTTATTTCTGGGAGAGCAAGACAGCCAAATATTACAAAGTATTAATACTCTTACTATATACAAAGTATTTTAAGGTATCTGATTTTTTCATTCATGTTATAATTTTCCAGGTGGACAGGAAAAGAAAGACTTGCTATGCCCTTGTGAAAACAGAAGCCAATGATTTAATCAAGGCTACAAGAATCATCAGTGGAACAAGGATGGGAGCCAGGTTTTCCTGATTCCTAGATCTACACCTAGAGTAGACAAACTGTAGCTTGCAGGCTAAACCTGGACCACTGTCTAGTTTTGTATGGCCTATAGGCTGAGTGGGTTTTGCATTTTTAAGTAGTTGGGAAAAAAGCAAAAATTTTTTTCCATGACACAGAAAATTATGTAAAATTCAAACTTCATTGTCCCTAAAACAAAAATTTTATTGGAATGCAGCCATGCTTTCTCACTTACATATTATCTATGACTTCTTTCAAGCCACTATGGCAGAGTAGAATAATTGTGACAGAGACTGTATGGCTCTCAAAGTCTAAAATATCTATTATCTGGCCCTTCATAGGAGGAGTTTGCCAACCACTAAAATAGAAGATCAATAAGTAGAGACCCTGTTCCATATTCCTTGTATTAGTTTTCTAGGACTGCTACAATCTGGGTGCTTTAACCAACAGAGATTTATAGCCTCATAGTTCTGGAGTCTAGAAGTCCAAAATCAAGGTATCAGCAAGGATGATCCGTTCGAGAATCTTTACTTGCCTCTGCCTGGCTTCTGCTGGTGCTGATGGGTCTATGCTGTTCTCTGTAGCTGCATCAGTCCAGCGTCTGCTTTCACCATTGCATAGATATTTCACCTCATTTCCCTCTGTGTGTGTCCAGTTTGCCCTTTATATAAGGATGCCAGTCCTGTTGGATTAGGAGCTAACCATCTTGCCTCATAGGTAAAAACCCTATTTTTAGATAAGGTCACAATCACAAGTGTTGTGGATTGGGACATCAGCATCTCCTTTAGGGGGGACACAGTACAACTCCTAAGACTCTTTGCACTCTAGTGCGTTGTCCCCCCTTTATCTTTTCCTTCTTTCTCTGCCTGCTTCCCCTGGTACTTCCTTCTTCCTTTTCTTCCTCTCGCTGCCCCTGCCTTATTCACTATACATTCAACACACACTCTTGAAGGCACTCCTGTGTGCTCATCCCTATGCCCACAACGGTGCTAAACCATAGAGTGGAAGGGTGATTAGAGTTGACCTGTGGACTTGATGAGCTTACAGTGTAGCGCAGAAGACAAACCACTTTGGTAAGTTCTAATTAACAGGTTTATTTAAGATACAGTAGAATCTTCAGGATTTAAATTCCCAAACATTGAGTAATAATCTTTTAAAATCACTGATGCCATCCTATTACTTAAATTAACTATTTTGATTAAACTCTTATGTTTTGAATAGGAGGTGTCCCACAAAAGCTTCTATGTTAATGCAGGAATGTTCAGAGGTGAGATAATAGATTGAGAGCTCTAACCTAATCAATCCATGCAGGCGCCTACACCAGCACAAAGTGAAACTAGGATCAGCGAGGGAGCTGTAGATAAGAATCACACACACACACCAAAGGACAAGACAGGACTCTCCCTTTATTCAGCTGACTCGGATATATATATACATGCTAGGATGCCCTCTAACCCGGAAGCACTATAGAGTGCGCTAAAGTCTTACAGAGTGTTACTACTTTACTAATCTTGTGGTTTTACAGGAATGTGGAACTGTTACAAGAACACAGAACTATGGTCAAGCCACATGATTTGAAAAACCTGGTAACTGTTGCACATTATGTACTGTGGGAACACCCAGGCCAGCTCTCTCCCACAAATCCACCCTAGTTTGAATGGACTGACTAGATGGTAACTGTAGGCAGAAGGGGTGTGGCAGGAGGAGGCAAGTCACTTGCAGGGGGAAGCGGGTGCCTAGAAGGGCTTATCTTCCTTGCATCCCCTTCCCCATGCTCTTTCTCTGCTTCCTGGCCACCATGAGTGGACTAGTGTTCCTCTACCATACCCTTCCACCATAATGTTCTGCCTCACCTTGGGCTCATAGCAATGCAGTTGGCCAAACATGGGCTGAACCTCTGAAACTATGAACCAAAATAAACTTTTCCCCCTCTAAGTTGTTCTTGTCAGGTATTTTGATCATAGTAATGCAAAAGCTGACTAATAGTAACACAAATGTTAACTCAAAAATTATAGATGCTATAGCTAAATAGCGTTATAGATTTTCCTCTCTATTCTTTCAAAGTCAAAATTTACAGAAATATTTTCCTTTTTTTTTTTTTTTTTTGCCCCAATTCCTTCAATCCATCTTCCCTTGAGCGATTACTATGTCCAATTAGCATACTCTGCTCTGGGAAGGACAATGGCATGCAATTCTGACTAGGGCCTCTGGCTTAGTTTGTTACATTAATGTTGTTAGCTTTAGGGAGAGAATCAATCTGCAGCTTTGTGGATGGAGCTCATCACCACTCAGTGCCTTTTGTCTGAAAATGTTGCTTTTTGTGTCTTCTTTAAGGCTCTTTGTTGCTCTGCTCTCTCCTCCTGGCACTAATTGGCCACATTCAAATACTGTCCTGAAGTGCATGAAATGTGTTCTGACAGCTAACTCCTCCCCCATCCCTAAAGCACAGTGTCCTCTGGTCTCACAGGGTTCTCCTTGCCAGTCTAGGGTGAGGGCACAACAAATGAAGTGGGTACATCTTCCTTGTGGTGGTTCTGGTGGGTTGTTGGGGGCAACACTGCCCAGGTCTTGTTGCTTCATCTCTGCAGTCTGTGAACCATGGCTTCCTTCTGCTCTCTGCAGACTCAGTGCTTCCTGCTGGCTCTCTATCCCAAGATATTATCCTGGTGGAAAATGCGCCAAATCCACTCTCTGCAGCTAGGGGAGTGGGTACTAAAGAGTTACATGTTTCCTGTGGAAGTATTCTCTGCAAAGGGTCCACAGTTACTGCTGACCAGAACTTTGGATCTGGAGTGTATACATGCATTTCTCAGTCTCTCTTCTACCTGTTTTGTTTGTTTTTGTTTTTTTGGCACCAAGGATTGAACCCAGGTGCACTTAACCACTGAGCCACATCCCCAGCCCCCTTTTATTTTTATTTAGAGTTGCTTAGTTCCTCACTAAGCTGCTGAGGCTGGCTTTGAACTTGCGATCCTCCTAATCTCAGGCTCCTGAGCCACTGGGATTACAGGAATGAGCTACCTTGCCCAGCTCTACCTAGTCCTTTTAAAAGAGGTTTTGTGATCTCTTTTATATAACTCACTATGAATGGAAAGGCTTCTTAAGTTTTCATAAGTCATTCTAAGAATAAATTGCTTGTTAGAGAACTTTTGACATTCATAATTTGAGACAAGAGCAATCTTATTTTGGTTGTTTTTAGGCGAATTTCATGTTGTGCTATGATCCCAGGAATGTGTCGTAGTGTAATCCTCCCTAGAAATACTCCAAAGGCCAGTGACCAGAGTCCTGGTTTGACCACGTAATAATTAAGAATCCTTGATCAAGTCACCCAACTTCTCTGTTTCTTAGTGTTTTAAAATGAGATTAATAATTACCTTACAGAGTTGTTTGAAAATTAAAGGTTAACAGTGTATGTCCAGGTGCTTTAAAAACTGAAAAGTTTATGTAAAGTCAGAAGATGTTAGCATTGTCATTAATTACAAATATGCTTTAGAAATTCCAGAGACAGTTTCTTCTTTGGTGACGTAATAAAGGCATAGTTATGATGGGTATTAGCTTTCTTTGGGAATAGCTTAGACCCCTGGTTCTTAAGGTACAGTTTCTGGACTGGGAGCATCACTCTTATCTGGGAGTACACTAGAAATGCAAATTCTTGAGCCCTAACATCCTTCTAAATCGAAACCTCTGGGTGTGGATCAGTAAGTTGAGTTCAACAAGCTCTCTGGTTGATCATCCTGACATTGACGTTTAAGCTCCCCTGGCTTAATGTTATGTCCAACTGGGTATGTGCAGGCTCTGATTTTGCTGATCTTTCCCACCTGGGCTTCCTTTAAGATGTGAAAAGGCTTTTGAAAGATACAAATGTGTAAACTTAAGGTTGAGAGATCACCATTAGCTGATTTTCTACAACATGCCTGCCAGCTGTGTGCCATTTTTAGCATAGACATAGATTCTAAGATTGCGGGTCCTTAAAACACCACCAACCAAATTTATCAGGGATTATGGGGAGTGGTACAGGGAGGGAGTTTTAAGGTGCTTCCTACTGAAGTGGGATAGTAATGGCTAAATAAGGTAACTGGTACACTATTTAGTGAAGTTCAGCAGAGCTCCACTAAGTATGATTTCTGTTCTGGCTCCTCCTGGACATCAGGTTTTTGCCTTCCCGTTAACAATCTTAGTGTTCCTTACATGCTCACTCATTTATTGATGAGTCTGGGGACCTGCCTCTGAGATGCTCTGCTAGGTCTGAGGAAAAGCCAGGGGCCTGCCGTGTGCTGTATGTTCTCATCATGGCCCTGGATTTCAGCCATGCTGTGTCTGTCACAGGGGACAGGTGGACTATGGTGACTTGAGAAAAGTGAAAACCTGAGCTGTGCATTTAATTAAGGTTGAGCAGAGCAGTGGTGGAACATTAGGGAGGTCCTGGTGCTGTCATGCTGATCTGCCAGGGCAGAGACACAGGGTAGGTGTTAAGTAAATATTTATTGAATGAATGAAGAAGGAATGAATTTGGGGTTTTCAATAGATCTGATCTTTCCGTGGTTCAAATTTCCTCCCATCAGCTTTCCCTTAATTATCCACAAGTGTTCCAAGCCTTCATTAGCTAAATAGGATTCAGATGATGGTCATTAGTCTGGGATATAAATCCTGCTGGCACATTCAATGGCTTTTCACTTGGCTAATTGAAATTTTCAGTATTCATGGACTATAAGAAAACACTGTAATTTTATAATTTATTTGGGTGTATAATTTTTTCCCTTTGATTGGTGTTTTATAATTATGCAGTTTAAAAAAATCAATGTGAATGCCACACTTTGCCTGGAGGTATACCACTGTTTCAGTGTACATGTATCAATACTAGTCCTCTAAAGCATGAAGACAAAATGGAAATTCATACTTTGTTAAGAAATCTTAGAATCAGCCTACTAAAACAGTCTAAGAAAGCATCCAAGTAGTGTGCACACTGGGGATCCATCAATTTAAATGTAGGAGACTTTCAAATTGCTAGTAATATGAGCTGGTCTAGTCGTGGCATCTACCAATGAATAAGAAATCATCCCATGTGCCTGTGAGGTGCAAACCAGCTAGAAATGTTTTATGCAGGCATCATTCCTTTTAAGTGGCTTTTAGCTTCAAATTTTATTTTACCATTCATCAGAATTAGCTGGCCTATACCTAGTGGTATTTGTCTAAGAGTAAAACACACCCACACACAGGCTCACATGCATAAAGAGAATGCTTGACATAAAATTTCATAACATTGCCATCTCAGAATTCAGTTTCTGAATTCCTTAATTTTTATATCCAGTACTCAAACTGTTCCAATCAAGTAAGTGTCATATGTTTGCTCTTCTTAAAATATCATATTTATAGACATTACATGGCAGAAATTGGCTCAGTAGTGAGCCAATTCCAGTTTCTCTTTCTAATCCTAATTTAATGGGAATAGACAACATTGTAATAATTCTCAGAGGTAAACTCTCACTTAAAAGTAGTGTAGAACATTTGGAATCTCTCTCAATGTTTTATCACTTTGCAAAACATTTCCTCCAGTGAGAATCAGGTAAGCAGCTCACTTTCTGGAAATGTCTTTGTGTAGGCTGGACTGAATGTATCAATTACTGATTTTTCCATTGGTGGGCTCTCTGACCGAAGACTTACTAAGGCCAGTTCCTAATCCCAAATTATTTTTCCTTACGGGTAATTTTTGCCTTTCTGCTAACTTGTAATATTTCTTCAAATGGTTATTAATATTAATTTAGGGAAGATATATTTATGCACCTAAGTCTTCTACATTAACCATTCATGTGTCTCAAAGTTAAATGTAAAGGCATTTTATATGTTGTACTTTTGTAGATCACCTGGTGTGATGATGTGATGGTTAATTTTATGTGTCAGCTTGATTGGTGAAGGAATTCCCCGAGTGCTGAAATCAGACCAAGTGAAGCAGATGTGTCCTCACCAATGTGGGGCACCCTCGTGCAATTCACAGGCCTGTAGAATAAAACGGTGGTGGAAGGGAAATTCCTCTCTTTCTCTCTCTCTCTCTCTCTCCTTGAGCTGGGACATTTTATCTTCTCCTGTTTTCCAACATAGAGCTCCTGGGTCTTGGGTCTTTGAATTCTGGAACTTACACCAGCATTCCCCTTATCTTGAGCTTCTTCGGCTTTTGACCTCAGGCTGTGAAATATACCGTGGGCTCCCCTTATTCTTGACCTTCACACTGGGTCTGAATTACACCTGTGGCTTCCTTGGTTCTAAATCCTGCAGACGGTATATTGTGAGACTTCTCACTCTCCTTAGTTGTGTGAACCAATTCCCATAACAAATTTGCTCTTATATAATTCTATATATCCTATTGTTTGGTTTCTATGGAGAACCCTGAGTAATACACCTATAAAACTCTCTCTCCCTCAGTAGATAATCAAGAGTTGACCATGTAATTTAATTAAGTGTTCTTCACTAGAGAATGAAGGAAAAAGGTGAGCAGTATATTCATTGTATGTCTGATAAAATCAAGCAACATGCCTGATAAACTCAGGCTTGTTTTCTTCAATTTATCAAGGGATCTCATGACCTAAAAGGCAGTGAATATGAGTTTCCTCATTTCCTGGGGAAGAATTCAAGACCTCAGGACCAATGATCCTTCTTAAGCTCACAAGGTGATCTCTTAAGAAGGGACAAGAATTAGCGCCTAGACTCCTGAGCAAGTGCTCCATTTGCTTTTCTGCCCAAGACTCTATCTTAAAAGGCCAACAAACTTTTAGCTATAGTAAGGAGTCATATTTGACTAGAGTAAATTATAGACATGTCCAACATCTGTCCTAGGTATAAGTGTGTCAAAGTAAAGTGTATAGTAGGGGATTTAGCCTTGCTCCACACAAATCTCCCTGCTGCTAGGGCTGCTGCAAGATGAATGCCCTCAGCTCTCAGCCCTCTCAGGAAATTGCCTTTGGTTGCCTAGGGTCATGTTGCCTACTGCTATGCTCCCTTTCCTGGGCAGCCTGTCTCGTGCCAGCTCTGGGTAAGTCTATCCCAGCCTTAGTGCTCTCCATTTGGGAGACTGGACTGCAGCCCTTTTTCCTCTGCTTCATCATGCCCTGCCTTCTCTAAGCAGTGACCTGAGAACACTCCCTAAGAAACCTCCTACATGTTAATTTCCATCTCAGTCTGCTTTTCAGACATCTTGCCTGTGACCTGTGTCTTCAGATCTTTCCCATCACCATGAGTGCCTTATGTCCTCAGTCCTCATTTTTCTCCTACACAATCAGTTTTTGAATTTATTAAAAAAAAAAGCTCCCCAAACCCCCAATGTACAAAATCTGCTTTTGGAAAGGAGCTAGCAAACTTATTCCCTTTAAGGAATAAGAGACCAATGAAATCCAATACATGAACTCTCCAGTTTCCCTGTCTGCAGTGTCCCCTGTGCCTTTCCATCCCTCATGTGTCGTCTATCATAAGTCAAGGCTTTGTGCTAAAAGCAGAGCTCATATTAGTGAAATTTCAGGCATCAGGATATAAATAGATAAAAGGTAGAGCCTGACTTTTTAAATTTTCTTTGGAGTAATTGCTAAAACCATGCCGGTCACTCCACTAATAGGTTTAGAAGACAGGACTTTAAAAAAGACATTGTGCTTTACTGTGCATTTGTTCCTGTGACAAACACAACATCCTGCAAACTGTGATGGATGTGACTCATTAGGAGTTTCCCTTTTAGTAGAAAAATATTGATGCAATAATCCAGAAGGTCACAGCATGGGTATATGATGGTGTTTTGAGTCTTTCATTTTCAGTAATTAAAGTGAACATGTTATTGGAAGGTTTAAAAAGCCCACCTAAAGTCATTCACAATAGCTGCAATTAAGAAACTGGAATGCCAGTTTAAGTCTTTTGAGGGGAATGAAATGAGACTGGCCAAGCATATAAGTAATATCCCCTTAGAAAATTAAGGACATGGATTATTATTGATTCATGCCATGTGTCTTTCATGTGCATTCCAGGTATTAAGATTTTGCTGTATGGCTCAGGTGGTTCCTTTGTGCAAATCCAACATTTAGAGCTACTTATGTAATTAATGTGTGTGTGTGTGTGTAGCTAATTTCACTCATCTCTGACTCTCATATCCTCCCTGTGTTTCTCAGTTCACCTGAGATTGTTCTTGAAAGTTGTGTGATATTGTTTAATTTTGAAGATCATTTCCCCTGGGACGACAGCACTAATGTCTGATTTATTAGACATGTTCCTTAATTTACTCTTCCCAGGGTGGCTACTCTGGGATATCTTAGGTTTAGTTAAAAATGCAATTATGTTCCCTAGAGTTGCCCCCACGTGGAGTCTCCATAGCCAGAATTTGAGTATTCCCAATTCTGACTTTCATTTAAAATAGAGAATGAAATTTGAATTCACTACCAGGCTTCAGTTTCCTGGAGAAAGTTTAGTTGCATAAGGCAGAGAATAAGGATCATTTCTTTGAGTGCCTTTAGAGGTTAGATCATTTGTTCTCAACTGGGAACAATTTTGCCCCCAGGAAACATTTGGCAACTTCTGGAGGAATGTTTGGTTGTCATGAGTGAGGTGGGTGGAGTGGTGTTTTTGGCATCTGTTGGACAGAAGCCAGACATGCTGCAAAATGTCCTGTGATGCATAGTGTGCCCCCTAACCTCCCTGCAACAAAGGATTATCTGGTCCAAAATATCCATAGGGCAGATACTGAAAAATCCTGGCTTAGCCTAACCAAGTGGACAATAGAAAACAGATATATGCTACATAGAGATATATCTTACTATTACTTAAGAGTCTTTTAATCTCTCTCCTTTCCTCCCTGAGTTTCACCTTATAATGCTATTATGTGGGAATCTGCCTTTCCAGTATCATACTACCAAAATGGCATTTTGGGATAAAGACTGCAGTTTTGTCTGATATTATCTTTCTTGCATCCATTTGAGGCATATTTATTAGATATTTTCTTTTTATTATTCGTTACCTTAGAAGAATGGGGAATAAAGGAGATTTGCTCATTAAGAATATATATTAGTTTTGTAATTAAAGAAAAAGTAGAGAATTTTACTGAGGAAAAAAAAAACCTCAATATCATGTGTGTACTGACCACAGCTACATATCTGTTCATAGGATAGTCCAAAAAAATAAATTTGCATGTAAATCCTAGTATAACTTTAAAAGTTAATGCCTTTTGAGTGGTTCATCAGGCCAAGCAAATCTATACACAAATATGTAAGAAGTGAACCCCAGGGCGAGTGAGTGTGTTAAAAACAGTGGGAAGGAGAGGGGAAGCCCTGCTAATCTTGCTCAGACTCACACAACTCTTCAATAGGGAGAAGCTCTGCTCTACCACTCAGGCTGATAACAGGTGCCATTTGAAAGATCCTGGGTATTTGACTTTTTAACATTTTGCACATATCTCTTCAAGATAGAGTATCACGTGTGGTTGAAGGTGGGGCTGGAATCAGACTGCTTAACTTTGATTCCTGACTACCTATATCCAAAGTTCGTGATCTTTGGCATTTAACCTAATTACTCTTTAGTTACCCTGTCTGTGAAATGAAGACGAATAAGGGTCCTTTTCTCATTGAATGGTTCTTGGCTTATTTGAATGTTCCGACTTGGGTAGAGTGGCTTAGGGAATGGTGAGAGGCAGACAGGCATATTTTAAAATCTGGAGAAATCAGTGGAGACACAGGAGGTGGTGCCCATCTTGACTGAAAATGAATAGGGAAGGTCATTATCATTGTACTTTGATAGTTCTAATGTGTTTGCCTCCTTCTTGTTTTGCAGACCACCATTTTCAGCACATTGGCCAGTGATAAATCCTTATCTGACTGCAAAAAGGTAAGCTGATATCCAAGAATTTCAGCATGCTTGGAATAAAGGAAATATAAAGGTTTTAGGAATTTTAAAGGTTTGAGAGTTGATGACATTCAGTTGAAAAGCTATGGTGCCAATGAGAATGTTCTGATCACATTCATGAACTTTTTTCTTCAAGGATAGAAATGTGAGTGGTTCACTTTAAGGATGTGGAAAACTCCATTATTGTTTGACAGCATTTTGTTATACAGAAGCTCTGGTTCTGTATATTTCTCTCTCATTATTATCTGATATTTTATTAAATAAGATGAGCATCAGGGGAATTCCGGTCATGTTGTGTAGACTGCACTACATCTTTGTTTGTAAATTTAAAACTAATAAATTTAAAACTAATAAATTTAAACCCAATGCAATAGTAAAATGATTTTGTGTTTTTGAAAGCTGATCATGCAGCATAAAAATCTGGTTTGGATTCACCACAGTCAAGTTTGAGAAGCTGTCATGCTTTGCAAAAGGATTAGCTTCACTATCTTCTGATGGAAGATGTCCCCGGTAATAGATCGTGTCTGACGACTGCCTCTTCAGCAGCGTGGCTAATTCCCTGCCTGGTGGGCCAGGGGTCACTGTTATCCACCTCTTTAATCTCAGATTTAACCAGGTCTTCTTCTGTGTGGGGGTGGGAGGTGGGGGGAGGTGATTTCACAGTCCAAACAACTCAAATAAATTCTTTGACGCTATCTATTGATATGGAAAACCAGAGCTGATCTGTGCCTAGAACATGGTTACTTGGCATTTCTTAGGATTGTATACCATGACACTGTCTGTTGGGCTATTTCCATTTCTGATTTGGAAGTCAGTGGCTGGGATATTTATTCTTAGAGATAGTGTGAGGACCCATAGCTCTGAATACCATCCATTTTATTATTTTGATAGTTTTTAATTACTTATTTAACTCTATTTTGACTGACTTCTGCTGTTTGTCTTGTTCTCTATAATGAATTATAAGCAGTTTGAGGAGCATGTATTAAATTTAGAATCATAGATCTTACAGAACAAAGACACTTTAGGGGACCCTCTAGTCTCACCTTTTTCCCAGGGTAATGCCTTTGATATTATTTATAGATAGACCTCTAGGCTCTCCCTGGATATTCTATTAACAGGCAACTTGATGAGCCTGACTGTTGACTAGTGAGATAACCCTGAGAATTAGAAAGTTGTTCATTTTACTGAGCTGATATCTGCTTGCTATAGATTTCTGCTTTGATATTTGAGTACGAATCTAGTTAGTATGTTTTCTTCTGAATCTCCTTCCCACCTCATCCTTGGACTAATGATTTTCGTTATTGGTTCTAAGAGGGTATGGATATAAGTAATTTCCAAGAGCAAGGACTGTGAACATCTGGCTGTTTTTGAAATCTATCTCTGCCATTTACTACTTCTGTCACTTTGGATTGGTTACATAACCTATTGGTACCTCACTTTTATCATCTGTAAAGTGGGAATAATAATCATACCTAACTCATAGAGTACATGAATGAATACACATAAAGTGCTTACAACAGTGCCAACACATCATAGGTATTCTATAAGCCATTGTTATCATTTCATCCAAATCAGTTTGTCTTTGTTTTTGGTATGGTCTTTGTTATTGATGTCAACAACCATGTATCATATCATTCTCCAGTTGTGGATCATCTGGCAAAAAAGCATCATGAAACTTCACTCTTCATTGAGCAAGCGTGGTATACACACTTGGTATGTGCCAGGCATAGCATAAGGCAGGGCTATGACAAGACAAGCAATGGGCTTTTATGAGTACAGCACTAATACTCCACTAATACAGTGGAAGATGCTGCCCATTCCTACTTATAAGCCATATCCTTCGGTTGGCCTTGTGAAGTTTGAAGTTTTTGCACATGCCCTAAAGACATTTTCACATAAGCTGCTGTTAAAACATGACTCTCTTTTATATTTATGTAAATGCTTTTTCAAGGATAAATGTAGAACACTTTATATATTCCTGTCCATTTTAAAAATTGTGATCAATCAAGCTTATGTATAAACCCAGTTCTGTTATTCAGCTTATTTACTTACTTCTTCTGATTCTCTGTCATGCATACACTGGCATAATTCAATTAGTTTCTTTTCTTTTCTTTTTTTTGTGGTGCTGGGGATGGAACCCAGGGCCTCATGCTCTTCCACTAAACTACATCCCCAGTCCCACAGTCAGTTTCTATGACTACACTTTCTTTCATCTCAGCTGGCAAGGGTTCACTGAGCACCTACTTGGTGATATGCACTGGAATATCCTGAAGAATGAGTCATGCATGCATTATCTTTATCCTCTTAGAACTGATAGATGTTCATTGAACAAGTAATTAGCAAATTTGTGATGAATGACGTTATTATTTTTTAAGTTGGAAGCTTCAAGAACCTTATACTAGGAGTATCCAACCTAATCAATGGGCCAGGGAACACTTCATACAAAGAATGAATGAAATTTGGCTGGATGAGGACAAGGTGGAGGCAGAAGAATAGCAAGTGTGAATGTTCAGAGATGAGAAGGGGAGAACTATAAAAAAGTTCAGTGTCTGGAAATTACAACTTGAAATGGAGAAGGCAAGCTGTGAGCCAAAAAGAAGGCTGATCATGGATGGTCTAGTACAACTATATTAAGAATTTAGATTTATTATAAAGGTAATAAGAAATTTTTAAAGGACTTGAATTTAATAAAGTAGATGTGTACGATATAATATAATTTTTATTTTCAGATCACTTGGCTGCTGAAGGATAGAAGGAGCAAAACTTTAGACATGAAGTTGAGGTATAAGAGTACAGCTATAATCTAGGCAGGAGAAGGTAGTAACATCAGAATAATGACAGTGGCGATCATGAAAAGTTGGGCTGATAACATCAACAGGATATGATCATAGTTTGGATATATGGGAGACGAAGTAGCTATGGGTGATTCCTGATTTCTGACTGGCATAGTGTTGGTGCTGTTTTCTGAGACAGGAACCACTAGCTGAGGGCCAGGTTTAGGGAAAGAGTTGAATTCAGATCAGTACCTGTCGATGTTGTGGTGTCTGAGATTTCCTAGTAAGGATGACCAGCGGACAGCTGAGCATGGAGAGCTATAACTCTGAGAAGCATTCTGGGCTGGATATGTGACTATGAGAGGAATAAATATAGAGAATGAAACAGTGAGAATGGAAGAGATTATCTAGAGAGGGTGTAGTGAGTGCAAAGAAGGAGAGTTCACAAGACTTGTGAGGAAAGGTAACATGTAAGAGCTGGGAGAAGACTGTGGACTCTGGAGGAAACTGAGAAGCTATAAAGGTTTGAAGATACCAGGAAAATATGTTGTCACAGAAGTCAACCCAATGAAATAATGAAAGAAGCAGTGAGTCTCAAAACAGTTGCTGAGAGGGTGAGTAAAATACTGCTCAGTGACCATTGGCTTTATTAATACTGTAAGCTCTTGTTGGTTTAATTGAGATCAAAGTGATAGACTTAGAAGCCAGATTGCAGGGGGTTTAGAATTGAAAAGGGTGAGAAAACAGAAGGTAAATTAGTCTCCTTTTTAAAAATAGGTTGCAAAAGGAAGAAGAGAATGAGTAGTTGAATAGGGGTTATGAGGTTGAGGGAAGTTCTCTTAAGATGGGGTGGTTAAATGTGTTTAAATGCTAGAAGACAATAGGGAAGCCGAGAGTGAGGATCTAAGAGGAGATGGGGCAATAGCTGCTGAGTGAGGTCACTGAGAAGATTAAAGACTGTGGATGCCAAAGCACAGATTAACCTGAGATAGATGGACACATCTTGCCTTGTAACAGGAGGGAAGGAAGAAAGGAGACAGTTCATGGAAGTAAGAGTTATGGGAGAAGGGAACCAAAATAAAGGCATGTCCTTAGAGGACTCTGATCCATTCATCCCCTTTTGTTTTTTGGGTTGACTCTTTTCTTATTTGGCAGGAAGGTGGAATGAATGTTTAATCCTTTTGAGGCTGCACACCTATATTATTCATTCAAGTAGTAGAATATTTAGAAAAAGAGCATTATAAATTAGTTCCATAAATCTTATTTTTTCTGTTTTATAGATGGGAAAATCAAGAGGAACTTTGATAGATTATTAATATACAAACTATTTCTATAACATTTATTTAATCTACAGATATTTGCTCACAATATTAGGCATAGATAACACCATTCACAAGATCAATCTCTGAGCAATCTTTTCTGTTAAAAGAGGAGCTATTCTTAAGAAAATCACTCCTCAATTGTGTGTCAAATAATGAAATTTCTTCTGAGCCCAGGGTCCCTGTTGCTGACTGACTGGAAGTCTTTTCCAGCTTGGTATCCCACAAACCATGTCCAAATGTAAACAAAATCTTTTCTACTTCACAGAAGATATACAATTGATCAACAGATGTATGAAAAAATATTCAACATCTTAGCAATCAGAGAAATGCAAATCAAAACTACCCTAAGATTTCATCTCACGCCAGTCAGAATGGCTATTATCAAGAATACAAACAACAATAAGTGTTGGTGAGGTTGTGGGGGGAAAGGCACATTCATACATTGCTGGTGGGACTGCAAATTGGTACAACCAATCTGGAAAGCAGTATGGAGATTCCTTAGAAAACTTGGAATGGAACCACCATTTGACCCAGCTATCCCACTCCTCAGTCTATACCCAGAAAACTTAAGAACAGCATACTACAGTGACACAGCCACTTCAGTGTTTATAGCAGCTTAATTCACAATAGCTAGACTGTGGAACCAACCTAGATGCCCTTCGATAGATGACTGGATAAAGAAACTGTGGTATATATACACAATGGAATATTACTCAGCAATAAGAGAGAATAAAATTATGGCATGTTCAGGTCAATGGATGGAGTTGGAGAATATCATGCTAAGTGAAATAAGCCAATCTCTGAAAACCAAATGCCTAATGTACTCATTGATAAGTGGATGCTGATCCATAATGTGGGGGAGGTCACGGGAAGAATGGAGGAACTCTATTCACAGGGATGGGAGGGGAGAGGGGGCAGGGGACCAGTAAAGATGATGGAATATGATGGACATCATAGCCCTAGCTTTATGTATGACTGCATGTATGTTGTGATTCTACATCACATACAACCAGAGAAATGAAAAGTCGTGCTCCCCTCAAAAATAAAAAAATAAAAAATCTTTTCTACATCCTGAACATTTTTCTCTTATTTCACAACCTCAGCTAATGGCTTCACCATCCCAATCTAGAAACCTCAGTATCATCCTTGATTTCTTCCTTTACTTCTCATATCCAACCAGCTGTCAAAACCTATAAATTCTACTTTGAAATATCCCTAGAATCTCTCCACTCCTCTGAATCCCTCCTTGGAAAGGGTGCAGCAACTTCCTCCTCACTCTTTCCTTATACCAAGTTTTTCTTCTCCACTCCATTTTCCAAAATACTATTAGAGTTACTTTCCAAAATCCAAACAAAAAACAAGTGCATTAGTTTATATCAAACTCTTAAGAACACTAAGAGATTTTAATTTTATTCAAAATAAATCCATTCTTCTGAGAAGTCACCCCTGTACCCATTATCTCTGGCCATAACTCAACTTGAGGACTTATTCCTATTATCTCCAGCTTCCTCTCCTGGTACTCCCCAGACGGCTGGAGTCTGGAGGCCTTGGGCACATTGCTCCTGAATATGGAACATTTACCTTTGTGTCTGTGTAGTCTCCTCTTCCTGAAATACTGTCTTCTCCATCTTGTCTGCCCTGGAGTAACTACTTCATATCAACACTTACTCTTGAATTTCTTGATTATTCCAGAAAAGTTTAGTGGTTTTATCTCCTAATTGCATAATATTTTTTATTTCATCTAAATATAGGTTGAATATCCCAAGATGCTTGTTTCTATAAGTGTTTTGGATTTTTCTTGAATTTTAGAATATTTGTATATATACAATGAGATATCTTTGGGACGGGACCAAAGCTTAGCCACAAAATTCACTTGTGTTTCATATAGATCTTGTATACACAGACTGAAGATGATTTTATACAATATTTTTAGTACACTCGTGTTTTGACTGCAACCTATCACATGAGGTCAGATGCAGAATCTTCTACTTCAGGCATCATGTCAGTGCTCAACATGTTTCTGATTCTGGACCATTTCAGATTTTGGATTTACACACTAGGGATGTGCAAACTTTGTAACACCTGGCAACAATCACACAGCTTGTCACATGTTTGCTGAGTTCCCAGCTCTGCGAAAAGCACTTTATGTGGATTATATCATTGGATTTTCATAACAATCCTTTGGGGTAAATAGTTTCATCATCTTCATTTTACAGATAAAGAAATTGAGGCTGAGAGGCATTAACAAGTTTGCTGAAGGACATGGCGGTGACAGGGCAGGAGCCAGCAATGTGAACCCTGCAGGATCGTTGCTTTTAGAGTTCTACTACCTCCATCCCTCACTAGATTTCAAATACTTATTTATGATTCCAACTTGCCACTAAACTATTAGCTCTTCTAAATGAGAACAATGACTGATTCTGTTGGGAATAGTAAAACAATACTTCACAGGCAGTAAGAACTCAGAAAGGTTTATTCAATGAATGGATTCACTATGTACCTGAATATCAATTAGTATGAGATCATTCCGGAACATTTGTTCTAAAAAGCAATCTTTTTTTTTTCCTTTTCACAGGATTTGAGAAAAGAATATTTATATTCAGAATTTATTTATGAGAGTCCTTTTTATAAGATCAGGTGTTACTGGAGAGCTGGTGAGATTGATATGTTCACTTTAGCTAAAGATGGCAAATCTCCCAAAGCCTGCTTCCCAAACACCACTTTCTAGAGAGTTGTAAGAATCTTTATTCTTATTTTTAGCCAAAGATGAGTTTATTCCTTAGAAATAAACTAGAAACATCTAAGGGAGATACATGAATCTATTAATTCATTTATTAAGGATTATTTATTGAGTGTCTCCTATTGGTATTGTTAACATGTTACAGAGGAAGAATGTGCTGAGACATGATATGACCTAGTCCAGGGCTCATTTTAAGCTCAACTCAAATGATTGCAGATTTAATTAAAAAGATAAATAGCAGAAAGATCAATAGAGTACATGGAAGGGAACAAGAGGAGGGAGGAAGGGAGGAAAAGGGGAATACTGGGGACTGAATTAAAAAAAATATACCTTATGCTTTCATAATTAAATTATACCCATGTTAAAATGAACCCTAATATTATGTATAGCTAAAAGGAACTAATAAAAAATCACAACAATTTTTTTGAAAAAATTCAGGTACCATTTTGATGTTTTATTATACATTTGGGGGAGGGGTAAGAAAAGACTTTCTCAGAATTCAAAGTAGAACCAATAAAGGGATTGTACTCTTTTGTGTTTTTTAAATATTTTTTATATTTTGTATTTTTTTTATATTATGAAAAATGTGTTACTCTTTCTTCAGTGACCCTTTTCTTTTTAAAAAAATTTAATTGGCAAATGAAATTGTATATATTTATGGTATATAACACAATGTTTTGATATGCCATATGTGTACACTATGGAATAACTAAATCAAACTAATTAAAATATGCATTACCTTACAAAAAAAAGAGAAAAAGGACTATATGTCCCTCCCCGCTCTTTCTCCCTGTACTTCTGACATCTGAACCCATCTGAATGATGTTAAAAGATAGTTTAGAAATGTTTAGTTTAAAAAACTACTAAAAAAATTTAGAAAACATATTTAGAAAATGTATTCCTATCATGTAAAAGTGTTGGTTTTAGAATATGTGAGAATCTAAAGGAAGTATACCTCTTGGCAGTGGTGATATTCAGGGATCATTTGTGGCTATTTTATCTATTCCTTCCAACCATGGGCTTTTACTTAAGTTTCTCTACTATTACTAAAGTTATATAAATGTGCAGAGGATGTGCCCATATGGTCTCAGCCCACTGGATGACAGTTTCATTCCTAATGGACATTGGGTGCTTCCCTCACATATACAAGGTCATTTTCCTTCAGGAGGAGGTGACTAGAATGTTGAATGTCATGGGCTCTTAGGAGAGTCAAACTTTTCATTAATGTTGATGAATAGTTCTCTGGGCAAACTGGTCCAAGATGGTAACATTGGTGGTTAAGATATTTACTGACAGACAGTTTCTCAGTCTTTTGAAACTGTTATGTCCATCTTTCTTTTTTAATGACTTGATGTCTAGAAGGCATCTGTTGACCTCCACAAGCTGGCTGGGCTGATTCCCATGACTTGCCGCCTCTTGGCAGAATTTCCAGGCTGGTAGGTCACAGTGGCTTCTTCCCATGCCCTGAGAAAGGGCACGGAGACGAAGCCAACCCTGTCAACATTGAGAAATTCCTCAGTTCCCCTTTGGAATGACAAAATCCCACGTTCTGGAGCAGTCACAGCAAAGGGCATCATTTCAAGGAAGTTTAAATGCTGTTTACTTTTAAAATAGAGTTTGGGGAAGCAGCGGAGGTTCGTTTTTGGTGCAGTGCTGTTTTTGCTGCCTTGCTGTAGGGTTCTCTGCTGGCTATAGGGTGACATAGGCACATTTTCAAAGTTCCTATCTTCCTTTCATATGTGCCCACACAGGCCACTGATTCATGGGAAGGAAAATTGTGTCACTGTTGAATGAGGAGACTTGCTGCTGTCTTTCCTCCTTCTGTCCATCTCTTTCCTCCCTCTGTTCTCACTCCTCCAGCAAAGAAAGAGTTTCTAGCAGTCTTCTGAAATGTTGAGATAAGGATACTGGTTCCGCATTCCATGCACTTCCCTTTCAGGTCTTAATGCCTGGTTTTGTTTTTCATTATTGCATTTTTCCATTTCATTCTCCTGAGAGGCAGGGTGGTGGCAGGATGGGGGCTAAGAACACAAGCATTAGGGCCCTATTTTTTTTTTTAAATATTTTTTTAGTTGTAGATGGACACAACACCTTTAGTTTATTTACTTATTTTTATGTGGTGCTGAGGATTGAACCCAGTGCCTTACCTACGAGGCAAGTGCTCTACCACTGAGCTGCACCTTCAGTCCTGGGGTCCTATTTCTGTGACTGAAGTCCTCATGAGCTGCACTATCCATGAGCTCTACAACTTTGCCCAAGTTATTTAGCTTTTCTTAATCTCTAAAACTGAAACAAATATTGTCAACTTATGTAGAATTGTTGAAAGGATTGATTATGTGAAGCTATGTAAAATTCTTAGAGCTGTGGAACTTGATCATTATTATTCCATTCCTGTTCTTGCTGAGAATAATTTGAGCCTTGGTAGCTTTGAGTCTGACTTTTTACTCTAGAAGAGCAACAATGTCAAGGAAAGTACATCAATAGTTAAGGGCTAGCATCAGCATTCGGAACAAAGCAAACTATAGTTGCACCGGATAAATACCCTCATATAGGTATCTAATTTTTAATAATTCAATTTATTAACAATTAAAATACTCTCAAGTTCAGTATTGTTAAACGTTCCAGCTCTGGAGGAACAGAGCATTTCTCAACAAATGAAGCACAAAACCTTTTTTTTCTTGAGGGAGTGGGTAACTGGAGATTGAACAGAGGGGTACTTGACCACTGAACCACATCCCCAGCCCTGCTTTGTGTTTTATTTAGCGACAGGGTCTCACTGAGTTGCTTAGCACCTCGCTTTTGCTGAGGGTGGCTTTGAACTTGTGATCCTCCTGCCTCAGCCTCCCAAGTGGCTGGGATTACAGGTGTGCACCATCGCATCTGGTAGTCCATTACCTTTTTTTTTGGTACTGGGGATTGAACTCAGGGGTACTCGACCACTAAGCCACATCCCCAGCCCTATTTTGTGTTTTATGTAGAGATAGGGTCTCACTGAGTTGCTTAGCGCCTCGCAGTTGCTGAGGCTGGCTTTGAACTTGCGATTCTCCTGTCTCAGCCTCCCAAAGTGCTGGGATTACAGGCTTGCGCCACCGCGCCCGGCTCCATTACCTTTTCTAAACATTAATCCCTCGTGACCATTAGTATTATCATATGTTGGGGGAGGGATCATTTATTATAGTGTTCCAGGCCAGAGTCAATACCGTGGGTGGAGTGGGCTTGTGGGCTCTTCTCTTTATTGAAAGGAGCCATTTCAGTGAATGGGGACTTTATGAATATGAAATGCTACTGGAAATGTGTGCTTCTTGCTTTCAGTGTAGTAGCTAGGGATAACGGAGTAGAGTGAATACCAGTGATTCCTCCATAATGTTAGAGTATTCTATCCCTATGCTAGGAATTTTTTGTTCTTAAGCTTACACTAATGAAATATTCAAAGGGAAATAAAGACACATATACCCAAGGTCAAACCAAATTTTCATATTTTACAGGATTAAAATTGGTTGTGGAAAATAGTCTTGTTTTTCTGTGTCTCTTGTACCCTAAGCAACAATCAAGAAATAAATTATAATCATTTTTTATTGAGATATAATTTATATGGAATAAAATATAATGATCTTAAGTTCACAATTTAGTGATACCTATTTTTAAAATTTCACAACAGAATAGCATGAGTAGCATTACCAGATGACATTTGGGGTGTGGGCATTTTTGAGAATGGAGTCTTACTGTTAACTGTACCATTGGCAGTTCTGGAGTGTACCCATTATTCTCTCCAAGCAGCTGCTATGATTGTCACTGTCATTTGGAATAAACAGCACATTTAGATCCATGGGTTGTATGATATAGTCATTGTCTGCAGCAGTAACAGTGCTAATAGGAAGAAAGGTAGTTAAGGGCAAATGTCATAAAATATGTTGCTCTGATTCCCTTTGAGCTGTAATTATCATGGCTGCATCTGCATGAAAACAAGTTGCAAGAACATAACCTTTGCAGGCTGTGTTTCAGGCATAACTGCCCATGTAATACACATTTTAAGATATATTGGAAACTAATTAGCAGCACACCACATACACATGTTCACCTGCTACAACAAAGCATAGATTTTTGTGACAGCAATTTCAGACTAGTAGGTTAAAGGAGTAGCAGAAATAAAGGAGTGTTGACTAATCTTGCAAATTATACATGCAAAAGGGCATTTAATAATGGCACTATTTTTTGCAATTTTTTTTTGCAAATGTCACAAACTGTACTCTGTTCAGCTGCATAATTGCTAGCTTGATTCCACTTGTTCCTTTGTCAAATACTAAAAATATTATGGTGGCCTTCTGATTGGAAATTGTGTTTCTCTTGTCAGTTAGTAGTTTTTCTTCTTGGTTGCTGTATTTCTGAGCCCCCAAGGTAATAGCGCAACTTTTTCTTCTTCCTTTGTGGCCTATTTTCTTCTCACATTTTCCAGTATCTTACATAATTAAGAATGGGCTATAGTTATTTAAGAGTAAGCACATGTACACAAAACACACACATTTAATTTTACATAATATGTTCTAGGGGACAAGATTTTATAGAGATATTCTATCTTGTTTTCCTACCAAAGTATGCTAGATGTGAAAAGGAGCAGAAAAAGTTAATGAATCAATATGAAAAATGAAGAAGAGTTTGTGTAAATTGGATCTCAGTACTGCCTTGCAATTCTTTTGATAAAAGTGGAGTAGTCAGAATACTTAATTTACCTCAATTAAGAATGATCGCTCTGGTTATTGTTGCTCAAAATGAGACGAAGTTACTCTACAATTGAGCTAATTGCAACCTCTGATTTAGCAGCTTTTCTCTGTGTTTTCCCTTTTGTTTACATAAATGATCTGTACTGTATAGGCCAAAGCAATCCCTCCTCTCTCTTCCTATGTTGATTTTTTTCTTTATTATTTTAATCCTACACTTTGGTGATTGCTATAATCTCCTAAATCATTGCTCAAACCAACCAGGAAATAAGACAGCTGTGTAATGGTGACCTCAGAGATGCTTGGTTAAGGGGCTGGTGTGATTCAGAATTGGCTGCAGACGGCACCTGCACTGTGAGTTTTTCTGCAGGCTTGGGCATTACACAGAGTCAATAAGACCTAGTGTTTTTAGGAGAAGGCTATTTTTCCTTTTATAAAGGTCCTAGAGAAGACCTCCATGGTTATTTTTAACTCTTAATACAATGGTTTTATGATTTACTATGATGGAAAATAGTGATCGTAGTAACAATAATATTAGTAATTCATTTAAAATTATATATTTTTAAGACGCTAACTATGATTAAGTACCAGGTCACATCACTGAATAAAATGGTTAAAAATTATTTCTGCCTTCTTGGAATTTATTCTAATGGTTGGAGATACAGACAATATATAATACACAGAAGAGATTAACTGCATATAACGTTTTAAAATGTGAAGTGGAAAAATAAGAGGTGTAGAGGTTCTTGGTGGGAGTGATTTCTTGTGCTTTTAAACAGGGTATTCATGCAAAATGTGTCATTTGTCAAAGAGGGGAAGAGGGAGTGAGTTAGATCTTTATAAGAAGAGCATTCTGTGAACAGAGGGAACAGCTAGGATAAAACTCTAAGACCTCAATGTGCCTGGAGCACATGTAGAAGGCTGCAGAGGCCAGTGTCTGGCTGGATGGAAAAAAATAAAGACTAACCTTTATGGACTGTTAGATAAGTGTAACATATATTGAAGGTTTATTATGTGCCCGTGACTGTAATAAACCCTTTATAGTGTTCAGTACATTTCATCCTCACAACAGACACACGAAGTACAGTTACCACCACCATTTATAGATGATGAAATGGAAGAACAGAGAGGTTAATTAACATGTCCAAGGTCACCCAATAGTAAGATGCAGGCTGCCCAAGTTCAAATCTGAGGTGTCTGACTCCAGAGCTCAAGTGATTTCCCCCACCACTGATAAAGGATCCAAGTGGGCTCTAAAGTATTTTCACTTATGGTTAATATCATTTAAGGTCAATGTGAGAGTTTTCCATTATTTATTGAACAACTCATTAATGGATATTAATTAATTAATATCAATTATTAATTCATTAGCAAATATACATTATATGACAGGAATTTGAACTCTATGTAGTATGGCCATCAGTGACACAAACCAATTGAACTGGTTTAAGAAAAATAACATACATAATTGAAAACAGGCCAGAAATAGTGGATTTCAGATCTAGATTGTAAAGTGATGCCATTAGGAATTTCTCTCATTTTCTTGATTATTTGGTTATGCTTTCATCAATTTTGATTTCATTCTCCAACAGGATCTTCCCATGAAGTAGCAAAATGACTATTGTCTGACCAAGTTTGGAAAAAACTTATATTTATCTATGATTCAAAGCAAAATCTCCAAATTGACCCCTACTGACGTGGCTTGGTCATATAACTAACGAAGAGTGTATCTCAATTTCTGAAGAGTTGGGTATGTTGAATGGCAGGCTTGGGTTATATACCCACTTCTGAGTTGAAATTCTTATCAGGGCTGCCCAAACCTCTGACCCAAGAGAGGGAAGTTCTGGTTCCCAAAAGAAAGATGAAGGAAGATGGGTAGCTGCTAAGCTGCCAACGCAGTGGCTGTCCAGTGCTTCTGCAGCATCTTGTCAGTAGGAGTCCTTTCCTATTTTTTCTCATGTCCTTTAGCTTTGAACCATTATATTTTCTCATGTATTCTTTGTTTTTCTTATTTTGCTTTGTAAAGCAAGAATTTACAAGCATGAAAAAAATCACAAGGGATATTGGGAATGAGAAAACAATTCTTGAAGAAAAGTTACAGCATTTTATGGAGCTCTATGTGTGCCATTTCAGAACATTATCTTTCTGATCTCATATACAGAATGACTTTTGTATGGAAAATCATATGTTTAACATCTATTGTGTCCTATAAACCATGGACCTTCAAATATGAATAATAAATTGGGTAATGGGCAATTGTCAAATCTTTGGGGAATATGGGATTGATGTAATGTATACAGATAATAAGTCAAAGTGGATTAATTTAGTGATGTTTTAGAAGTGTTATTTGATTCCAAAGAAATTCATGGTGTAAATATACTCTGAACTGCATATGTGCTATTTTCTGCATGGATTGTGTTTCACATTGTCTTTTCTTTATCCTGTCAGTAGCAATAGTAACAATGTTAAAAAGGTAGAGGATTCACAAAGACATCGCCAATTTAACTATTTCATGATAAAAGTCTAGAGGGATAGAGGTAGATTCTGTGAAATTTCATGAAGTTTAAATCCTCCAGGGGCCCTACAGTTCTGCATTCCTTCTGGACAAGGAATAGCTCTGAATCTATTACCAAATTTCCATGCAACCTGTTTCTTCTCTGCTTGAGCAGAGATAAGTGTCAGATTAGGCAAATTTAGTTTGATACCTGAAACTAAATTATATTTATGGAGATTATAGCTGCTTGAGCACATTTATTTGGAGGATTAGCACAATGATTTAGTTTTTTAGTGTTTCACTATTACTGTGGATTTGACCACAAAAAGTTTATTGTGTTGAGGGAAGAGCCTATTTTTGGCTTTTAGAACAGATATTTCCTAGCACCAGGTATTTTTGCAACTATAATTTCTAGGTTGTGTGACTCAATAGTTTTGCATAAATCTCTTTCTTTCTTCCTCTTTACCCCCATTTCTCTAGTTAGCTTTTCCTGCTCCTTCCCTCCCCTCTCCTCATTTTCCTTACCCACCCCTCTCATTTCTTCCTTCCTTCCTTCTCCTAATATATCAGATAGCAAGGTATAAGAATTTTCATCTTCCTACTCTGCACATGACAGACACACCAAATTTATTCAAATCTTCTTTAGGTCCTGGCTAAAAGGATGGTTTGGATTCACCAAAATGTATGAAATAATTAACTAATTCACCCAATTAGTTAATTATTTCATACATATTATTTGAAGGATAAAAGACAAATGAATCCATGTTATAAATGAGCTCATTTATGGGGGAGGAAGAATAAAACTATACTTGGATAAATAAATCACAAAAGGGTAAGCTCTATAATAAATACATAAACTAATTGTTTTTACCTCAATAATTACTTTTTAATTTAATTATTTTTATTAAATATTTATTAAATTATTCAATTATTTTTTAATTATTATTTTTAAATTTTAAAAAAAATTTTAATTTTTAAAATTTTTATTTTTTAAACTAGCAGGATGCATTTCAATTTACAATACATATATGGAGCATAATTTTTCATTTCTCTGGTTGTAAACAAGGTAGAGTCACACCATTTGTGTCTTCATTCATGTACCGTGGGTAGTGATGTCCATCTCATTCCACCATCTTTCCTGCCCCCATGTCCTCTTCTTTCCCCTCCCTCTCCTTTGATCAAAGTTTCTCCATTCTTCCCATGCCCTCTCCCCCATTATGGATCAGTATCCACTTATCAGAGAAAACATTCGGTCTTTGTTTTTGGGGGGTTGGCTTACTTTGCTTAGCATGATATTCTCCAACTCCACTCATTTATATGCAAATGCCATAATTCTATTCTCTTTTAATGCTGAGTAATATTGCATTGTGTATATATACCACAGTTTCTTTATTCATTCATCTAATGAAGGGCATCTAGGTTGCTTCCACATTTTAGCAGTTGTGAATTGTGCTGCTATAAACATTGAAGTGGCTGTGTCACTGTAGTATGCTGTTTTTAAGTCTTTAGGGTATAGACTGAGGAGTGGGATGGCTGGGCCAAATGGTGGTTCCATTCCAGGTTTTCTAAAGAATCTCCATACTGCTTTCCAGATTGGCCGCACCAATTTGCAGACCTGCCAGCAATGTATGAGTGTGTCTTTTTCCCCCACATCCTTGCCAACACTTATTATTGCTTGTATTCTTGATATCTGTCATTCTGACTAGAGTGAGATGAAATCTTTAGAGTAGTTTTGATTTGCATTTCTCTAATTACTAGAGATGTTGAACATTTTTTCATATTTTTGATTGATTATATTTTTTCTTCTGGAAAGTGTCTATTCAACTCCTTACCCTGTTTATTAATTGGGTTGTTTGGTTTTTTTGTTGTTAAGTTTTTTGAGTTCTTTATATATCCTGGAGATCAGTGCTCTATCTGACATGTGTATGGCAAAAATTTGCTCCCAAAGTGTAGGCTGTCTTCACCTCATCGATTGTTTCTTTTGCTGCTGAGAAGAAGCTGTTTAGTTTGAATCCATCCCATTTATTGATTCTTGATTTTATTCCTTGTGCTTTAGGAGTCTTGTTAAGGAAGTCGGGGCTAATGAGACATGATGAAAATTTGGGCCTACTTTTTCTTCTATTAGGCGCAGGGTCTCTGGTCTAATTCCTAGGTCTTTGATCCACTTTCAGTTGAGTTTTGTGCATGGTGAGAGATAGGGGTTTAGTTTTGTTTTGCTGCATATGGATTTCCAGTTTCCCAGCACAATTTGTTGAAGAGGCTATATTTTCTCCAATGTATATTTTTGGAGCCTTTGTCTAGTATGAGATAATTATATTTATGTGAGTTTGTTTCTGTGTCTTCTATTCTGTACCATTGGTCTACATGTCAATCATTTTTTAATTATTATTTTTAAATCTTTAAAAAATGTGTTCTAAGAAGTAAAATCAAAACTCAATAAATAGATGGAATCAAACTACTTGTTTTGATGGGAGAGAAGATGTTGTGCACATCTCTCCCCTGGGAGAGCCACTAACATTCTCCTCCATTCTAAGTTCTCACCAGGGCAACATCTATATGCATCTCTGAGTTACTGAATAGGTTCTGTCTGCTTGATGGCCAAGGGCCATTTGTAGTCTGTCAGGGATTGGATGATGGTCTTCCCTCCAACCTGCCAACTGCATAGAAATTACTAGGATAATTTGCCAATGTTGCTAACACTTGCATTATTGTCCCAGGAGATCATGAGCTCTGTCCTGCTCTGTTTGGGGTTGCGCCTACATTTAATAATCTTTAAACCCACAGACCATGCAGCCTTATGAAACTCTCTCCATGTATATGTTGAAAAAAAAGAATGATCCTGCTGGTGTGGAATTGCAAGATAAGGAGAGAGCTCAATAAATGACTCAGTAGGAGTTGTCCTCAAGGGAAGGATGGAGAAGAGAGTGCACTATTTTCTTGGCAAAGAAAACTGGTACTTACTATGGTTATTGCAACTCTTGGCGCTTGGCTTTTCCCATTGGGGAGATCAATGGAATGAAGGCAGAGCTGCTCTTCCAAAGCGGAACCTCCTTGAGCTCAGGTGTCTAACCGAGATGTCAAAATGGCCAACATCCTTGGCAAAGAGAGTGCTTTAATTAATTAGTGCCTTGAGCTGGCAGCCAGCCAGCAAAGTACCTGAACATGGTGACTTGTGAAAAGAACTGCAGAAGGCCCTTGCCAGCAACCTGCTGCTCCTGTGAAAGCACGCCACGAGTGTCCACCTGTCTCCGTGGGAAAGACAGGTGCCATGCCCTCCTGATGAAGGATCTGTTTCCACGTGGCATTCTTTGGAGACAGGTTTTTGGCAAACTCTTTTCTTTTTTTTTTTCATTCATTCAGATGGGACAGAGATGAAAAGGAAAGTGCTGTTTTCTATTGCTGTTTAGAGAGCCACTAAAGTCAGCACCAGGAATAAGCAGAAGGTGTCTTAACGAAAGGCTGCTGGGAATCCAAACTTGTCGTCTCGCATTGCTCAAGTAGGAAGAGACCTTGAGGTCCTCTAATATCATTAAGGCAATCTGGCATTTTGAGGGGCATCCCCTCTCATCCAAAGCAGTGTTGTCGGGGGTCTCACAGGAAGAACCCTGCAGGTTGCAAATGTTCTGCCTGCCCTTGTCGTTCCTCTGTGCAGCACCTTCTGCTCCTGTCACGGCAGGGGAAGCCCTTTGAAAGATTTACTTTGACTCACGTGGAAAGGACAGAGACATGCTCACCTCCTCTTACAGAGAAGTACTGGGGCAAAAGTCATGACTATTACGAGGGTGAGTCACTGTACACTTTTGGATCCTGATTCCCCGCAAAGCATCTGCTTCCCTTCTCTGGTTTTAGCCTTTGGTCATTCTTTCTCTGGGTGGAGGAAATTCATTTTTATGATCATTTCTCCGATGCTTCTCCTAGCTCCCCAAAGAATTTCTAAAAATTTTTTAGAACATGATAATGTACTTTCACTTCTTAAATGGGGTTTATTAGTTATGGATTTGCTGGGAGCAATAGGCTATGTATCATTTGTAATATTCAAAGCATCAGGTGATACAATTTCCAGTTCACATGCCACTAGATGACTCTGGAGCTGAACTGCCCATAGAAAATGCTGCCTCCAGCACTCGTTAGTGAAGCTGGGTTAATTTACTAAACCTCTCAGCCTCCACTTCTTCATTTTAAAACGAAGATGAGATTATGCTATCTATCTCATGGAGTTACTGTCCAGTCATGCAGGACCTCATGAGAGGCTTCATTTTGATTCTGGATATAGCTTCCCTGGATGTGGAGACAGATCTACCCATTGCCTTAGTAGCAAATTAAGTCTCCTGCACACATGCCACACCCAGTGGTCAGACATAAAAAAATGACTACATTAATTACTGCCACTGGAGATGGGAGTTGGGGTGCTTGAAGCAACTGCCATTATAAGGTGCTGACATCTGAGCAGCTCCTTACCCTAAAGTAGGCCTGGCTTCTGTCTCTGGGGGTGGCTTCCCAGGGTACTGCCCTCCCTGAGAGAGGGGTTGTTTCTCCTTAGCCACATGTGAAGGTGGCTTTAGAGGATATACTACTTCTTTAGCCTCCTATCTGCTCATTTTAATCCCAAGCCCTACAACTCTCAAAAATGTAGTTGACTTTTTCTTATTTGATTTCCAGTCAGTTCCATATGCTAATAGGCAAACTCATAATTCTTTTGTTTTTAAAAAATTTATAGCCCCTCTTTCTTCTCCTTTTTTATTGATGTATAACTTACATATAGAAAATGTACAAATTTAAAGTATACCAGCTGGGCATGGTGGCACATGCCTGTAATTCCAGTGACTTGGGAGACTGAGGCAGGAGTATCACAAGTTTGAAGCCAGCCTGGGCAACACAGGGAAACCCTGTAGAAAGAGAGAGAGGTGTAGGGACAGTGAAGACACAAGAAAAGGGGCAATGAATGTAGTTCAGTGGTAGAGTGCCCCTGCATTCGATCCCCAATACTGCAAGTAATTAAGTACATTTTTAAAAATTAATTAAAAATAAAATGTAACTACTCAATATATTTTGTGTATTCCCATATGCCTACTATCTGTACTAAGATATAAAGCCTTCCTAGTGCCCTTGTTGACTCTTTCATGCTACCAAGTAAGGCAGCTACTTTTTAGAATTCTATCACTACAGGTTAGTTTTTGAATCTCTCATAAATGGTGTCATATCATATTTACTTTCTTGCTTCTGGATTCTTTTTTTTTTTCTTTTTTGGTACCGGGGATTGAATTCAGGGACACTCAACCACTGAGCCACATCCCTAGTCCTATTTTGTGTTTTAAGTAGAGACAGGGTCTCACTGAGTTGCTTAGCACCTTGCCGTTGTTGAGGCTGGCTTTGAACTCGCGATTCTCCTGTCTCAGCCTCCCTAAGTGCTGGGATCACAGGCTTGTGCCACTGCACCCGGCTGCTTCTGGATTCTTTTGTCTAACATTATGTCTGTGAGAGTCACCTGTGGAATTGCATGTGGCAGTAATTCTTTTTCTTCCCAGTGTTGTTGAGTGTTCTCTTACAACAACGTGGCATTTAACTGTTGGTGCCCTTTTTCGTTGCTTCCAGCTTTTGGCTATCATGAACAACACTACTGTGTGATTATTTTATTATCTGTATTTTGTGGCCACAAAGCCACATACACAGGCATACACACAGGCAGTAGGATTTCTGGGTCATAGGGCACATATATTTGAGTTTTGCTTTAGGGGACATCCTAATCTTTTTCAAAGTGCTATAATGCTTCTTTTGATAGTCTGTAATGGATAAATTACTATAATCTAAAACTCCATGAGGGTGCAAGCTGTGCAAAATAATAATAATATTTTCCCCCTTTCTCCAATACTGTTGGAGCCAGGTGAAGAACCTTCGACCAGAGTCCCTGGTTGGCACTAGCCATTTCCACTCCTAGTCTGCTCTCTGTTCTGTTCAGGGAAGGAGAAAGCCCAGTCTGCTCAGGGTTTGAGGAGGTGCATCTGCTCCATGGTCTTTGTCTTGGGGGTTTTGACTGAGTGTACCTCCTCAAGGGTCATCACCTACTTCTGTGACTCGCATTATCAACTCCAGCAGTTGAAGGACCTCTAGCTCTCTTTGCATATTCTAGAAATATCAGTGAACACCTAGGAGTTATTCTCCTAATTGAACACTGATTCTAGAACTTGTGTAAGAACACTGTTTACAGATAAGTTACTCTTTTGTTCAGATACCCTGAGAGGAGAGAAGGACACTGTGTTCTCTCCTCTCTGGAGCTTGTTTCCTGGTGACCTCTAGGGGAGCCAGCAGTATCAGCTTTGTGACCAGGAGGATAACTAGAACCTCACCTCATCCTTCTCATCTTTTAAGGATTTCCCTGGGGAAGGATGTTGTCAGAGTTCCTCTTTTACCCTCTAGTTTATTCCCATTGAGCACTGGGTGGGCTAAATTTAGTTCTAAGGTTAAAGAGTCCAGGAAATTCTGGCTGGGATTCTGGCCTCTGGTCTGTTCCTAGCATAAAGGAGTCCTGGGGATGGAGCTAGATGAGGGGAAGAAAGAAGACTGTGCTGTCCACTTAATGACCTCCACTGGAGTTGGGGCTACCTGGGGCTTCTAAAAAATATAGTTTTATTTTTCTGTGATGTAATTGTGTTGATGTGACTTAAAGACAGAAGGGATGGACACATGTGTTCAAGGAAATTCTAGGTAGTGACTTTTAATTCCTCTAAGGCAGCCTGGTTGAGAGGAAGGTCAGACCTCAGAAATTTCATGCTGTTAAGTAGGACCAAACTTGTTCCTTTCACTCATGATTTTTTTCTTTCCTTTGTGTTCTTACAATTAAATTTCAAAACAATTGACTATAGAATGAATTCCTTGTTTTATCCAGTGTGTTCTACCTGACTGTCCCAGGTTTCACCAAGCTGTGAGGACAAACATCAACAATGATACCACATCTTGCCAACTCCTAGCTCCTACCTGCTCAAGTTCTTGGCCAAGTTTCTCTTCACATAGACTTCTCAGGTTTCCACGTGAGAGTCTGCTAACTAGAGTTACCTGAGGGAAGATTGTCACTGCCTTAGCTGTCAGGTTTCTAGTGTCCACACTGCTTCCCTGTCATGGGTGGGTGGGAGGGTGCCACTGTTGCATAGCACTGCTCCATAACTGCAGAGTGCCACTTTGCTTTGATGCCAAAGTGGGAGGACACCCCTCTCTTCAGCCCTGCCAAGAGTGTGGGCCCTTGGGCCTCAAAGCAGCACTGCTTATGCTCTGAGTTTCAGTCTTTCATGTTACAATGCCTTCAGCTTCTGTTCTTCCCTCTGCCCCTATGGAGCCTCAGGACCTGTTCCTACACCTGAGAGGAAAGACACAGGCCACAGCTTTCCCCTGTATGCTTTTATATTCCCTGCTTCCCTTTTAGCCATTTCTCCAGAACATCCTTGCATCAAAATGTTTACCCTTTCTCTCATCTAAATATAGGTCTCAGATTAGTGCATTAAATATAAGTGCTCAGGTGGTCACTGGCCCAGCTCCATGCACAGGGAATGTTAGAATCCTACTCCTGACTTCAAGATGTCCTGATAATCTACGTCTCCTAACTGGTGAGGAGACCAAAGTTTGTGCTCATAAGACTGTGCCTTCTTTGTCTGACCTGCATATAAGAAAGGCCTATGGAGATGGCACAGGGGGCTAAAAGGAACTGGCTGGGGACAGGAGCTGGAGGCTGAGGGAGCTGCTGCTGCCTCTAAAGAAAGAATGTCTACTACCCACCCCCCAAGATTTCTAGTTCTAGAAAAATATGATGGTAAATTAAGTAAAATGTTGGCCTTTTGTTCCTCCAGTCACCACTCAGTTGCTAGAAGAAATCCAGATCTGTGTTACTCATATACTTTATCTCTGTAATTTTATTCCTTTCAATAGTCCTTGGATTTAAAGGATTGAGAGGGCCAGAGTGTCTATAGATTCTTATCTTGACCTCCATTCATAAAAAAAGGTATCTAGGTCACTTATTGAACAATTCATTCCATATCCTGGGACCTAAGATTGCTACCTCAGCATTTTAGAAGTTGCTTTTTTTGTCAACAAATTCCAGTGGGATCCATGACCCAGGTAAACTCATGACATGGTCAGGGAAACCTGCCAGTTTGGCTTTAACTTATTGTCATTTTATTGCTATTTCGAACTGTGATTTAAGAAAAAAAAAAAAGATGTTACATAAAAGAAGAGGCACAACTTCAGGAATAAGGGAAAATTGAAATTAGAATTATTCTATGAAAATTAGCTACTTATAACTGTTTTCTATCAGAAGGTAATATTAATTGATTCAAGGAGACTGTGTTTAAGTTACCATGATGCAGTAAAAAGACTTAGATGTTGGATCTGGTTTCTTCATGGATTTATGTGGTTTGGAGGAAGTTAGTGTGCTCCTGCTGGGAGGGCACTAGTATATTCCCTGTCTGAGGGTAGAGAAGAGGAGAAAAACAAAGGGAGCAAAAGAGAGACCTTTCTATCAGGTTCATGGGACAGAAGAGGAAGATGTCAAGAGTTGAGCAGTTTTTGTGAAGGCAAGGAAACAGAAAGTTCCAACAAGGGGAAACTATTCATGAATAGCACTGTCAAAAACCCTCCGCATCATTAGCTCCTCAAGAACAGGAATGGCAATGTTGTCATTTCTGTCATCTCAGCACATGCAGACTAGACCCTGGAATGGAGCAAGTTTCCAGTGAATGCCTGTTGAATGATGAAGAGATGAATGAATGGATCCACATGAAGATACAAAGCAATCTCAGATGGATGTTTTCTGACATCTCAGTGAATGAATAAGTGAATGCACAACTCATATCTGATGATTGTACAATTAGGTTAATTTGCAGATGATAAAACACACAGGAGATGGGTGCAAAAACATTTCAAGTGCAAAACACCATGAAACAGCAGGAAGACAGTTTTTAACTCCTATTGCTGCTGCTTCTACTGTACGGGATGGTTAGGAATTGTTCATGGAATAGAGGAAGTAACTGTGTAAACACAGTTTGGGAACTTTAAAGCAATAAAGGAATCTTTATTTCAGTAATTTGACTTCCCTAAATGAGGGCATTTTGTAAAACTCCTGTTTCCATAGTAATACAGTGTTATGCAAAGTGTGCATTGGGAAAGAGCAGTAGTCTTTGTAAGATTAGGTAAGTTTATAGAAATATTCAGAGTAGCGTTGAAGTATTTAAGCCAGACCTTAAAATATTTGTCCAAAATTTAATTTTCAAGAAGTTTAAACTAGGGTCTCCTTCATACCATGTTGGTGCTCTGTTTACATTGTCTGTGGATGAAACAATCAAGGGAAATTGGATCAGAACTTCTAGAACCTTCTACCCTTCTATTCTTCTGTTTTGCTTACCCAAACTCTAGATCCTAGGAGAAATACTGGGCCAACTAGATGGGAGAATTGTGATATTTAAACACAGAGGCTGGAGAGGTGAATTGGAGTGTGTGCATAGGAAGTCAGAGTTGTATGTCTTTTTCCTTAAGGTTAGGAACTGAGACAGAGGTTGCAAATTCTTACTATGGCTTCAAAATATGTGAAGACAATTAACAAACCTGGAGATTCCTGAGCTCACTCTTTCTCCCTGAGGTTCTGATTTATTTCTTCTGGCAGGGGCCTGGACACTGACAAATCTGAGAGCTCTTTGCAGGAATTTGATACAAAATAGTTAGAGTTGAGAAGCACTGAATTAAGGTAGCAAGTGGATTCCCATCTCTAAGTCCATTTTCAGATGCAATGACCCTGGTTAGGTAGACTCACCTTCCTTCTCAACCTGATCTTCCCCAAGTCAAGGATACTGTCCCCCAGGTCCTCACTACTGGAGGAACTGGCGACTTGTGGACTTCTCTCATTAATCTTTGTTTGACAACACCTCTAATGTGTCCTCAGTGCTGTCACTGTTGGAGATTGAACTGACTCAGATCTCTCTGATCTTTTCTATACAAAGCTCAACTGAAGAAACTATCTGCAACTTCACCTGGGTTCAGAGATGGACAACAGGCTGTCACCTGTCTAGCTACTCAGTAATTTCCGAGTAGGTACTCTTTTTCTCTTTGTGCAGTATCTCTCTGTCTTCATGCAGTGGTTCTCAACAGATAAATTTGTCAGAATCATTTAAGGAAAGTTTGCCTAAATATACATACTTATCTTGACTTTTACTCCTAAGCAAAATATTGAGTCTATCAGTAGATCCAGGTAGGATTTGTACATATATTTTCCCAGGTGGCTCTAGGTCAAGCTTTGATAGAGATCTTCTGCAAAAGGTGAATGAACTGAAACTAACATGATCTGAATTTCTCCTGCAAAACACTAGCACATACTACATGCATCTGTACTTCCTACATGCATCTGTTTATGCTACCCCTCAAACTTACTTATCATGTCTTCTTCCATAGTATTAGGGTTTTGTGATAAGCATATGGCTTCCAAGGTAAAATTAATTTTCCATTCCTCTTATAGTCAGTTGTGGTCCCTGAGACTAAGTCATCACTAATAATAAGTGGAAGTGATATTTGCTGCTTCTGGGCTGAGGCTGTTATGATAGTGAGTGGTCTTCTCTATCTCCCTACATCCTTCCTGTTGGCTGAGAGAGGTGGTAGAACTGTTGTCAACCAGGGCTCTGAATGACAGCATGAAGTAGAGTTGCCAGCCAATCTGAAACACTCACCTCAGATTGTTATATAAGAAAAAAAAAAAAGCATTCTATTCCTAAATAATGTATAATTCTGCCTGATTTTGGCTTCCCTTGTTTTTTCCACGGACAGTCATGCTGCCAGCAATGCAGTATCAGAAAAGAAAAGCTAAATCTAGTTCCAGGGTGAGTTAACTTCTCCAAAGTTTGGAAGCACTACACAGGAGAAGTCTGTCACTTTTGACTATCAAGGGATGCTTATGGAACCCAGAGTAGCTAGGTAAACAGGTACTATGACTAAGCTGGGCTAGAGGGCCTCATTCTTCCAGTATTGAGCTTTGTATCAACTGACACCTTAGTGGTCACCTACTTTGGCTCATAAACCAGAATATTAAGGGGTGACAGAATCTTCATACCATTAAGGATGCACCAAAGATCAAGTATGCAACTAGTGTCTTTGAATCCATTTAGCAGGTGCTAGATCTTCCATTTCACAGATTTTTATTTATTTGCTTTAGAGAAAATTAGGTAGGGGAAGCTATCACATGCTGGTCACTTGCTGAAATTCAGACTTCTCTAAGAATCTTCTTCTAGAAGAAGTCTAAATCCAAAAGGTATTATATGTATAAAAGTGGTAGAGTTTTGTCTAATGAATTATTTTTCTGTTAATTATTGGTATAAGCAGACAACTTAGCTATGCTATATATCTCAACACCACTAAAACTAAGTATAACAATTTAAAACACTCCTCCATACAGAACCCTATAGCTCCCCCCATCCCCTCTCTCCCAAACACTACTATAACTCCAACATCTGGAACGTTCTTGGAAAAACTATCACTTACTTAAGAAGATCTGTGAGACATTCCTTTTCTATATCAAGAGGCAATTCAGTATGAATTCTTTTAGTGCTGAATAGTCCAAGGGCTGGGAATGTGAGAAGCAAAGCATGTGCAGGTTCCTGGGTTTAATCCCTAGCACAAAAAAAATAAAAAGTCTTTGTCCAGCACAACAGCAAATCCATAAGCTTTATATCAGGGAAACAATCTGAGTGGAAGAAACCTTGTTTTCTCAATACAAATACAGAATCTGTCCCAGACAAAATCTGCTGGACCACTTTTGGAAACTATTTAAAAACAAGAGCAATGATGGTCCATTTATACTTTCCCTGCTCCCCAGTTCATCTGCTCTTTAGAAGCTTTGCCCAATCCCTATTTTTCATGTAGCTCTCAAAGCTGAGGGCAGAGACAACAGTGTATAGGAGCAGACTACATCACCCTAGAGGCTAACAATAGCTTACAACACCTGAGACATGGAGAGGGAGGGGCCTCAGCCCAATGTTCTCCTCAACTGTTCAATCATACCAGGTGTACCAGCTGGCAAATCCAAGATGACCTTGAGACCCACTGCGCAGGGAAGGATCACAGAAGAAGTGCATGTATCAAACTTTACCCCAGCCAAACCTTTGAAATGGAGCCAACTATGAGCACTGGTAGTGTCCAGGGCTCCTAATAGCCCTATCCTATTTGATTTTTGACCCCATGGCCTTCACTCTTAGTCCAATATTTGGCTCAGACCTGATTTCAACAGCTGTGTCCATTTCCAGATTTGTCATGTATTTTACCTACACTTTTGGACTTCTGTTTTTCTTTAAGTTTTCTACTTAACTCACCCCCTTCCCATCTACACCAGCATAGGCATGCACAGATGCACACACATGCACACATACTTACACACACTGATGCAGGCCAATGAAAGTGTGATGTAAGATAAGGCATGAGAAGTAATCAGAGGTCAGATGATGACTGACCTCCAAAGTAGTTTGGATTTCATCCTATAGTCTGGGGGTTCATTGAAGAATTTTAAGCAGGACAATGGCATTTTAGAAAGATCTCCCTTTCTAAATGCAGCATGGATGATTTAGAGCTGGTTCTAGTAAAAGCGGGAGGCTAGTGGTTTAGCCCATACCATCAAGGCATGTATCATGACTTAGCTGTTTCCGGATCTCTCCTCATTACCTGGATCTCACCTCCCGTATTCACAGCACACGATCTCCCTCTGTGTCCTGACTCCATGTACTGGTTGCTTGATGATCATTTCTAAAACTAAGCCAAGCAGGCAAGCTGGATCTGCACCATGGGTGCAAATTATCTGGAAGGAAACAGCAAAAGGGCATTGTGGAAGAGAGAGGGGGGATCCTAGGAAGACAGACTTTACTTGGGACAAGGGGAGGGGTGGACAAGGATACAAAACAAAATTGTTCAGGGAAAATATATGAAGTTAGAATAAGCACAAATATCACAGAGTAAAGTAAGGAAAACTCACGATCGGTTTATGTGGCAGGAGAGAAGAGAAACTCGGTGTAATTTTAGGTCCAACGATCAAGCTGAGTACAAAGGAGAAGCCATTGTTCATAAAGGAGGAAGGAAGAGCTGCGCGCAGGTGGGATTTCTCTTCTTGAAATGTGAGTTGGAAGATGTGGTTTGCGAAAACCGAAAGATTTGTCAGTGCATATCCTCTTCAAAAGATATGTAAGCTGGAAAAACTATTCAAGGATGTATACCTTTCTGTGTCGTAAAAATGACAAATTGGGAAAGGATTTAATTTATACCTTGAGAAAAAATGGTGTTGCCTCTAGCAATAAACACCTGATATGTGAAACCAGCTACTTAGAATGAGGCAGCCAGAGTTGGGATTGAAGCCCAGCATTCCCATGGAGCGTACAGTATGGATTTAAAACCAGGATGTCAGTTAATGGCACTCATACTGGTTATGTCCCACAACACACAGCGTTCAATGTGATACATAAAGTGAATAAGATACCTTTTGAAACTCCACCTGCAGCAACAACTGGATCTCTTTTCTTCTAAAAGTCTGAGGAAGCTTGGCAGGTTAAAAATTTGAAAACATTAGAAACCTATTAGAAAAATGAAGAGAAGTGTTAGCTTATGAATTAAAAGTGGCAAAGTCAGGGGACAATGCAGGAAAAGTTGTGCAGAAAAATTTCTTTGTAGAATAGAACTGACTTATAGGCAAAAAAAAAAAGTGATTAAAAATGGGAAAAGGGTAAATGAACCTAAGCCACCAAAGAATGAAGAAGTAAAATATTTAATGGCAGATAGTATGGCTCAGGAAGTTTGAGAAATGAGCAGCGCAGTCACTTACTTTTTTTTTTTTGGTACCGGGGATTGAACTCAGGGATACTCGACCACTGAGCCACATCCCCAGCCCTATTTTGTGTTTTATGTAGAGACAGGGTCTCACTGAGTTGCTTAGCACCTCACCCTTGCTGAGGCTGGCTTTGAACTCGCGATTCTCCTGTCTCAGCCTCCCAAAGTGCAGGGATTATAGGTGTGCTCCACCATGCCTGGCTCACATTGTCACATTTTGGAGAGGGCCACTATTCTAGAGATTATAGATTCACTGTTGTGCTGGACAAAGACTTTTTTAGTGCTAGGTATTATACCCAGGGACTTGCTTCACTTCCCAAGTCCCAAGCCCTTTAAAAAAAATTCTTTGAAGACTTCATGGGTAACCTTGGGCAAATAGAATGAAGAGGAAATAAAAAATGAATGGCATAGACTAAGAAAGATGTTAGAAATTGGAGGCTACCACCTTTACTAAAAACTTACCACAGTAGAATTTACCTACAAGACTGAAGTCAGAGAATATCATGACATTTTGTAATACAGTATACATAATAGGAAAAAAACATGAATTAAAGGGAAATCCCAAATCATTCCAAAGGAAGAGGTGAATAGATGAATAACTTGGCTTAAGAATATACTTTTGTTTGACCAACAAGCTGAGTTTTTTCCTGCAGATTAAAAAACTTGCAGTGCTGATAGGACATGCTAAAAGATCTTAAAGTTACCCTCAGCTGATGTGTTGTGGCCATTTGTGAAATCGTTGAAGAGGAAGGGTAGGAAATGAAAGCCCGAGGCCAGTGAATCACCGCAGCTGAAACAAGGCTTGTTAAATCTTTGTATCAGTCAGGGTTGACCCAAGGATGTGGAAGCAAGGGGAGACCTACAAGAGACAGCTGAGCACACAATTGTGGGGCAGGAAAGGAAAGCTGAAACTCTGAGACATGGGCTGAACCTGCTGTCCACAGAATTACTTCTTTTTCAAGATAACCTCAGTTCTATTCTCAAGACCTTTCAACTGATTGAATCAGACCCACCCACATTATTTAGGTCAGTCTCCCTTATTTAAAAATCAATCAACTAGGTGAGCTTTAATCACAGTTACTAAATACCTTCACAACAATAGCTAGATAAATGTTTGATTGAATGACTGACTGTCACCTGGTCAAGTAGACACAACAAAACATTGTCACACTCTTAAGAAAATGGTAATAGGTTATTAAGTCAGAAGGGGTGTACTTATAGGAGCTCAGTCAGATAGCATGCTGGTCAATTATTCTGACAAAAGAAGAAAGGAAGATGCATTTAAAATGTTATTGGAATATTAGAAATGCTGGATGGACCAAGGTTTTTCATTTACTCATTCACTCATACACGTGGTCATTCATCCAACATTTGTTTCTTATCCATGTATGGGTCACTGGGGTTATAACAATGAGGCACAACCTTTTCCAACATACAGAGAGATAAAAATATATGCAAAATGATGCTTTCGAAGGCAATATTATAGAAGCACATATGAGTGCTAAGGGAATAGCAAGGAAGAGGCATGTGGATGGTAGACAAATGGAAATGAACTTGTATCAAAGGCATAGAAATGGATGATGAACCAGTGAGAATTTTTGGCATGCACTAAAAGCTTAGTAAAGAAAATGGAAATTAAAATAATGTTAAAAGTCAGCATCCATGGGATGGAAACATTTCCTATGGTAGTTTTCCTTTTACATATTCATGATACGTGGCTCCCCCCAAGAGTATATGTGATCCCACCAATGGTAATGAATATCCTTTTATGGCCTATAAAAAAATAGCACAGTCTCAGAGGGAAGCTGTGCATCTGCTAGGCTAGAAGAAAAAGAGCATGCCATATAGAATTTTTTTTACACTTCAGGGTTACTGTATTTCAGCTTTAAGAAGCCAGACGAAGACAATGATGGTTGACTATATGGGTAACTGAAATACCAAATGCCTGAGTCAGCTCAGAAGGCTCCACTGCAAAGAAATTATTTTTATCATGAATATATCTGTCCAGAAAGGCAGCAGATTATGTTTCCTTCTCCTTTTCTCTGCCATCTTCCCAAATAGATCCCCACTGTATTAACTTGGACTTGAGCTCTCAAGTAACAGAAATCAATTCAAATACACTAAACAAAAACTGACAATTAATTTGTGAGACTGCTCAATGGATACTAGAATGAGGAAGGTAGACCAACCTGAGAAAGGGTCTGGGTATAGGCACAGGAATTTTCTTTCCTTCTCTCCTTTCTTTTCAGTGGCTTCATTCTCTCTGGGACCAGCTTCCTTTGCTCATCAACACACCTGGTGGCATATCTGCTCTATTGTAGAATATTGGTCCCAAAGTTAATTATAGCTGAGTCTTACAGAGAGACTGTCCTAGTTTCAAATCTGATTGGTTTGGTTTGGATCAGGTGTCTGCCCTGTCAGTCAGCTATGACCCAGGGCTAAGAATGGAGGGACTTTGAGGTTGACAGTGGGAGAGATGTGTCTGGTACTAGTTAGATCTTTCCAGGGAATCACATAGAAAGAGAAAGGAGAGGGCAAGCACATCATACACCTTTCATCTCACCTGTGAGGTTCTTGATTGCCATCTTCCTTCTTTTTTAATCCTGGCCTCTGGTGTGGGCCTTATTTTCTGGAATATTATGATGTCTGAGATACACAGTGAAATCTTCAGGAAATAACAAACAATGTGCTCCATTTGTTTTCCCACTTAAATAAAATCATAATAACATACTGAATTAAACAGGTACCTTTTCCTCTTTCACTCCAATCAGCTTACTCAGAAATAAAAAGCCAAACAAACAAAAGCTGAGTAGATCATTACATATTCGTTCAGCCCCTCCTACGTGCTTAGCATTGTGGAAATCATTATCAATGATACAGAGAAAGCACAAGAAAAGGATCTTGAGTAAAAATCTTATATCTGTTGGAGAATAAAATGAAAGGCTGAAGATAAGACTGTATTATATCAGATTAATATTCTAATTCAATATATTACTATGAAATATTTAATGCTACAAAATTCTTGAAGAGTGAAATACTTGGGATACTGTTCCCCTGCCCCAGTCCTCATGTGCATCTGCTGGATCAGTCTTTTAGATACAAAGAGGGGGAAAGGCTTGCCTTGTGTGCCCAACCTCTTTCCTCAGGAGATTCACAGACCTTCTATCTATAAGGTCTAGATAGAAACCACAGGAAATGCCTGACTGGGAAGAAGGTGGACATGAATACTGAAATAGTACTGAACCCACCTACTGGTTTTTGAAATCAAATTTATGAAACTTTTTTCTCCATTATGCTACTCTGCTTCTCCATGGATCTATAAGTGATGATAATTGCTCTATTTTTCTGAGCTTTAGCCCTTGTAATAGTCTTATAATGATAATATATTTTACATGGTAATACCCTAGTAAGAATACTACATATAAGATTAGGTGAATTGTATTTGACAAATTTAATTTAAAAGCCAATAGGAAATACCACATCCCAATGAGATTAAACGCTGACTTAAGTCCTCAAAGCGGGAAATTGCCAGAAGGTTAATTTTGTCTTTATCACTGCCCTGTTCCCTACTCCCAGGGGCCTTTGCAGCTGCTCCCAGAGTCTGCCCACTGGAGCCTCTGAAGCCCTTGGAGCCCTTGGGTGAATGGCAGGTGAACTTCAAAGTGAATTTTCCTAGTTACTGTTCTTACTTACCTCTCAATGGGCTCTATAAAGATCAGTTAAGCAGATGAGCTCTTAAGTGAATGAGTTTAGAGGTTTGTGGGGAAAGATGATTGATAGATTTAAAAATAATTCAGTTTGATGATCCTGGATCATTTTTCTCTTCCTTCCTAGGTAGTTCAACAGAGCAGAATCTCAATAGTTTTTAAAAGGAAGAGACTATGACTTTTCAGTATGTGAGTGGTTGCCAAGTTTGGTTATTTAAGAAAAATTTATCTCAAGATGTTTGATTAAATTCTCAAAGCTGTATTTGAATTTTGAAGGAAAACATGTCACAATGTGCTTTCAGGGAGGTGAAATGGGGTCTCCCTCAGAAATAGCACCAGAAAGGAACACTGGTCTGCGTGTGGTCTGCCTGTCATCTGTCTTAAAGGTTTGAGGGAAGCAAATTCTGTTGTAAGGACACATTGGAAAAATAGCCACCATTTTATCATTTTAAAATAAATATAAAATATACATTTAGTGGTAATGAGAGATACAGCATTTTTCCTCTTGTTTATAATTGTACTCACTGTAGTACATAGAATATTCTGCACAAGGTTGTGATGATCAATTTTATGTATCAATCTGGCTAGACCATGGTGACATATATTTTGCCAAACAGTATTCTAAATGTTTTTATGAGGAATGTGAACTTAACATTTGGATGCAATTAACATTGAAATTGATGGACTTGGAATAAAGCAGACCACTCTCCGTAGTGTGAGTGGGTCTCATGCAATAAGCTGAAGGCCTTAACAGAACAAAAGACTGACCTCTGGAAGCAGGTAGGGATTCTGCTGGCAGCCTTTGGACTTGGACTGCAGCATCAGCTCTTCCCTGGGTCTCTGGTTTGATGCCCACCACCCCTCCTTGTGGATTTTGGACTTGCTAACCTCCATCATAGCATGGGCCAATTCCTTAAATAAATCTCTCTCTTTACAGATCCTATCATTTGTTTCTTTGGATACAAAGGCTGAGTTCCATTATTTAAGGGAGTGGGGACTTTTTAAAAAATGAGGCAGCTGTCTTTAAGAGTAGCTCCCCTTAAAAATTGATTTAAATGTTAGAAACTCTATTACTTCCTTTAAAATAACATGTCTTCAATTTAAGAGTTTAAAAATCATTTAAAAGTTGTTTTAAGTAAGCACTTAATGAATTGGAACAAAAATAGTAATAAGAAGTAGATTATGTGGGACACAATTTAACAAACATTAGACTGAATTCCTGGCATACAAGGTCATTTATGTTGCTTCTAGTTCAATCTCTGATCAGATAAAACCATATGAAATTGTTGATATTTGAATGTCTCTGATTTATTTTGCAAAGGCAATTTCACATGGCTCATTATAAAAATAATATTTTACTTTTTAAAGTATAATAATAGCCAGGAAAGAACATTTTTAGATTCTTTTGCATAGAAATGGTTTCCTTGATTTAGAATCAGTTGTTTTAGGACCAGTAAGACAGGTACAAAAGAAAGGGAATCAAATGCTTTATATGAAGAATACACAAACTTGGGTAGGGGGATTCATTTTGTTCATATTTTTCATCAAATTTAAAAATTTTAGTTTTCTTTTTCCTTTCTTTCTTTTTTTTTTTGTTCTTTTTAGTACAAGGGAAAAGGCTTATCATGTGCACCCCACCTTCTTCCTCAGGGAGAAAGGAGAAAGACCACTGAGGGCCAGATAGAAGCCTTGAAATTGTGGACATGATCCCATTTCCCTCTTAATGGGTCTCCTCAGCTAAAGCATCTTTGCATGCAAGTAGATTGGCTCTTTGCCAGGTGTTCACACTGGAATGCTATTGAAGTGCCAGTGGATGTTCAGTACATCTTGAAGGTGGTATTGATAAACCTGCACAAGAATCATTTCTGACATCCCTGGTGATCCTTAGCAGGGTAAGATCTATGACTGTGTGATGCTTCTTGACATTTGGATAGCACTGGATGGTTTAGAAAACTCACTCTCTTTTCATCTGTGCACAAACATCATAGCCTGCAGTGTCTTTCCCATACTGACAATGGACAAGATGCAGTCCAGACAGCAGAACTCACTTGCTGAGCTTACATAACTTAATGGAAGGGGCTGGAACTGTAAACCCTCTGGACGCTGCTACTTACCATCTTGAGACTGCCAACTTTTCTGCAATTTGCCCTTCTTCAGGTAGGTTCTACTCATGTCATAGATTAGTCTATCACTGGATCACACATTGCTTAGGTAGCAGAATTCAGCAAACTTTTTTTTAATTAAAAATTATTTTAAGTTGTTGATGGGCTTTTATTTAATTTATTTATATGTAATGCTGAGGATCGAACTCAGTGCCTCACCCATGAGAGGCAAGCACTCTACCACAGAGCTACAACTCCAGCCCTCAGCAAACATTTTTTAAGGCTGTGTTTCCAAGGAGAATCTAAGCAGTTTCCTGCTGCATTCTAGTGAAGGGCCTCAGCTGTCTCTGGGCTTGTTCTTTTCCAAAAATACAGTGCTGACTTTACCCCTCAAAGTGCAGGCACTTTGAGAACCCAGCCATCTGCATGCAGCAGAGCTGGCAGCAAAGCAGCCTGCTACTTAGAATGCGACCTCACTTGCCTCCTACATTCAGAGAAAAGGTCAGGATACTGGGAACAGGAAAATATGGGAAGAAAAATTTGCGAGGGACTTCATAAAACAGGAGTAAGCGGGAAATACCATGGCCCATAGACCAGCCTGGCTCTTTAACAACTGTGAACAGAAGAGTCCCTCACCAGCAAGGGTGCAGACCAACTGGCTCTAAGCATCCCAGAATAGGTGCTAAAGTACAAAAGCTGTGCCCACTCTCCTTTGTGTCTACCTATAGTTTGTGCAGAGAGCCCAGACATATAGATGAGAAAAAAAAATGGTGAAGTTCAGCAGGCTGTTCTTTGTGATCACAGAATAACACTGCCTCTGTGGTTAAGAAAAAATTAACAACTCTTTCTTTCACTATGGTTTAGCACCTTTCCTAGGATCTTTCTTTGAAGGAAAAACCACGCAGCTCTCCTATGCTATTTGGTTATCTGAATCTCTCTTCTGTATTGCAGAAACTGTCAGAGCTTCTGAATATATCTTCGAATCTAGTTTGCTAGTTCCCTAATTGTATATTTTCTGTCTTGTGAATTTATTTTTCAGGCTTTTGCCTAGACATTTATAGCTGCTTCATTCTTCCTGGCTCAGTGCCACAGGGATAATTCTGGCACAAAACAGACATTAGCAGACTAGAATACAAGATCATTCTCTTATCTTACTAATTACCACTCGTTCCTGCTGACAAAATCTTCAGGTCTTAAAAAGAAAACAAACAATTTACCTGAAAAGCAGAGGCAAGATATGTAATTTTGCTGTGCTGGGTGTGCTCTATCAGAGGAATTTTCAGCAACAACTTTTCTAGCTTATGCACAACTTACACAGCAATTGTAGTAACAAGGTTGCCTCTGGGCTCGAGCCTCACAGCTGATAAATTGAGCCTTGATTTCCCCATCTGTGAAACTGGCATAATCAGTCACCTCATAGAGTTTGAAGATCTAATGAGATAACAAATGAGAAAATGCTTTATAAGCTGTCAACTTCTGTGCAAGCTGCAACGATGGTGACTTTAATTTCTGGAAATTAGAGAGTCTCTACCCTGTTAATTTAAAGTTGTCCTTTGGTTTTTTGTTCTTTCAAGGTAAATGACATTGTGTATAGGTATTACAATAAGAACACATACACACATATACAAAAATGTACAAATTGTATGTGTCAAAACAAAAAGAGAACACACATGCAATTACATAATTCTAAGAATTATAGATTACTTTTTTAACCAAAAATCCAAACAATCCAATTAATAAATGAGCAAAAGAACTAAATAGACATTTCTCAAAAAAAGAAATAAAAATATCCAACAAATATATACTTTAAAAACGTGTTCAGGGGCTGGGATTATGGCGCAGTGGTAGCGTGCTCGCCTAGCACGCGTGAGGCACTGGGTTCGATTCTCAGTACCACATAAAAATAAAATAAAGATATTCTGTCCACCTACAACTAAAAAATAAATATTTTTAAAAAAACATGTTCAAACATGCTTAGCAATCAGGGAAATGCAAATCAAAACTACACTGAGATTTCATCTCATTCCAGTCAGAATGGCAATCATCTAGAGTACAAATAATAAATGCTAGAGAGGATGGGGGAGAAGGTACACTCATACATTGTTGGTGGGACTGTGAATTAGTACAACCACTCTGGAAAGCAGTGGAGATTTCTCAAAAGACTAGGCATGGAATCACCATGTAACCCACCTATCCTATTCCAAAAAAATTAAAATTAAAATCAAAATAGTGATATAGTGATATAGGCACATTAATGTTTACAGCAGGGTAATTCACATTAGCCAAGTTATGGAACCAGTCCAGATGCCCATTAACAGATGAACAGATAAAGTAAATGTGCTATATACACAATGAAGTTTTATTCAGCCATAAGTAAGAATGAAATTGTTACAGTTGCTAGTTGGAACTGGAGAACATCATGCTAGGTGAAATAAGCCAGAATCAGAAAGTCAAAGATTGAATATTTTCTCTCACATGCAGAAGCTAAAGCAAAATAAGGAAAAGGGTAAGGGGTGGAGTAGAGAAAGAGGATTGAGGGAGAGGAAGGATGGGAAAGGGAAGGAAGTGCCAAATAAAACTGATAAATTATGCTATATACCTATATGAATAAGCCACAGTGAATTCCTTCTTTATGTACATCTATAAAGCACCAATTTAATAAAACAATAAATAAATAGAAGGAAGACCGGTAGAGTAGAGGAAGGGTAGTAACAGGGGGAAGTAGGAAGTGAGGGAAAGAGGAAGTACTGGGAACTAAAATGGAGCATATTATATTGCATGCATGTGTGAATATGTCAAAATGAACTCCACTATTATGTATAACTATAATATGCTAATAAAGACATTTTAAAAAGGTAGAGTGTTTTTTTAAAAAATCATAAGACTACATAGATTTTTGAGACAAATTGGCAAACTATGGCTCATGGACCAAAGTTGGCCCCCTGACTGTTTTTGTAAATAAAGTCTTATTGTAAAACACCTATGAGCATTTGTGTAGTTGATTATATGATTGCTCTTGATGTGCAATGGCAGAGTTAATACTTGCAGTAAAGACCATGTGGCTCTAAAGCCTAAAATATTCACTATCTGTCCCTTTACAAAAAATGATTGCTGACCGCTCAATGAGATCAAAGGATTTTAGCAAAATACAAGGAATTTTAACTTCTTTATATGAACGTGTCTTTTATTGTCAACAACAGTGGGCATTTTGATACACTGTCAGGGAGGAAGGTAGAGTCTTTCTAAGGGATAATTTGGAAATATGTACCAACAATTTGAAAAATTCACATCCATTTTTAGATCCTGAATGTAAGTATGATAAATATTAGCAGCATTTCCTCCTGAGGTGTGGAACCTAAAATGCTATTAGAAAGAACTGAAAGCTCCAAAGGTGAATAACTGGAAGGGAAGAGGAATGGGAATAGGGAAGATAGTAGAATGAATTGGACATGATTTTTCTATGTTTATATATAAATACACCTCCACTATTGTGTTCAATACAAGAATGAGATTGTAATTTGAATAAGATATATTCTATGCTTGTATAATTATATTGCAATGGACTCTACTGTCATGTATCACTAAAAGAACCAATTAAAAAAAGAAGAAATCTCTTGTAACTTTTAAAAGTCCTTTCTGACATTTTAGTGTGTTCCTAAAGACCAGATAAAAACACAAAGTATGAATTTATATAACATTGGGGGGAATTTTACCCCTGGATCATTGCCATTTTGGTGGTGATTGTTGAAGGAGAAATAGAGGCAAGGCTCTTGGTATGTGGACAGGCATTCTGTAATTTCTTTGTTTATTTTGCAAACTTAGAGCCTTTTAAAGTTTACTTCAGAATGAATAGTCTTGGGCTTTCAGTCATTCTGTATTTCTTCTGATCAACTGTTTTTGCTTTCTTGTAATTGACACTGACACAGATGTACCACAGACCCAAAAGGATAATTTGTTATTAATAACAAAATTCATCATTGTTATTATTATCTCATTTTTTTGTGGAACAATTCATTTCATGTTGCAAGTTGTTGAGCTGGGTGCCTTGCTCTGTGGTAGAGTGCCCTAAATGTGCAAAGCCCTGGGTTTGAGCCCCAGCACTGGAAAAAAGAGAGATCTTTGTTTAAAAGTCTATTCTGTATTAGACAGGATTTACAGTGACTTGATGAGATATGTTAAAGTGTCCATAAAAAATGTTTCTGCTAGAACAACTAAAATTTCAGTGGCAAAATTTTGCCCTCAAAAAGAAAAAGGAAAGAAAAAGAAAACAAAGAGATGCAAGATAAGTCAAGAGCTCTTGCTTTGCCTTAAAAAATGTCTTTCTACCGGAATCTATTTGCATTAATTATTCTTTGGTAGTCAGTGTACACAGAAACAACCTGGACAACTTCAGTCAGCATAGTTGGTGATAGACCCTTCATTGGTGTCTCGTGTCCTCCCTCCAGAGGTAACTGGAGCTGGGAAGGTGGTAACTATGGCAACCAGGCACTGAATGAGAGGGGCAAACTAGCTTGGAGGTGTGCTTAGTATTTTCTTGATGAGGAAAACTTGTGTATTTTTCTTTTTTTATCTTTGTAATTCACTAGGAATGTACTGTGTCAAATGTCAGGATGAATGCACTGGGAAATAGCTACGCATAGACGGCATCTCCTTAACTGCTATTGAAGTTCATTTTCAAGGCTGCATGACTGTACTGGAAGGCCTGGGGGCTCCTTGGTACATATGTGAAAGCAGAGTTAGTGCTATATGAAAGCATGTGTTTTCTCACACTTAGAAGTGCAATTTTGGTGATTATAAAGAGGTGTTTGCTTTGAAAAAGAGTGAGGAACTAGGCTTATGAAAAAAAAAGACTGTGTATTCTGTGTATATTGAGATAAATGTGCATACATGAGCATGATTTATAGATAAACATGTCCCTAAGGAGAGATGGAGTGCTACTTTCTTGGGAGGACCAGGTACCTGATGAAAACTCTGCGAAAGATCTGTTTTCCCTCATACATAAACAAATACACCACAAGATGTTATTTGCTTCAGTATAGAAATTGAATGAAATTTTTGATTCTATTTTTATCAAATCTTTCTTGAAAAATAGAAAAACTTGCCAAACTGATGATTAAATCTAAGAATATAGAAAAAGCATGGAATAGTTAAGATGTAAGGGAAAGGGCTCATTGTAATTCATCATCTAAAACAAAACTCAGTGGCAATTCTGCAAATAGAAAGAAACTATTAAATTTATAAAAATAAGAAATTAATGGTGACTTTTCGTTTACAAAATGTACCACCTTCCTTCCAAGGATGATTAGCATATAGCAACCTTATTGTTAATTGCATTTTGCTCTGTGAATGAAGTATCAGAGAAAATTTTAGTGGAGAGAGAAATATTATAATATCTTACAAAGATGTACTTGTGAGATCTATTTATCTATCAAGGCTACATACAAATTTTGTTAATAGTTAAATTTGGAAAGGAATGGGGTTTGTGGGAGAGAATATTTTACATCTCATATTGAATCTTTATAAACTGTGTACACTTTTTACTACACATTTGTAATGATTTTAACATTTAAAAATGTTGAGGCTTATTTAGGTGGGGAATTTCCATATGTGTGTCAGCATTTGCAAATATCTAATATATGTTATTAAAAATGATATCTGTTAGATATGCTATGGTGGCTGTTGACAGCCTTTTCAGTTACAAGGCATGGGTGGAATATTTTAGCTTTTGTCTATTTTTGTCCTCTAGGTGATAATGAAGTCAAGTGGAACCTAGTAGCACCCCAAGCCCTCCGGTCATTCTCATTCCCATGCTGCCTGCCTGTGAGAGTAGTGCCTTTAACCATCACAGTCACTGGGTGTTATTTCATATCCTGACATTGTACAGAGGTGAATAGATCCAATACCCAGTAGTCTGATAATTGAAAACATCAAGGCTTATAGTTCAGGGTCTAGACATTCTAGTGGCTTCAAGTTCCATAATCAAGAAAGCCCAAAGTTCTGAGTTGTGACTTCTCACACAGAGGAAACCAGAGTTAGATAACAATAGAAAAAAAAAAAAAACCTAACATACTGGAGGGGAAGGGGAAGGTGAGGAGCAGGAGGAGGTGAGGGGTTGGGGAGGAACCAGAGAAATAAATACAGAGAGCAGAGTTACATCCAGGCTCAAGTTGGGAGCTCTGTTATCACTAGCAACATCTGATTTCTAAATTACTAGAATGTTTCCAGTAAGTATATAAGTACAGCTTTAACCACTATGCAAGCATTTATTTGAAATCATATTGTGAGATAAATCAGGGGAAATGTCCTTAATACCCCTAACTTAGGGGCTTGTGATTTAGATGACTTTGGAGTTAGCCTACTTTTAGTTCAACCATGGAATCAGTATTGTGAGAGAGATTAATCCTAATTCCACTTATATTAAACCAAAGGATAGAAACTATTGACACCCCACTCCTGCATGTGGAAATGCAGGAATAGACTGCAGCCTTGTTAAATGGTTCAAACAAAGTTGCCACTATATTCTGATTTCTGTTGCACTTCGCATGTTGGTACAATTCTCTCCCATAGGCTTTTTTTTTTTTTGGTTCTAGGGATTGAACTCAGGGGTGCTCAGCCACTGAGTCACATCCCCAGCCCTATTTTGTATTTTGTTTAGAGACAGAGTCTCACTGAGTTGCTTAGCCCCTTGCTGGCTTTGAACTTGTGATCCTCCTGCCTCAACCTCAAGCAGCTGGGATTACAGGTGTGCACCACCACGCACGCTACAGGCCTTTTTCTATGTAACATAAGAGATGATGCCGGAAGGCTTGTTAGATTATACTTTTCAGTACAATAGAATAAGAACACTTTTCACTAGCGTTCATCATTAGAGTGGTCTGAGGAGGACTCCTTTGTCTCTTTAGGGTCATATTCTGGTGCCTCAGCCTGCCATTAGTTCTAAAGGCATATGGTGCTGTGTTGGCCCAGCCTGGCTCTCCTGTCCACTTCCATAGTTGGAACTGGTTATCTAGGAAATACCACGATCCAGTAACATTACATCCAGTAATGTTCTCTCAAAGAAACCAGAATAAGCATGATAGGACGGTATTTAGGAAAAGAAAAAGCTACGGTATTTGTAGTCTGTAGGTGACATCAAAGCCATCTTTCCCTTTCATGCTTACCAAAATGGAACACTCTTCAATCCTGCTTATATACCCAAGTGAACTGGGGCAAAAGATCAAGAGAGAGTTTGGGAATGCCAGTCTTCAAGTATTTTTTTTTAATTAATGAAGGACATTCTTAAATTTAATTGCCTCATTGGAGATGTTTCTCTCATATTTTGAAGTACTGAGAATCTATAAATCCATGACTATTTTGAATTAATTATTTGTTTTCAAGTTCTTAGTCCTCCTAACTCTGAAATCAATAAAGATTATCGAGACCAAAACAAAACAAAAGCAGGTAATTTACTTGGGTGACACACCTAATAAAAGTCAGAAGTTAATTTTGACTATGGAGTTTAGGTCTTACTCTGCATGTTTTTTATTTTAGGAAGGTGAGATAAAGCCCAAACTCTGTCAAAGTCCCATGAGGGACTTGGCTTTTAGGACCAATGGCCACATCATCCACATACCACCATTCCTTTATGGCTTGGCATTGGTTGGGGATGAGCAGAGGACAGCGAAAAAGCCTGTTTCTTAGCTGGTAAATTATTAAATTTTACAGGCTTTGAGTCCTTTTCTGAATGGGACTTTATAATCAGTCTTATTTTTTTTTGGTGGTGGGGAGGGTACCAGGGATTGAACTCAGGGGCACTCCACCACTGAGCCGCATCCCCAGCCCTATTTTGTATTTTTTATTTAGAGACAAGGTCTCCTTGAGTTGCTTAGCGCCTTGCTTTTGCTGAGGCTAGCTTTGAACTCACGATCCTCCTGCCTCAGCCCCCTGAGCCACTGGGATTACAAGCGTGTGCCCGGCTATAACCAGTCTTCAGTAGAGCAATTCAACTAATAGCCTGCCTGGAGCTCTTGGCAAATATTTCTCATTTCCAGAATTATTTCAAGGCTGAGTCTATATAGGAAACTCTGATCCAGGACAAGTTCCCTCAAATAATTCTTTGGCTATGATGTCTTTTACATGGCTTCAAAATTCACTTTAGGAAATAAATTATAGAATATGAAAGCTCCAGAATTATCGCTTTTCTAAATATACTATCAACACTTCATTCCATCTTCTAAAATAAAATGCATCTTTGAGTCTCCTGGTCTAAAATCTAACATGAAGAAACAAGTGGGTTTCAGACATAACTGTTACTAAGGATGCAGGAGGGTTCAGTGGCTAAGATGATACTACTTTAAAGTTGGGAAATATGAGGTTTAATTCTGATTCTGCTGTGTGACAAGTTTCTGGGACCAACTCTCCTTACCTTTCTGTTTTCTCCTTAGTAAACATCAGATAGTATTTATTGGTGTTGTTGCGAGTGCTAATGAGATAATATTTGTGAAGGATTTATCCCAGATAGAGTTAATGCTCATAAATGTGTTTGTTTACATTGTTGTTGTTACTTTGACCATTACTATGCATTTTTATAGCATATAGGAAGAAAATTCCATCAAAATCTGTGTAAGATTATATGGTCTCCTTTACTGACCTGATTCTACATGCTTTTGTAGGGACTAAGTTCTGTGAATCTAATGATCTAAGATCACTGATTTTAGGAAATTTTTCTTGGTGTGTAGAGTGACTACTTTGTTGCTTTAATCTCATCTGCCATCTTCACAGATGTTCCTGCATCTGCTCTGACATTGTAAAGATATTGTCCACCACCTATGTCACTGAGTGATTCCTGCTGCCCTCTCATATGGGAAATTCCTATCTGAGTTTGGTTCTAGGTTAGAAGCTTTATCTCCCTTTGGAAAGTAGTGAGTTTTCTCTTCTCATATCAAAATGACTTACATGATTTAACACATATTAGGATGATTATTAGGATATTAGGATGTTTATTAGGAATGATTATGGTTGATCTTTTCACTCAATCTCAACCACTTGGTTTATTGTTGTACTTTGAATATTTACTTTTCTTCTTCTGTTTTCCATTAAAAATTTTAATTCTATTAATTTAAGTTTTTTAAATTTGCCATACCTCATGTCATTAAGGGAAAGAGGTGAGGCATAAATATACAGAAATATTTATCTTATTAATCTTTATAAGTTAATATAGAAATATTTCTTATATATAAATATTTTATTAATTATTATTTGAAAGTTTCAACCCCCTTTCACCCAGCTAGTTCTCTTTCCTTTGTTTATTTCCTTCATGCATTTGTTCCACAGATATTTCTCGGTGCCCAATTTGTGAGGGAGAATCATGAAAATGAATCAAATTATTATCAGCAAGCTTATGTCCTACTAGGGAATACTGACTCCTGAGAGGAAGTACTAACCTAATAATATCGAAGTAGCTTTCCATGAAACAAAAAATGAAAGTTGAATACTATGCTCGTAGTTTTGACGGGAAAACTAGTTTGGAGAAAGGCATGGCCCAATTTTCCGACGCTCCTCCTGAATCTAATGGGATTCCTCTAGCTTCCCCACAGCCTCGGGTGAAATTGGTTTTTCTGTTTGTTATCTTGGTGCCTTTTCTACAATAGCTACAAATAAGATGTCCTTTCATATCTGTGAGGGTAGAGAATGAATTTTGTTTTATCACGTCCCTGACTGTGCTCTTAAGGACAGGGAGAAAATGTGGCTTAAGAGCTCCTAGTTGTTGAATTCCATTTTCTTGTCATTTTAAACTATACATTTAGGATATTTCTCAGACAACTTACTATCATTTCTTATTGTTGTATTTTCTTCATCTGTGATTGTTTAAGGCAATAAGAGGCATTTTATTAGATTACATGAGGAAACACAATGTATTATTAATCATGATTATTTTATTCATAGGCTGACACTATGTCAGAAGGGTGTGGATCACACCAGTGATAACTCTTCTTGCTTTTCAGGTCATGGGCCTCTTTGGGGAGATTTCTTTTCATCTTAGAGAATTTTTTTCTCTTTCCTTTAACATGCTATATTTTATTTAGGAAAGTTGATCCTCTGTGTTAGGGACAATGGTACTCATTTGGGGTTTACTTAATATTTGTTACACTATTGCTGTGAATTTTAGGACACATTGGGTGCTGAGCCGAACATAGCCATTGCATTCTGTATCTTAAAACCCAGAAAAATCTAGAGGTAAGAATATAAAGTAACTGGTAGGTATATCTTTTTTTTGCCTCAGGTTTTGATTCTAGAACAGGTACAACGTATGTGGGAAGGGCTTTGTGAATTTGAGACAGACTTTGGTTATTCAAGTCAGGGTAACCAGTGGTTTCAGTTTTAGCATTTTATTTGCTCTTCAGTGCCAAACTAGGCATTTGATAACATCTATTTTTATAGCTGTCTAAGCTTGAAATGTTGGGGCCATGTTTCCACATTTGTGTCATTGAGGTTCAGCTCTGGATGCCATGATTGTTGATTCATCTGTCAGGTAGACTGGGAGAATCTGGGACTTCACTGTGGGAGGAGGGCTGCTTCATGGGAAGGAGGGTATACTTTCTAGGCCATCTAAGAGATGTCTTAGAAAAATCTGACTGGCTATTACAGCATATGGTCAGAGCTGGCTTCACAGGTGTGATCTGTCATCCCCAGAGGGGCCTCATTCTTGGTTTAATATTCTGTTGCCACCATCTTGAAAATTTTTTAATTAATTAATTTTATTTTGAGACAGAGTTTTGCTAAGTTGAGCAAGATTCTCAACTTGAACTTGTGATTCTCCTGCCTTAACCTCCCGAGTTGCTGAGATTACAGGCTAGCATCACCGTGCCCAACTTGAAATTCCTAATAATTACAAACAAAAGTTTCCAGTTTTGTTTTGCACAAAGTCCCACAAATTATGCAGCTGATTCTGTACTCATTTGGACCCAGTTGCATCTAATAGTTCTATTATTTGTCCTGATCAAGAAATAGGATTTTGAACCTGTACCCCTTAGTTCTTCATAAAAGCTCATAGAACAGCATTGGTGGAGATTGGCTTAAGGATTTGAGGCCTGTCCACTCCTCTATGCCATTCCTGGATTAGACCATATGAGTTCTGGTAGTGCCTGGACCTTATCATGTGCTTCTTTCATTCATTTCATTGAATTACTCTTTGGTGGCTCACCCTCATATTGAAGGACGTCCTATAAAAAGTCCTTATGCTACTCATAACTATGGACTGGAAAGATGCTGTTGAGGGTATTGTTTATAACAATATTCTCTATCCTTACTGTGAGGATCAAGAAAAGATTTTTCTCTTTCTTCTCAGTACCAAGAATAGCTGTTTTCCTGATTCATTTAATTGGTTTATGACTTACATTTAGTATAATGTGACATCTCCCTCTCTGTCTTGGTTGTCAGAAAGCCTGGAAATCTGTGCCCACACCTCGAGTTTACCTTCTATGAAGTTACTTGCCCGTTGCTTTCATTTCATCCTCTGTAGCCCTTGGCTCCTGCCTTTGTTTTCTCATCCACATATTATATTTTAGTAGCGTTCTATTTTACGTCTACAGTTTTGTAATCAGCCTTGAGCTTTTTTCCTGGAATATGGCAAATAATACCAATATATTTCCTATAAAAATTTTTTCTTGAATATACCATGTTGACACATGGGAAAATACAAGGGAAAATTTTTAAAGGAGTAGTACTCTGTGGGTGTCAAGGAACAATGATGGTGTCTTTACTATGTAGAGAGATACAAAGGAGTCATTTTAGAATGTTATTACTGAAAGAAATGACAATGATAATGTTTGGTAAGAATAAAATATGACTTGAAATGGATAAATTTTTGACCTTACAAGTCAATTGTATTTGAGTTTTACTTCATGGTGACTCAAAAAAAAAAAATCCTTTTACCACTTTGTGCCTCATTCTTCTCCCCCAAGAGTGAATGTTGACAGAATTTTTGTCTCCAAATACTTAGTAGAAGCCTTGTACACGTTAGGCAAGCACTTTACCAACTGAGCTATATCCCCAGCCTTCAATATAAGGATTTTTATAAGCACAAATAATTTATTATTGTTGATTTTTAATGAACTAATTTCAGTGCTATTTTTTCTTATTTATCTATATTTGGTAGGGTGGAAGGTTATAGACATCATGGGTATACAATAAATTTGGGAAAAAAATTGAGATTGTGATATGTAGCTGTATTTTTTCTTATGTTGAAACTTACATTGTTGTGTTTTTCTCATGACATTTCTATTCCAGTAATTCATTTAATATTCATTCACAAACAGGTATTAAATACCTACTAATAACCAGGCATTATTCTAAGTGATGGGAAGATATCAATAAACTAAAAGCACTGCTTTCCTAGTGCTTATAGTTTAGTGATTTCCCCTGGATTATCCCCATGTATTCTTGTGAAATATATCCTGTTTCCAATGCTGTTTTCTTACTGGCATGTTAAAATCAGCTTCATCTGAGATATAACTTTTACCTGTATATTAGATTTTTTTCCTCTTTCTTTACTGATCAAATAGCTGGAAATTTCACTTGATTTGCTAGTGAACTACATATTTTACTGATTATGGTGGTTATGTGATTTGTTTGATTTGGGCTAATTTACATAATTTTCTGATTAAGCTACATATTAGCCTTTTGACCTTTGTACTTCTTCAAAGGTAGGGGATAATTAGCCTGCACAATTTGATAGAATTCACATCTGCTCTTTTTTTCTTTTGCCTCAATTAATAGACACTTTTGATAATATGTAGATTTTCTTCTAAGCTAAATATGAATAAGCTATTTTCATTCTGGCACACATTGCACATTGAACAGTGCCCCTATTTAAAAAAAACAAAAAACTATGCAACTTCCTGCTCAAAATAAGTAGAAAAAATATTTCAAGGAATTTGTCAATGGAATTTCTTAGCCTCAAAAGCTTTCTTGTTTTGCCACTTAGAAGGAACAAAAAGTGTGATACTGTTCACAGAATCACAAAAATGAATATGTCTCACAATGCCTGCTGACACGAAGGTCCGAGATTTCTGTTTTTGAAGAAAAGCCATTTAACTATGCAACTCACTTCTCTTGACTAAATGGAGAAAAACCTCCTAGGAAAAGCTTTGTTTTCTTCTTTACAGCAAAGGGAACAATCAAGAGCTTGAAGAGAGAGCCTACAAAATGGGAGAAAATCTTTGCCATCACACCTCAGATAAGGTGTTAATTTCCAGAATATATGAAGAACTCAAAAAGCTTACCACCAAAAAAACCAAATAACCCAATCAATAAAGGAACTAAACAGACACTTCTCAAAATAAAAAATACAAATGGTTAACAAATATGTGAAAAAAAATGTTCAACATCTTTAGCAATTAGAGAAATACAAATTAAAACTACACTTAGGTTTCACCTCACTCCAAACCAAATGGCAATTCTCAAGAATCCAAGTAACAACAAATGCTGAGGAAAAGTGTATACTCATACATTGTTAGTGGGACTGCAAATTAGTGCAACCATTTTGGAAAGCAGTATGAAGATTCCTCAAAAAACTAGGAATGGAATTACCATTTGACCCAGTTATCCCACTCTTGGTATAAATCCAAAGGAGTTAAAATCAGCATACTATAGTGATGTAGCTACATCAATGTTTATAGCAGCTCAATTTACCATAGCTAAGATAGGAAATCAACCTATATGCCTATCAACAGATGAATGGATAAAGAAACTGTGGTATATATACTAAATGTAATATTACTCAGCCATAAAGAAGAATAACTTTATGACATTTGCTACTAATTGGATGGATCTGGAGACTATCATGCTAAGTGAAATAAGCCAATCCCCCCAAATCCAGAGGTCAAATGTTCTCTGATATGTGAATGCTAACTCACAACAAGGTTGGAAGAGGGGAAGAATAGAAGTTCAGTGGATTAGATGAAGGGGAATAAAGGAGGGATAGGAAAATGAAAGACAGTGGAATGAATCTGATTTAATTTTCCTATGTACACATATGCATACACCATGGTGAATCTCACCATCATGTACATCCACAAGACTGGGGTCCTAATGTCCTAATTAGAATATAAGTATAAATATCCATGCTTATATAAATATATGAAGTGCCTCAAGCTGCTTCAGTCTATGAGCCTTTCTTTTCTCTGCATGTAGACATAGTTTTCTTAGGATCTGAAAAGGGCTCTGTTTGGTTCTTTTAGCTAAAATAGTCTCATCATTGGGCTTTAATTGAAGCTTTCATTCCCCCCACCCCAGCACTCTAATAGACATCATTACCTTTCTCCTCCATGTTAAGATTGTTTGTAATGTCCAAGGACCCAAGAAAACACCCGAATGCATGTTATGCAATAATGGTGCAGCCAAGTATGAGGACTGGTTTCTCATCCAGTTAAAGTGTGACCTAGAGAATTTAAAAACTCAATACTAAATGGCCATGAAAAATTATTGCAGACATTATGGGATCAATCTAGATGCCCATCAACTGATGAATGGATAAAGAAAATATGGTATATATGCCAAAAAATTAATATTCAGCCATAAAGAAGAATATAATAATGTCATTGATATGGAAGTAGATGGATCTGGTGGTCATAATGTTAAGCAAAGTAAGCCAGACACAGAGGACAGATACTTCTTGTTTCTCTTCAGGGAAAATGAGATAAAAGTAGTAGAGAGACTTAGAGAAGAGGAAGGGGACCAGGAAGAGGAAGTAGCAGAGATTAAGGGAGAGGAGTAGGAGATGAATCTGATCAAAGAATGTTATCTGCATGTATGAATATGCCACAATGAAACTCATTATTTTATATAATTAAGATGCACTAATAATTATAAAAAAGTTATGGCAGGAGTTGTATGTCTGATATTGTCTAGTATGAAGCCTCGCAAATAACAGATGTTCAGTGAATGCCTCTTGAAAAAACAAATGAATAGCTGCTTATTAAGAAAATAAGGATTTAGGGGCCTGGGGATATAGCTCAGTTGGTAGACTGCTTGCCTTGCCTCCCATGCACACAATCCTGGGTTCAATCCCCAGCACCACAAAAAAAAAAAAAAAAAGAAAGAAGAAAAGAAAGAAAGAAAGAAAGAAAGAGAAAAAGAAAGAAAAAGAAAAAGAAAATAAGATCTATTTGGAAGGTACAAATAATATTCATAATATTGTCATAATTGCTAAGTTAGAGAAAGGCTGCATGAAATCCCAAGGAATACGTTTTTTTAAAGAATTCTAATTAGTGGTACTTTGAGAATGCATCTCTTTTTGCATCCTTGCTGTTTACCTAATTGTCACCTTATGCATCACAGACCTATCACAGCACTGCTCAGAAAACAAGGATTTTGCTCCTTCAAAGTTTTAGTGAACTTTCAAATGTGCTAAAACTAGTCAGCAGAAAGTAGAAAACTGAAACTTACATTGTGCAGTCTGCAAACTCTGTGTGCAAGATTAATTTAAATTTGTACTATCCCAGTGGGCCTTAAGCTCCCCCTTCTAAATCATCCAGTAGAAATTGATCATTTTATCACTTTTATGATGTATGAAAAGGTAGAAAAGAGATATCTCAAGATACCAATTAATCATGAGTGCATTAACTTTAGAATAAAAGTAGTAATAATGGTGAGCCAGAAATACATAGATATTTAATACCTTCAAAGCAGGTTTCAACTCTATTGCATTTTATCTTCTCTGTATCAAACAGGCATGGCTAAACTTTCTCCTTAGATCAGAAGCTTCACCATGAATAAAAGACACCCAACTCAGATAGTGATTCCAATCAGTTGGTATGCCAGCTGCATTGTAATCAACTGGAGAACTTGCCAAAATACTGACTTTTGGGCTAGGTACCTGCAATTATGATTCAGTAGATCTTAGTGAGGCTATTCATGTGCATACATTAAAGGATTTTTAATTTCTGGTGATAGGGCCAATAAGATTATCAGAAATTCCTTCCTGACACACATCTAAGAATACCCAGCAAGGTGCACATGTTCACACACACACAGTGTAATGTGTAGCTGAGGAAGAATAATAGAATGGTTAAGATGTAACAAAGAAGTTTGAGTCCAGAGTCTTAAGCAAAGTTCTAAAGCTGGCATTGATCTGGAGTTTCTGCAGATTCTAGGTGGTCCAATGCTTGTTTTAGAGGGTCTTGTAGGCACTGAAGGAGAAAACAGAGCCTAGGAAGGTTGAGAGGTCAGATCAGGATTTCCATGTAAATCCAGAACCTCCAAAAGACAATATACTTGGTATGCTAGAAAACGGTGAAATGCCTATATTTGTTTGTTAAGACTGCTGTAACAAAGGACCAGAGAATGGGTGGCTTAAATAACAGAAATTTAGTTTTTATAGTACTATGTACTAAAACCTGAGATCATGGTGTTGATAAGGTTGGTTTTTTCTGAGGCCTCTCCTTATGTGAGACAGCTAGCTTTTCCCTGTGTCTTCATTCTCTCCTCTGTGCATCTGTGTCCAAATTTCCTCTTCTTATAGGGACACCACTTATATTGGATTAAGGCCCAGCTTAACAATCTTATTTTAATTTAATTACCTCTGCAAAACCCCTATCTCCAGGTACAGCCATATTCTAAGTAACAGAGGAAATTCAACATACAAGTTTTGGGTGGACACAATTCAGCCCATAATATTGCCCATGGATGATAAGTTCTATAAGGAAAAATAAAGGGAAGAAAGGAAATTGGAAATATCTAGAGGCTGCAATTTGAAATTGGATTGTTGTTACTATCTCTCTGAGAAAGTAACACAGGCAAAGACCTCAGGTGAAGAAGCTGACCACATAGATGTCAGGGGATTTCTGGTATATTCCAGGAAAAGCATCTAGTTGGCATTTCATATTCACAATATCAGCAATAACCAACAGGTCTCATGATACGAGTATTTGGTGACAACCCTGAGATAGTTTGGATTTTGAATGTCCTCCAAAGGCCTGTGTGTTAAAGGCTTGGTCCTTAGCCAGTGGCAGTATTGGGAGGTAGTAGAATCTTTGAGACGCAGGGCCTAGTAGAAGGAAGTTAGATAATTGAGGCAATGCCCTTGATCTCCTGTTTTTACTTCCTGGCCTCCACAAGGTTAGCAGCTTGTTGTACAAACCACTCTTCTGCTACTTACTCCCACCACAATGTACTACCTCATCACAGGTCCAAAGGCAGTAGGGGGCCAACTGACCACAGACTGAAACCTCCAAAACTGTGAGCCAATATAAACTTTTCCTCTTGTTAAGTTGACTGTCTCTGGCATTTTGTTACAGTAATAGACATTTGACTGACATAGATGTGGAGAAATGGGAACTCATACAGTGCTGGTAGGAAGTATATAAATTGCTGTAAACACTTTGGAAAATATGTAGGTAGTTTCAAGTAAGATGAAAATAATGCCTTAAAAATTCCATTCCTAGGTGTACCCTCAAAGAAACTTGTGCCTGAGTAGCAGGAGAGAAGTGTAAGGATATTCACGGCACCATGGCAACATTCATAGCAGCAAAAATATTGAAAACAACTTTATGTTCATCAACAGAAGAATGAACAAATAAACTTGATGTATTGACATATGAAATACTATATGCCAAAAGAAATGAATGAAACATAACTATACATATAAACACGAATGATTATCAAATATGCAATGTTAAACATATTTACAGGATACTTCTATATGAGTAAAGTTAACAAACAAGCAAAATTAAATAATTTCTTTTAGGAATACACACACACATACACATTTATGGTGGAACCACAAAGAAGGAAGAGAATAGTTAATAGGAATTCAAGATGGAATTTACTCTAGTGGGAAGGGAAGGAGATGGATAGGAAAAGACTACACAGGAGAACTTAAAGTGGTTCTTATTATATTTCTTAAGCTGGCTTGTTACTACATGGCAATTTATTTTTTTTTTTAATTTTTTAAATATTTTATTTTTTTTCCCAAAAGTTGCATTTTAATACATGTTGGCAAACATAACAGAAAAAAACAAATTATCAGAAGCTGTACACACTATTCACTGAAAACATTTGTTGAGGCAAATAGAAAAAAAATTGTTACAATCATAGTTTTTCTAACTTTGCACAAAATTATAAGCAGATTACATTCTTCATATTAAACATCTTTATATGCACTTTCAATGAACAGTATATATATATATATATATATTTTTATATATATTTTTATCAACCATCTTTACTATACCCATTCCCCTTTCCTGCCCCCCACCTCCCCCATGTCGCATCTAGTGTTTCTCTATTTCTCTTATGTTTCCCATTCCCACCTCCCTTATTCATCAG
>CM053408.1:62987039-63067455 GCA_028644305.1 Xerus rutilus
CAATCCCACCAGCAATGTTTAAGTGTACCTTTTTCTCCACATCCTCGCCAGCACTTATTGTTGCTGGTATTTTGGATAGCTGCCATTCTGACTGGGGTGAGATGAAATCTGAGGGTAGTTTTGATTTGCATTTCTCTAATGGCTATTTAGATAATCAATATAAAAAAATCCTTGGTCTGTTAAATTAGTGTGGATTACGTTAGTTAAATGGGTTAAGAACAGACTTTGAAAAGCATCTGGTCATTAGTAATATATATTCCCACATAAATCAGTACTAGAAAATGGTGCTTTCTTTATATATAGCCTGAAGTCTTGCATATTTTTCTTTTTTGACCCAGTTAAGTAGATATTTTCTTTGAGAGTTGGGGGAAATGCTATACAATACCATTATGGCAAGATTATTGCTATATTTTTAATGCATTTTTTCTTTTCACACATTTAAAAAAAAACAAAAAACCTAACATTTTTATCTCAAAAAATGGAGAAGCAGATTCAGCACCAGCAGAATCAGGACCCCAAACTAATTCAAAACAGACAAACCTTTAGTTTGAACACTGTGCAAGTGCGATTAACCCTTATTTAAACACTTCTTTTCTTTCATCCAACAGGGCAGTTAACTTCTCTGACCAGCTACTCCTGTTGATGAACCAAATAAACTCAGAGATAATATGAGGCAAATTAAACTCCTACTCCCCTGTAGGGAAGCTTTAAATGTACTCTTTCCCTCTGAAGTTTTGATAATTTGAGTCTATAAAATGAACATCAGTTCATACATTAATGAGGGGAAAACAAGAAATTTCACTATGCAATGAAACATGGAGCCACACACACAGCATGAGACTCAGAGAAGGGCTAGACAATTGAGTCTCACAGAGCAAACAAAGGGATAGGGCCTGAGGAAGGGAAGTGGTACAGGATGTGGAAGGTTCAAGGGGACCTGCACATTGAGCAGGGGTCCTCTCGTTATGCAAATAAAGTCTCTCAGGTAGCAGCCACCTGTGATCATCTCTGCTAGGCCAATTGTCAGACTCCCATGCTCTTCTTCCTGTGGAAGGATTCCTCCTAGGCCCTAAGGGGTACATCAGATAGCAAAGACTGTTTACATCCACTGGCTGTTTATTTTACTCATGGAATTTTCTTTTTGTTAGATGTAAATTTATCTTACAAAAGTGCAGCCTCGTAGGTAGACTCATTCCTGTGTCCACAGAGGTCTGCCATTTCTCTGAATAACCAATGTAAAATATGCCAAAGCAATTTATTTAGTATGGTATAGTTTGCTCTCCCTTCCCTTCATATTGGAGTATTGACTATGTGTGATTAAATTTTGAAATCATCCTCTTTGGTTCCAGATCTTCAACCAGAGTGATGCATAAGCTGCATACTTCATCTGTAACTATATTCACATGTATTTTTGGACTCAAGCTTTAAATAACCCTCAGAAATAGCTGAACAATTGAAATTACAGAGTGGGCAAATGACCTTCATGCCACTAAGTTCTCTCATTAATAAATGTTGGCAAATGGGTCAAACTTCTAGTAGCACACCCTTTCTCTTAGAATACGTTGCTTTCGTTAGTTCCTTAGTTTAGGAAATACATTATTTAAAAAGAAATTTTGTTAGAAATAACAGAAAACACAATAAGAATGGCTTACATAGTGTGGTTTATTTTTCTCACACCAAATGCATAGGCACTGCTGATGTTGGTTTAAAGTCTCAAAACGATTCTGTTGTCTGTGTTTCTTCATGAGCACAGTAGTTATGATGCCATGTCAATGTTAGAGAAGACAAAAAATTGGAAATTGTCTAAATATTTTCTGATTTTTTTTTTGTGTGTGTGTGATACTGGGGCTTGAACCCAAGTCTTCATGCATGCCAGGCAAGCACTGTATCACTGAGCCACCTCCTGAGCACTTTTTGTTTTTATGTTTTGTCTTGCTGAGTCGCCCAGGCTATCCTGGAACTTGTGATCTTCCTGCCCCAGCCTCCTGAGTAGCTGAGATTACAGGTGTGCACTCATTACAGGTGTGTCTGATTCATTTACATCTCTTTGTCTAAAACTGTAACCTATCAGTGTTTCTCATTGAAACAAATGCTGAGAAATTCCTTTGGTTTTCACTCTCTGCCGTAGAAGCAGGCAAAGAAGAATGGAGTTGGACTGGAGTTGAGTTTGGTGTGAGTCAGCCTGCTGTGTTGTGCCACAAGAAATTGGAGGCACAGCCCAATAGCTGACACTGAAAGCTTTGATGAGTCAATATCTGCACTGCCATTTCATTTATAAGCTTAAGACATTCTTTGAAAACCCTTTTTCTGTGGGCTGTTCCAGAAGTGGACCATAGGTAATTGCTGAGATTCTGTCCATTAAAAAGGGGATTACTGGGAAAGTTGAAAACAGCCATTAGCAGCTGTAGTGACTGAAGTGACTCCCTGATCAGTCAGTCTTTCATAGGTATGGCAGCCTGTCTTGTCCTTGGGCACTCACAGCTTTGCCTTTTGTTTCTATACAGCATCAGATAATTTGAGGCCCACAAGATCAAACCAGGATCCAGATTTTAAGGCTGTATGTGGCATTTTAAAAAAAATTCAGCAAGACACAACTACAAAGAGTCATCATTGCTCTCTTTATGCCCATTTATATAAACTCGTGGGATATGCCATAAAACAGTGGTTGGAAAACTTTTTCTGGAAAGTTCCACATAGTACATGTTAAATTTTGTGAACATTACGGCTTTTCTTTTGCAATTGCTCAACTCTGCTATTATGGAGCAAAAAAAGACATGGACAATATACAAGTGAATAATATGGCTATGATCCAATAAAACATTGTTTACAGAAACAGGCAGAGTGTTGGACTATAGTTTTCCTACCTCTGCTCTAGAGAGAGGCAGAAGACCAAATAATAGTCAAACGTGCATGGTGTTTATTATGTGCCAGACCTTTATTATCATTCCATTTAGTTACAATAATCCTATGAGGTCGTTCTTATCATTGATTTCAAGTATGAAGAAACAGTCACAGGAAGTTTAGTTGCCTTCTCCAAGGTCCCTAACTAATATGATCATAGTGTCTCTTCGAACTTAAAGAGTCTGGCTTCATTGTATGCATTCTACCAAAATGGTGTTTGTAAAAGTCTTTTCAGGAAGGTTAGTTAAAGCAATGATGCGTTTCTCCATAATCCATTTGTCCCTCCTTGGATCGATCCATCCATTCACCCAGTCAATCGAGTTAACAGATACCTACTTATTGCCTCCCATGTGATAAGCACTGTTCTAGGAAGTGGATGACACAGCAGTGGACAAGACTGACAGGATTCCTGCCTTCACAGGGCTTGTCCTCTAGCAAGCAGAGCCAGACAGATGTACCAGGAAGCCAGTCAGTGAAGATGATCACATCAGCAAATGAGGTCAACACACCTGGATGATGTGAGAATGACTAGGTTGGCCAGGGAAGGCCTCTCTGAGGAGATGTTGCTTGATTTAAGACATAAACAGGGAGAGAAGCCAGCCACATAAAGTTTTGGGAGAAAGGAAATTCTTGGCAGAGAAGAAAACAGCTGTACACCCTGCTGTGGGAAGCGTTAAGGAAGCGCCTTAACACATAAGCAGAGTGAGGTGAGGCTGGAGAGCTAGTCAGGATGCTCAAGGTATAGGGTCTTTTAGGCAAAGATGAATTTTTTTCCCCCAGTGCTGAGATTGAACCCAGGGCCTCAAGCAAGTGAGACAAGTGCTGTACCACTGAGCCACAACCCCAGCCCCAGCAACGGGAGCTTTGATGAGAGGTTATTAGGGGTTTTATACAGAAAAATGAATGATCTGATTTGCAAATGGACTTAATTACTTGAGGTGCTCCAAGGATATCATAGGAGGAAGTAGGAGGCTGGTTTGGAGGCCAAGGCATGAGTCCAAGTAAGAGAAGGTGATAGTTTGGTTCAGGAGATAGAGGAAGAGAGAAGAAAAGTATGAAGTATAGGAATTTCATTTTGTAGGTAGACAAAACTGCTGGAAGGATTGGATATGAGATGAGAGGGAAAGAGTAATTCAACACAGCTCCTGGGGTTTGGCTTGAGCACAGATGGGGAAACCCAGAAGAGAAGCAGGTTTAAGAGGGCAAAGGACAACCAAGAGGTCTTTTTTGGGGCCAGTTAGTGTTGTATGACTACTAGATATCCAAATGGAGATATCATGTAGACAAATATATGGGTCTAGATTCTAGGTCAGATGTTACAGCTGAGATAAAAAATTTCAGCATTATCTGCATATAGGTGATTGTAACAATGAGACTATTTCTTGCTACATGTAACAAACAACTTAAATCAAACTAGGTTAATGGTAATGGCATTTATTATTACACATAAGAAGAAGCCTAGAAGTGAGCAGACTTCAGGATTGGTTCATCCAACACTTTAATGAGATCGCCAAAGATTTGAGTGTTTCCTTCTCTTTATTACACTGAAACAATGACTTTGGTATCCCAAAGTTGATTTTGCATGGTTGCAAACGTAACTGTGAGCTTCCCCATTCATATCTGAAGGGAAGGAAAAGAGAAAAGAGGGGGAGAGAGGGAGAGAAGAAGTGGGAGAGGGAGAAGAAAAGGAAAAGAGAAAAGATAACTATAGCTCCCACTTAAGAGCAAAAAAACCTTTCTTCTCCAGAATCCCCCAGCAAGCCTTTGCTCACAAATTACTGGTCCAAACTGGCTTAGGCCTGCCCATTCTCAAACAAGTCATTGTCAATGATCATAGATTTCACTATTGACTTAAGAGTACCTTGAACCAATTTGGAAAGTCAGTGTCAAGGTCCGTTATTTAAACCCAAGAGTTCACATAGGGTAGAGATATGGAATAGAAGAGACCTCAGACCTGTGCTCTGCAGAATTCTCTTAATTTCCACGATTTATTTATTTATTTTAATTCTTTTATTGGTGCATTATTATTATACATAATAATAAGATTTGTTGTTACATACTTGTAACACCATATAACAATCTAATTTGGTCAATTTCCTTCCTATAGCCTCCATTTTCCCTTCCCCTCATCTTTTCCTCTACTCTACTGCAGAATCCTGATATCTAAAAATTGACTTGACTTGCACAATAGGAAGGAGTGGCCAGTGAGGGAACAGGAAAACTGGAGAGTGTCACATCACAAAGGTCAAAAGAAGAGAGAGTAGGGTGTTGTACAGAATCATGCTGAAGGAAAATAACATGAGGCATAGGGAAAGGGCAGCATTCATTCTGCATTAGGTTGTGGCTGGAAACAGAGTATGAAGTCCAAAGGCGCAGAATCCCGATATTGATGTGTCACTGTCTCTGGAAGAAGGGTAAGAAATGGCAAAAGTTTATGGTTCATTTTTCCATTGACTAATTGTGAATTGATAGGCATAAGGGATAGCAATTTTCTATAATTGGTCTTATTATGCAGGCATAAATGTCTCTTTCACACATCAATATCCAATCTATGACCATTTAGCATGCTGTAACTGGACAAAACAAAATGAATATGAAAATATTAAAATCAGTTATCTTTATCCTCCTCTTTGAATTTCTACTTCCTGGATTCTCTTTTTTTTTTTTTTTTTAATACCTACATGGCTGAGGAAAGCACAGCTGTGTAGACTCATGGGTCAGAATCTGCTGATGAGTGTGCTTGTGAAATTTGCCTGGATGTCAGTGATGCTTCCATATTCCGTTGTGCTGAGAGAGAAATTCATGGAAGGACACATGGTGGATGGATAGAATGCTAGAATGCTGAAGCTCCAAAACCTCTTCATCATGCCTAGAAGTCACAGAGCTGAGGTTGGGGGCTAAAAGGGAAGGGAATATGGATGAATGACAACACAGCAAGTTTTTTAGGACATTTGAGCTTTCTTGAATCTATTTGTTTAAAAGTCTGTCTCTGCTTTGAAATTCTGAACTCCTTCAGTGAAGAGACCCTATTTTGTTTGCTTTGGGATTCTCAGAGCCTCAGTGGAGTACTACATCTATAAAAATGTTAAGTAAATATAAGAAGGAAAAGGAGAGAGAAAGGTAGGTGGAAAGAGATTGGAGAGCACAGGAATGTAGTGACATAAAGGAAACTCATAGTTTTGTGTCGTTGTTTAGAGTTATTATTATGTCATGAGACTTGGCAAGAGAACCCCCATATTGAAAAATAAAGTTTCCTGAAAGGTCCATGAGTCCCCTTAACCCAGTGGCTTAACTAGGGGTCATTCTGCTTCCTGGGGGGCATTTGTCAACATCTAGATGTTTTGGGTTGTCACAAGATGGATGTGTGGGGGAGTGCCATTGGCATCTGGTAGGTAGAAGCCAGGGTTGCTGCAAAAATACCCTGAAATGAATAAGATATTTCACATTCCAAAGCATTATCCAGCCCCCAAATGACAGTAAGTGTAAGGCTGAGAAGACTTCCCTAATCACACGTTGGTGCAGCTTTCTGTGTAATAACTATGCATTTACTTTCCATCTCCTTGTAATGGAGCCTATAGTTACCCAGGTAATGATACCTGGAGATGAGAAGAACCAAGGATAAGTTCCAGGTGCATAAGGAGCTTTAAAAAAAAAAAAGTCCATGGGGTATGTTTATGTCCAGACACTTTAGTTGTAAATAAGTTGAGCTTTGCCTGCTTGTATCCATTTCTCTAGATAGAAATTTCATCATTCTTCACACAAGGACCTCATCTAGCAGACCCAGAGTGCACAACAAATAATGGATGATAAGAGATGTAATGAAATGTGCTCTGTTTTGAATCTCACCCAACTGTACTTAAATGGCTCACCACTAAGACATAACTAGTGCTGCTATGTCCTCTAAAATATCCTGCTTGGAAATGATCAGTAGTCTGGAGTCCTGTAAGCTGAAATGATGCTGGATAAAGGCTCCACACAGCTGTGAATAGTAGGGAGACCCCAGGATAAGGCAGGGAGTGTTTGGATGGTTCCAAATCTGGCAGACTTCTGTGCAATCACATCTGCGTGCAGAGTTGTGATATCTCTCATTACAATTTTAAATGATGAGCTTGTTTTTTTAATGTATATAAATTGCCTTCAATAGACTTGGTGATTGAACACAGTAAATATTTTTCTGTGACACTAAAAATAGAACTCTGGAAGGCATTTCTCTTCCTTGTCCTACAAAGGCACATAAGCTCTGGAATGTGGTCTCACCCATCCTTCTCACCCGCTCTTATGTCAGCTCTTGGACTGGCTAGAGCTTTGTAAGGACCTGCTCAGATCCCAGTGCCCTTAGTAAGGTTGAGCCAGCCTGGAGAGTCTGCCGCCCTTGGTCTGTGTATGTGCACTGGGGGTTGAGGAGTACCTTTGGAAGAAGCTGCTGGATTTGGGACAGAAAGGGCCCTCTTCCAGCAGGCTGCCTTGTCACATTCCCGGGCTTCTGCACCTCTGTTCCTTATGGCAAACAAACAGCTTGCTCTTTCTGCACATTTTCCAGTGCCTGCCATCCCCCGAGGAGCTGCGCATGCAAATTATGTGTAGCAAAGGTTGTCCTCTGTCTTGTGTTTTCTGTGAGCTCTCATCTTTACATTGCTGCATTGGCAGACTTGGCATAAGATTGAAAGGTCCGCACCACCCAGGCCCCAAGAATGCCTTACTGTGCAACACACCTGGAAGGAGGGGTGGTGACTCATGTTCAAAAATTAGTGTCCATTATTGTTGGTTCCAAATCTGGTTGTGTAAGGTAGCATTGAAAAAGTAGATTTTTTTTTCATAGTTGTTTTAAGGACAAATAGACCCAAAAAAATGAGAAATAAAAATCTTTACCTTAGGACAAAATTCACAGATAATCAGAATGTCAGTCTTTAGACATTTTACTTTAAGATTGCTCCACAATTCCAGAATGCTGGTATACTTTTATCTTGCCTAATAATTTCATTTAAAAAATAATGTTATTGTACAGGAAGAATGGATTTTTGTTTTTGTTTTCTTAATAATCTCATAGAGAAAATGTATAAAGTATTGCCAACTTCTTTCCCTAATGTCGGAGAAGGCTTTCATCATGGAGATATGTGCTTGTTGAGGCTGGGACACAGGAGCTGCGAGGAGCAACCCAGTGCAACACAGCGACACTGCTGAGCAAGGGAAGATCAGCTCTGCCTCTGAGTCGCTCTTTTGATGCCTAATATTCTGCTGAGTTCTTCCAGCTATAAAGCAAGGAAAATGTGATCTGCTCTGCCACTTCTCCCACTCTCACATCCAGTGCCCCTCCACTGTTGGTTGATGAAGATGTAGGAGACATTACTGATAACACTGTGATTACTGACTCAGTTGACTCCATTCAAAGTAAGATGGGAACCTTTTCAAATCCCAGAGAAACTGCCGCTTCTGTTCTCTGGGGGAAGACAGTGAATGAGGGTCCTTCTCTATCTGAGGGGTGTATGTATAGATCTGTGTGTGCATGTGTATAGAGGTCACTCAAGGCTTTGGAAGGGAGCAGGACCTAGACCCAAGTGCCAAGTACACCATAGAAGCAGGGAAAGTGTAGCTCTCAGGTATGGTTCACACCACTGTTATCACAGTGCCAGCAGGCAAGGGATTGCCCTCACACAGTCAGCTCAAGGAGCAAAGGGGCATCCTTGTCATAGAGGTTGCTGCTTGGCAAGGCAAGAAGAAGAACTGTGACTCCATCACCCTGTTGACAGCAGGCCTGGTGGTTGTAGAGAGGCAGACTTGATGCACAAAGTGAAGAGACTGTGGCCAAGATTATTGAGAGGACCCTTTCTGGCAGCTCTTCCCTGGAGCTGAATCTGCAGGAATAAGTAGATGACATAGACTCTCAAGCCTTTTGTGAAAACAAGCCTACTATCAATACATTCACAAGTGAACTAAATTCATTATTCACATTGCTAAAATAAAAATGACAACCACATAATTATCTCTTATTTGCTGGTGAATGTAAAAACACTCCATGGTATTTTTAAATTTTAGGACTTTGTCTAATGTTAAATTAAGACCCCACACAAGTTGCTAGCTCACTGAAAATGTGTTCTTGAGGCATGATTGTGAGGAATGCAAATGAGGACACATCTCAAGACAGAGAAGAGATGGAATTTGCCCAATCCTTGTGCGCAGCTCTGCATATTCACTTACTAATTCAGGCGAGAGTGGTACAAAATGAACTACAAATCATAGCTGAAAGTCTTCTCTCACCCCATATGTAAAATTCAGTATGATTAGAATGTGCTTTTTTCAAAACCCATCCAATGAGAGTAGTGAGAAGCAGGCCCAAGAATACTTATCTTCAGTAAGGAAGAGAAGAATCCAAGGGAGAGTTTCAGAACAAAGGAGATGCAAATTGCTGTGACATTGGGCACAGTGAGTTCCATTGAGATTAGGACAGGAATGTCACTGGACTGATCAATGTCACTAGACTGATCTCAGTCCCTCAGGTGACCTGAGAAAGAATGCATCATCTCAGGAAAGCAGTTAAAGGTCTGGAGTGGTTTTAAATGAATAGAGAGATGAAATTGTGGTTAGCACATGGGGAAAATGGTCCATGCATTATTCTTTCTTGGGGTGACTGGAATAAGAGGGGAGAAGTAGGGAACTGTCTAGACAAGACACTAGATTGAAAGAAGATTTTTATAAATTAGAAACCCAAGAGGAAGTTTATAGTTAAGAGGAAGGAGCTATTGAAAACAAAGGTTAAAATACAGGAAGAAAAGGATGGGAAGCCCCAAAGGATATAGGGAAGGATGAAATTGATGCAAAAAAAAAAAAAAAAAAAAAAAGGAACTTCTAGTCCTCAGTGATAATGGGGGAATAAGATTGGAAGAAGTGTGACTACAGATAAATTTGTGGTGGTGATGGGGAGGAAGAAAAAGTTGAAGATATGTGTGTCTACCACCTCTATTCTTTTGTGAATAAGAGACAAACTCATTTCCTAAGAGTGGCAGATAGAGGGTGGGAAAGGGGAGCTCTAAGATAGGGATGTGATATTGAAATAGTCTCTAAAATGCAGGAGAAAGTTCATCAACTCAGGCCAAGGAATTGCTGGGTGTCTCACAGAGCTTGGAAGTCATATATTGTTAGTGGTAACAGTCAACATGATGATGGAACACTTTTCAAAAGTGACCTGGGTGGAGGAACACAGAAGGCAAATAGTACATGAATTAAGGAATGTGAAGGACAGGTGCAAGAGAAAAGATTATGTAAAGGAGAGAATTAAAGATAACCAGAGATGACCAAAGATGAGTTGAAATAATGGTTTGTTGAATGAGTCCTGGAAGAAGGAAATAAATTTTGGGAAAGAAAAGAGAGAAGCCAAGTCATATGAAATCTAAAAGCAAAAGTATTCAGAGTTAGGGATTGGAGGACTGGTGGGATAGTGGGTTTTTTTTGGTCAGAAAACAAAATTTTGGAGCTTAAGATCCTGGAGACAGAATGATACCAGGTGAAGAAAAAATAAGTCAAGAGAAGGAATTATGGAGTGTGGTTAACAGTTATTGAAAGTTAAAAACAGAGATAACAGTTCATTTTCATCATAATTGACTATGAAAAATAAAGTAGAATCTCTGTGAGGAGTGACCAGCCAGGACTGGGATTGCTGATGATATATATGCCTTATGATAATTAATTATGAAAAAGTTCCCTGTAGGTAAGTGTCTTCGCTCTTTTTTTTTATTTTTGTGCATGCTTATTTAAATAAAAGGAATGGATAGTCCAGGCTTTTTCATTTTTAATGGCAAATAAATCCCTAGGAGTTGCAAAAAAAGGCAACACAGATATAATTACTGCTCTAAATAATGAATTCTCCCTCAATGCCACCAAATTGCAAATGACTCATGATGCACTCATGATTATTCCTGTAATGAAAATGTGACATTAAAATATTCCCAGCAACACAGTGAACTCTGTTTGCTGATACACTGGGCCTTTCATTAATTTTTGCTCATGTGTCAGAGCATCCACTTTCTATTCATTAAGGCTTTTTGTTTTCCTTTCTAGAGCATGGGGAAAGGGAGCAGGGGGTTCCACCTTCCAGTTCTACAAGCACCAAAGCCACTAAAAACAAGATTGATGACTGGAATAAGTTGAAATCCTAGGTGACAGTTGTCATGGAAAGCTTTTAAATCTCTGTAATGTTCTCAGTGAAATGCTATTACCTAACTAGTTTAGAGTTAGTCTTTGTCTTAGCCCATTTTGTGCTGAAAACAGAATACCTGTGACTGGGTACTTCAGAAAGAACAGACATTTATTTCTCACAGTTCTATGCTGGTCTGGATCAAAGAGTTTAGTCAAACAGGATAGGCATAAGAAACACCAGAAAGCCACTGAAACGTTGTTGGACTGAGAAGGAAATAAGCGGAGGGCAGTAAGATTGTACAACTGTCTCATATGTTGCTATGGGGACAAGTTGGCCCCCACACTGTCTCTGCAAGCTAAATGGAGCTCTGTTCCTTTCTCCTCTCTCCTGGGAATCCTGGGATTCAGAATCTTTGCAAGTGGATTCATGTTCCATGTGACTTTTGCTATGATATTAATATCTATGTCCTGCCATTCATAGTTTGAAATACTAACCACCAAGATGATGGTGTTTGGGCCTGTGGGAAGTGATTTTGGCCTCATTAATGGAATTGGTCCCATTATTAAAGGGATCTCAGAAAACTAGCTAGTCCTATCCACCAAGCGTGTACCCAGTGAGAAGGTATCATCTGTGAACCAGGAAATAGGCCCTTACCAATACTGAATCTGCTAACACATTGATCTTGGATTTCCTAGCCTCCAGAACAATGATAAATAAATTTTGTTGTTTATAAACCACCCAGTGTATGGGATCTTGTTATAGCAACCAAAGCTAAGAGAGTTGTACCAATATTTCCTGCAGCTGGCGATTACTTCATCACACTGCAGGCTGCTATTTAACATGAAAGCATATGGATCTTCTCTTAGCCAACTATGGTTAATCTAATCTTTAGAACTTGATCTCTTTCCAGTCCAATCCCAATCCAATCTTGGTTTGCAAGAAATCACAATTCTGAAAAGCGTTGTTACAGTCCACCCCCTCCTCTAGGTATAAAAAGTTTTTCTGTTGGATTAAGAACATCAGAGAACTGTCGACGTTGATCCTTACTATTGGTGCCCTGTAGAAGTGCTTTAAAACTGAATTGTGGCATTTCCTAAATGTCTTGTTGTATTTTTCTTCTTCAATCTCAGAAAACCAAATGCTGAATGTACTCGTTGATAAGTGGATGCTGATCCATAATGTGGGGAAGGACATGGGAACAGTGGTGGATCTCTGTTCACAGGGGTGTAAGTGGGGAGGGGGCATGGGGACAGCAAAGGTGGTGGAATATGATGGTCATTATAGCCCTAACTTTACAAATGACTGCATATATGTTGTGATTCTATACAACTTACAACTAAAGAATTGATGTTATCCTCTATCTATGTACAATGAATCAAATTGCACTCTGTTATCATGTAAGCCTAAATAGAACAAATAAATAAATTAAATATGAAAAAAGACATACTCTGGAGAACTCTGACCAAGATAATTTGAAAAATAAAAATCTTTGACAGTTAACAAAAAAAAAGTGAATTGTACTTCAGAATTTGAACTGCTTTTGATTCACAGAGCAGGTTTTGCTAAAAAATGCTGAGTGTGCTTTGTGACTGATTTTCCTGTAGGATGTGTTTGAGGGCATTGCTACCATGCCCCACAATAGGTCCTTTATGAGATCTCACAGGAGACCTTGCTCTCAGTTCATGGAAAATCCATGCTATGCTGGGTGGTTGATTTCTTCCTCTTAAGACATAATGCATCTTGTAACATTGTGTTTTTTCCTCTTTGCTTTAGCCTTTAGGAAGTTAGATCTAAATTTGGGACAGAGCTCTAGAAAGTATAATGCTAATTTTACCCTTTGCTTTATCATATTCCCATCCACTTCATATTTTATACCAATTCCTCCAAGGATTGTATATTCTTTTGTGGTTCTTGTATTAAGAGCTAAATAAGATTTCCCTCTAATGTGAAGTAATGCTGCTATAAAGTCTCAAGGGCTTGCAAGCAAAATAGTAATAATGCAGCATCTGATGCTAAAATTAAAAAGATGAGGGTAATGAGCTCATGAGTAAGGAGGCCGTAAGTGGTTCAAAGTCCATATACATTGCAAACAATGTCAGCTGTGCAGCTTTGTGCCATTTAAACCAGAGAGACATGGCTAAAAGTAGTGCTGCCTGGAGTGTACTCCACACCACCTTAGTTCTTTGTCAGGGATTCTGGAATCAAATATGTTTGGGATGCTCAAGGAATATGTTTAGCTTTTTTCAGATCTCAACTGAAGAATTTCTGGAAGTCTTTAACATTCGTGCCTTGTGAATCTCCAAGAAGCAGACTGTGATGGAGGATTTCCAAATTTACTTGACCATCTATTTTTCCTGGAGCATCTCTAAGAGCTAATCCTCTTTGAGAAATGCTGGGGCATAATAATACCATAATAATAATTATTATTATTAGAAAGGACTTTGTTTCCTCTTAAAACATACCAGGGCAAAGGCTTAGATATTTACAGTTAGTATTCTTAACTCCCAATCTTAAAATTTAAAGTGCCAATACACTAAGAACAAAAGCAATAAAAATCCTTGTAGGTCATGTGTTCTGTAGACTTATTTAGTAAAGACTTTTATGCTTAGATCATTCCTTCTTAATGTGATATCTGAGGTTCTTAACTATGGGATAATATGATGTTGAGGAGGCTCCTTGGCAGCATGCAGAGAGTTGATGACTTAGGTGCACCTCAGGAAGGCACAATAGTCAGGTAGGTAGATTCTAAAACCAGAGGTGATTTCAACTTATGACTCTTTCCCTCACTAGATATATGATCTTAGGCAAGTTACCTAAATTCTAGAAGCATTATTTTTCTTTTCTGTACCATGGAGTTTATAGTATATTCACCTCATAGGCTTGTGAGGATTGAATGAGTTCATATGCATATCATGTATAGCTGTGCATGCATACGTATAGTGCTTAGCACATATTTTCATATAACAAAAGTTTTTAACTATTTTAATTTTTTTTGTTCATTAATAGTGACTGAGCAATTGCTGAATAATGGGTACTCTATGTTTATGCTAGTACAAATAGGAAGGAGTCCTGTTCCTGCCCTTGAAGAGCATGCAGTCAAGTAAACAAAGAGCAAACAGTTACATAAATGTGTCAAGTGTTTATGGATTAAAATTTATTATGGACAAATATAAGTACATAAGTAGAATTTCTGAAGGTAAGATTGTCAATTTGGAGGGACAAGCTGGGAAGATAGCTTGCATGAAAGTTCCTCATGGATGCTATACTAGAGATGAGTTTGAAAGATGATTAGGTAATTGCCATGGAGAGGACAGTGAGGCTTTGGGTGCTGCTGAGAGGGCTTGTAGGCAGATATGAGCATGAACTAAGGCAGAGTAAATTCAGGAAGCTCAAAGGTATGACCAGAAATGAGGGGCAGAGAGTCGTAATTGATGAATCAAGGAAAGTCTTAAATCCCAATGAGTAGTATTTGCAAGTTATGCTCTTGCAGTGGGGAGCCAGTGAGGCAGGTAAGCAGGAGTAACCATATCCGATTTGTTGAAGATCAGTACTATTCTAAGTGAGGTCTGTGTGCTTTCTGTGTTAACCATCACCTGGGAACTTTATTAGAAATATCAATTCTCAGACCCTACCCAGAGCTACTGAATGAGTCTCTGGGAATGGGGTTCAGCAAATTAGGTTTTGGCAAACTCTGCAGATGATATTTTTGATAGCATGAAAGTTAAAGAAGCACTGTTCTAGCTTGATCACTCCGGTTTTAGAGCGGTTAGATGGGATACTGCAGTTACACACAGGGAGAATGATGGGTGCAGAGCCATTGTTCAGGCAAGGAATGACGGCAGAGCCTGAAGCAGATGAACAAAAGTGGATAAAGAACAAGGAGGAGACAAAAAATAGAAATATAATCAAGTTTACTTTGTGGAACCTTCGTCACCACCTAGATAGTGAGTTAGGAAAAAGGAAGAAACTCCTAAGTTTCTTATTTTGTCAACAGGATATAGTATTATGTATGCATTAGTATAAGGTTGTAAGAAGAGTGCACAGTGTTTTTTCTCTGAGTGAAAGGACTAAATTATAATGAGTTTTGTTTCTAATATATTAGAACTGCCCGTGGGCCATCCAGATGAAGCTGTGCTTTGCTGGCTGTTGGATGTTTGGTCCCAGTACTCAGGATTGAAGTCCTGATGGTTGTTATGGATTTAGGAATCATGAACATCCAGTGGGGAGGTGAAGCAGCAGGGAAGGATCCAACTGGAAAGAGACCCAAGTAGGGACATTTGGGTAACAGCAGGTGATACTGTGGTCCTGTGTTATCAGGGTACTGTTTATTTCTCATGTCCTACCTTAACCATTTCCTCTCACCAGTCTGCACTTAAGTCAGTCTAAACCACTTGAGGCTCTCTAAATACTCATGCTATCATAACGTCCAGGCCTTTACACACGCTGTTCCCTCTGCCAGGAACATCCCCTGCTTCTTTCCTTTGCTCTACCCTTTTTACCTAGCAATCTCCTACAGATCTTTCAAGACATATTTCCAAAGCATTTTCTTTCCCAGGAAAAGTGCCCCTTCCAGCTCCTTTCTTGAGGTCACCATACTGAATGGATTGTTTGCTTCTCTGTTCCTTTTGTGCTTAGGTACCGATGGTTGTATCTGTGTGTGGTTGAACCTTTCACCCCAGTCAGGTGCTTACCACATAGCTGTTATTTGATCACTAATTGAATGAATTATGATAGAATGGTCAGAGAAAGAGGAATTTCAAAGGATGCTTACAATTTATAATTATCCAAGAGGCACGGTGAAGAGCAGGAGTGCCCCGAGAGAGCGGCAGTATGGGAAACAGAGTTTCCAGAAAGCAGTGATCAGTGGTGTCAAAGTTGCCAAGCATCCATGGAAGATGAAGACTTAAAGAGTCCCTAGGATTTGGTGATTAGGTCAGTGGTGCCCTTGCCAAGATGGTTTCAGTGGAGTGAACTCTCACAGTAGAAATCACATTATGGAGTTGAAGAAGAGCAGATGGATAAAAGGGCAGAACTTAAAACTATGAACCAGTGACTCATGACAAATATAGAAGAAAGAGACATGGGTCAAAGGAGGCTCTTTGCAATGAGATGATTTAACACATATGTCCTCATGAATAAGGCCCAGTCTAATCAGGAGGAAAGGGGGAAGGTGGAAAAGAAGAGTAACTGAACACATTTTCAGCTTAGAGGAAAGAGACTAAGCTTCATGAAGATTAATCTTAAAATGGAAGACAGCTCAGAAAAGGGTAGAGATGGATTGGAAGCAGACAAGTTTATAGGGGTCAGGGAAGGAAATTTAGAGGGTTGAGGATTGACAGCTTAATAGGGGCCAAGCTTAGTATGTGAAAGTATGTGCATGTGAGCGTGTGTGTAGGGGGTGGTCTGAGCAGATACAGATGCCTGGAGAATGTTCTTGGGGAGAAGAATGAGAGATCCAAGTGGTCACATTATATTTTTCTCAGAAGGAAGTCTCATCAGTGTCCCTTAGGAATTTTGTTTATTGATTTTGATGAGAACTTTTATTAATTATATAAGGAGTACCATAAAGGCATTATTGACTTATGATATGAAACCTCAGACATTATCATTCAGGACAAATTATTTTAAAAGGCTTGTCCTTCCAAAATTTAAAATTGTTGTTTGTCTCAGTCTGTCTATTTATACACTGTGTAAACAACCTGCACATGTAATGATAGTATGATCCATGTGAGCTGTCCACATTACAGAAAGAAGAAAAAAGAAACCAACTATGTTATTTCTTTGGTTGAGTTTCTCTTATCCTTTATTGAAATGCATGAGCAAGCCACACTGGACTGTCCTGAATTAGCTACTACTCAGTGTAATGTATAAAGATATGCACCTAAAAAGTTATGGTTTTATGTCTTGAATGGCATTGTAATATTAAATATTGCACTTTTTGAGCTCTTGCCTAATGTCATTTATTATGCTATAACCTTTCTATTATAATCTCAAACATCAGAATAATTCCAGGAGGTAGGAAATATTTCAGTCTTATTTTGTAGATGAAGAAAGTGTGGTTTAAAAATAGGTACCTTAGCCGGGTGTGGTGGTGCATGCCTATAATCCCAGCACTTAGGGAGGCTGAGACAGAAGAATCACGAGTTCAAAGCCAGCCTCAGCAATGGCGAGGTGCTAAGCAACTCAGTGAGACCCTGTCTCTACATAAAACACAATATAGGGCTGGGGATGTGGCTCAGTGGTCGAGTGCCCCTGAGTTCAATCCCTAGCACCTAAATAAATAAATACAAAAATAAGTACCTTGCTTCTCTTTCAATTTTGCACTCAAAGGAGAGGAGGTAGAGTTCAGAGAAGCTGAACTATTTAGTCAATTTATAGTTCTGTGTTTTAACTACAATTTTGTAATGTTTCTAATTTAAAATTTTTACAATTTTACAACATCTTTATTACCTAGGTAGAGAAGTTCAAAAGCCTAGGATAGCATGGACTAGTCATGCTATGGACTGTGCTCATGATGGTTAAATATGAAGCACATGTGCTTTTCCATCCCCTTCTGAGCCCATTGCAAACATTGATAATAAATCATAGAACACTTTTCCGAGGGGGCAGACCTTTGTACTATACTGCTCTGGGCAATCACTACTAACTGATTTGTCATCCAGAGGCTAAAATGCCCAAAGTTTTGTGAATCACATCAAGTGATTGAGAATTTTTCAGTAGCTGGAAGACTAAAGCTACATTTCTCTTTCCTGGAGTAGTGGCACATCTGCCTAAATTTTTAGGAAGAAGTTCCTGTTTGTGGAGACTGTGGTTCCCTCACCATCAGACCCTGAGGAAGAAGGGGAAGTGACAGACACTCTTTCTTAATCTACCAATTGATCCCTTCTCTTATCACATCATGCAGCTGGGAATTATCTTTCACTTTCACTTAGCCAAAACTATCCTCTTTGTTATGAGGATTATAAGATAATAAAATAAGATTTGTAAAATATCATGAGACATTGGTACCTACAAGGAATATGCTTAAAATCTTCAAATATTCCCTGGCATTATAATTACAGAAATATGTAAATGGTTGATTGGCATTCTCTCAAATTATATCTTCATCAAAACACATGCAATTATTTTGAGAAAGATAAATCTTGAGAAAGACATGAGAATATAATGGATATTTTTCGTTAGCAAAGAAACAAAGATTTTGCTGCTTCAAGAGTTACTAAGTTGCAAGTCAGCAAAGCTGCTTTGGTTGGTAACTGAGTATATTCATTTAGTTAGTACTGTATAACACTAACCAAAGCAAATAGGGTTCAAAGTTTACTTAGGTAAGAGCACATGTTATCACGTTGTAATGATGACAACAATCACAGCTATTGACTACCATTAATTGATTGCTCAGTAAAGTGCCAGGGCGCTGCGTCTGAAATACATTAACCTCAGATATTTACAATCCAGGTGGTATGGCATAGACACATGAAGGATTACTGACATATTTGGGTGCTGAGAAAAAGTGATATTCATTTAATGGGAGCTTATAGGCAGGAAAAGAATATTGCAAGTTTGCTTAAATGGAGATGGAAAAAGAAATCCCCAGTGTTATGTGCCCTGAATCTGATCAAAAGTCTGCTCTTCTTTGGGGGTTGAAAGTGGTTCTTTGTGGATCTAATTTTCCTAAAGGACACACAAAAAAGGCAATTGGCTTAGCTACTGAGAAGAGAAAATGAAAAGGAACATTTGACCACTAATTATTTTTAAAGCCTTATTACAAGTCCTGGAAAAATGTGTGTGGCAGATCAAAACAACCAGGTGTTTGGATAACAGCCCTCTGAGGCCAGCTGGCAGAGGGCAGCTGGTCATCAGAATAGATGGGAAAATCATCTTCTAAAAAACTGAAGAGTTAGCCCAAGGGAGGTCACAGGAAAGCACCCAGTATGTGGGAGGCTGTGGGCAGATCATAAATTATGTGCATGAAGAAAGAACGAAAGGAGCACATTTTAGAAGGTGCCAGGGTTTAATCAAAGGTCTCCTAATCCACAAAGACAGACATCCAGCAAGGGGATCAGTTGACCCTTCACAGCCTGGTGGGTCAGAAGACACGCACAGCATCAAAGATACAGAGAAACTTCCTGCAGTGCATGGTCTGATATTGCTGAGCACTTCTAACAAAGGAAACTTTCAGCTTCGTGTCTATTACAGAGCAAGTTTCTCCATGTTGAAGGCAGGGGATGAGAAACCGAGCACATTTAGACAAACACAGTGTGATGAATGGACTCACAAGGAAATAATCCAAAATGAGTCTTGGATTTTGAAATTTCCATCCAGTAAAATTATGTAAGATCACCCTGGATGATATTTAGAAGGGAGACCTTCACTGTATTGTTGCTTTCTCTTTATTATTCATGCCTTCCAATCCCCCAGGGCCCCACTTATATTTCCAAGTCAGCAACGTATCATCAATGACTCCACCACCAGCAAACATTGTCCATTGTCTGATGCTCAGTACACATAGGCACTGTTCTGTGGGTTTTCCTTTTTCATCCCCGCCAATGGCTCTCTAAGGGGACACTGTTATCCCCATTTTAGAGATGAGGACACTGTTATTCCCATTTTAGAGATGAGGAAGTTGAGTCATAGGAAATTGACAAAAGCAAAAACAGTGTCTAACACCTAAGAGGGTGTTAGACAAATAGTCCCACATTGCCAAAATAATGCTGCTGGTTCTAATAATTGCAAGTTGGAGAAGCAAGGTAGAAAGTGCAGTCAGGAGAAATGGGTAAAAAGCTAGAGGAATAATTATTTTCAGGTGAAAAAGATTAGTGTTAATGAAGAAAGGTAAGAAATGGACCTGAAGTCTATAAAATTAAACCAACAGTCACCCATTAAAGGGACTTCTGAGCTGAGGACACTGTCTAAATCTTGAAAATAAAACACACTTGCCCTGTACCCTCAAGTTAGCCTCATGATCATAAATCTTGCAAAAGCCCTGGAAATAAAGTGAATAAACAGGAGACGCCGTGGCAAGGGAGATGGTGCATAGGATAGAGGATAGTGCTGTGGACGCATGGTGATGTCCATCTGTCATGGTCCAGAAGCCCTCAGGGCTTTGGCTCCCAAACCTGAAAACTCTCACTTCTCTTGTGGGGTCCTTGGAGAGAAATTAAGCAGGCTCCCCCTCCCTGGCACAGCAGTCTGTTGTTACACATATGTTCAAATTGAGATTCTGTCTCCTGTGAAAAGCCGTTTTCCCCTAATGCATATACAAGCTGAATCAGCAACCAGAGAGGTCCCAGGTCACTCTAAGTCCAGCTCTTTCCCTGTCCCCCTCCTGGCTCTCATTGCTGCCTTTGAAGCAAATGGTCCTACCCTTAGTCTAAGCTTCAGGTAGGAGCTCCAGCAGGAGACTCTGAGAAAATAAATACAGAAATGTTTTTTCAAGAGGCAAACATATGCAAGCAAACTGTTTTGAAAGGAGGTAAGAGGCAAATTCAGAGTCAGCTTCTGAGCGAGATCAGAGAGGGAGAAGTCAGGAATTATCTGTGATTGCTGGTGGCTAGGAAATAGACACATGAAGGGATTCATAGCTTTCAGTTTCCTTGTTGAGGCTGAAAGCTGGAAAATGAAACACAGATATTCCAAACTTCATCAGGTTAGAATCCTTAGGATACAAGTTTGGATTAAAACCTGCCTTTTCTCATTTCACAGATGCGTAATGCTATTTACAATTGCAGCACTATGCAGAGCAAAGGGTGGCCTCTCCTGCTGACTTCCTCTCTGCTCTGGGGTGACCTTGAGACTGCCCAGTTCCTCCCTCTTATGTGCTGTAGGGAAAAAGGATTCCTGTCTACCATTTTTTGTCTGGAGGGTTACCATCTCTTTCATGAGGAGCCGTCACATTTGAGGGTATGAGACAGATGCAGAATGTCAACTTCCTGAGAAGGGAGAGGGACAGAAATTCTCTTCCCCAGCTAAAAGTCATAGCAAACTTGGGCAGGCAAAAGAGTTTGTGTATTGCTAGAAGCATCTATTTTCTTAATCTATTGGGTAAAACTTCAGGATGAACTGAATACCTCAAGTTAGGCTTACATCTTTGTTTTCTCAGTGCATTGTAAGACACGATGATACCTGTATTGCTGTGTTTCTGATATTGGTTCCTCCTTGGCATTTGGGGAGCTGTATGTGTGGGCTCCTTCCTGAGTCAGGTTCAGTTGTTCTGGGTGTGGCCTGCTCGTGGGATTTCAAAAGCTCCCTTAGGTGACCCCAATTTGCAGATGAGGCTAGAAATCAAAAGTTTAGAGTTACCTTCCTAATGAGAAATTTAGGAGGATTCCTCAGTCTATTGGGCCAGATAAAAGGACATGTTATAGTGATACCATTGTTAAAAGGAGAGGAAGACACTGAAAGTAAATATCTAAAGCTGGTCTTTCTGTTTACAAAATGGTGGTACCAATGGCTATGGATCAGAGAAAGTCATAGAAAACATTTGATCTCTTCCAAGTTTTATTCTTGTCATTAATCTGTTTGGATTAGGAAATATTTTGGTCTCTGTCTCTCGAACTATTGGTATGATACCTGTTGGTGCTCAGGAAGCTGCAGACAGAAGATAGAGCTTGATTAGCAATGTAACCACTGGTTCTCCCTGGAGATCAAGCAATAAAATAATCTCTACAAACAAAATCCCACTTCTTTCCATGCACATCAAGATAGACACCAAAACCATGTGTTTAGTTCTGTTGCCTCTTAACTCTGAGTGAGTAGGCTGTGAAGCCAGAAACTTATGCTGCAGGGGGTTAGGAAAAGAGAATATCAGTCAGATTTGCTTTGTCTTTCTGCATCTTGAGATGCACAGGCAACTGTTAAGACATAACTTGGTGTTAGTTAAGGAACTAACTCCCTTGTAAATCTATTAAAAATACTATCAGTGGTATTAAATACTATCAGTGGTAATGCATAACGCTTGCTGAGCTCTTGTGTCCTAGATATTCTGCTAAGGGCTTTGCATGGATTATCTCATTTAATCCTCACATCAACTACAGAAAGTAGAGGCTGTTTTCCTTGTTTTACAGGTGAAGGGATGGAGAATTTATGTGGTTGTATGATGTGGTTATTATCTTGGTGGTGGTAGAGGGTAGAACAAGGATTTAAAATGGAGATCACTGAGTTACTGCCCTTGATTTTTAATGATAAAATCAGGATAAAATCATTCAATTTTGCTTGTTTTTCAGTCCCTTGGTTTATCCTTCCTTAGAATCTGAACCTAGTCATTGTAATCATGGGTAAGTTTTCGTTATTGATTTATTTAAATATGAATCTGAGTCTGTCAGTGCATATATGAAGCTCAAACAGTAGCTGACTTTACAACTGGAGACTGAGAGGATTCTTTATGCAATCTAATTAATCCCAAGAAGAGAGTAACAACAATAAAAATTGAAATTAAGAATGGCTGAATATGCTCATGTGTTTACTGAGACCATTGGGGCTGCTATTTTATCAGATTTCATATTTTATAGTATTCCTTTTCTACTTTAGTTAATGGTTGTTGCAACGTTTTTGCTCAATCTGCTAGAGATACTCAAAAATCTTCCCAAAGCAATCATTAGCAAGTAAAAGAACCAGGTTTTCTTTGCCTTTTAATACTTTTTGCAGTGCTGGGATTTGCACCCAAGGCCTCATGCATGCCAGGCAAGTGCTCTACCACTGAGCCACATCCCCAACCCTTTTTATTAATACCTAGACATGTAGGATGAAGACATGAGGCATGTTGGCAAATAAAAATTTTGTCAATCTGCATTTGAATGTGTGTGCATGTAGGCATCCCCAGCTACATCTCTTCCAGATCTTTTTGTCTTATGCATTTAGTATAATGCCCTGGCCTCTGTGAAGCCCTGCCTGAGTGTGGGCTGTGTGCATGGTGTGGGCTTCACCACTCTCTCGGCTTGCCTTGCTCTTCTGAGGGTTCAGATGGGGAGACTTCTGCCTGATAGGGATGTTTATCTGGCCATTGTAGAAGGGTCAGGGATGCTTGCTCAGGGCTCCACACTTGCACTTACAATGTCAATGAGTACAGGTCGTGCATGTGGATTTATGGAATCTCTAACACCTCTAAAACCTGTTACAACACTTCTCAGTCTTCTAAAGCCAGAAAACCTCGAATAAATAACTCTCCAAAATAGGTTTATTTCCTTTTAAAGCTTCTTCTCCTCTCAGACCAAGACTACATTTTTATTTCCCCCAATAAAATATGTAACAACATGTCTTTTATTTTTGGGGCTCCTTTGATTCAAGCTCAAGGACAGAGAAGAGTCAAGGAGGAGATGTAGGAAGCGTGGCTCCTCCCCTATTGACAGAGCAGCCCATGCTTTTGCTGGCAGAATGCTGGAAATGTCCTTGAGTGGTGGGACCAGATTTCTTTTCCCTATAATTATACCATATATTATAGTTTATATCATCATATGGGTATATTTATATATAACTATACTATTATATAAATTATAACTAAAATGAAGTTGGAAATGCAAAGATACATGTAATACCTCAGGAGGCCAGAAAGACATTGTAGGGTTCACAAGGGCCCTCCACAGCTCGCTCTTCTTCCTAGTGTCCAGTATGGTAGGATTATAGTTCCCTACTGTTCCCCTGAATTACCTGTGGCCTTATGACTGCTTCCCATGAAGTACTCATTGTATGGGGGAGTGCAACTCTCCTGGGCAGAAACCTTACGAACCAGCCTGTGCTTTGCTTTGCCATTTCCTGCCTGCATGGCGAATGGCTGTACCATCAGCCCAGGCCCCCCCTAATGGCATCTCCTTAGTGACCCACTGTGGGCATGCAGAGACAGCAAGAAATAATCTTTTGTTATTTGAAGTTATTGGATTTGGGGGTTATTTGGATTAGCAATGTGGTCTGATTGATAAGGAAATCATCATGTCTCAAGCTCCTATAATAGGACATAATAGAAATGGGAAAAAGGAAATTGCTCAAGAGGAAAGGACTCAATTTATTTGTTTGTTTTACCTTAAGATCAGCTGGGACCAGTAAGCGTAGGAAAGGCCAAGTCCCATAAAACTTGTTTTGGCTTCTCATTTTAAGTGTGGTAAATCTATGTAACATAAAATCCAACATTCTGACTGTACAGTATCACACTGTTCCCTCCTTCCCACCCCTCACTTCTGTAACCCACCATTCTACTCTCTCTCTCTCTCTCTCTGACTATGACAGCTCCAGGGACCTCATACAAAGTGCATTTGTGCTGTCCTCATCTCTTTTTTGATGTTAAAAACACAATACTGCAGACTGGGTAAGTTTTGAATATAAGAAGTTTATTCTGGCTCACAATTCTGATCCAAGTTCGAGGGGTGCATTCAATGAGGAACTTCTTGCTGGCAGAGTCCTCATGTGGCACAGGGCATCGCATGGCAAGAGACAGGGAGAACAGGAATGAGAGAACTAGCCAAACTGGCTTTGGTAGCAGACCCACTGCCAAGATAACCCATCAATCCATTAATTGTCTGAGTGGATTAGTCTATGTATCAGAGCAGAGCTCTAATCACCTTCTGGTCCCACCTCTTAAGATCTCAGAAGGGGATTAAATTTCAACATAAGTTTTGGAGGGGAAAAACCATATACAAACCATAGCAGGTACTCTATCACTTTTTGCTTGGCTTCCTGAAACATCTTGTGCTTGGCTTCCTGAAACCCTTTTTCTGGTCAAAAAAAAGACTGGATTCTTGTTTTTGTCAGCAATGCCTATATCTGTCCATCTTTTTCTTAGTCTTGGCTTAAAGAAGAAAGAGAAGACAAGAATCTACCTAAAGGATGACTCTGGAGTGGGTCGAACTGACTGCAGGCTTTCCAGGGCAGAGGGCAGCAACCTTTCCAAATGGAAATGCTAGAGCTCCACGCCCTGTGTTTTCCTTGGGTCAGTGGTTAAGGATGCTTTCAACCCAGAGTGACCAAGGTCAGCCTCCTGCTGGTATGGGGAAGGCACATGTCCTACACACTGAGAGAGAGAGGTTTTGGGTTTTTTTCAGTAGCAGAGTTGTCACAGTTGGGCCCGTGTCAGCAGGTGGTTGTAGCTTTCAGAAGGGAGTGTACAGCGCTGACAGGCCCAAAGCCACAGAGAATCGTCCCATCAAATAAGCTTATCTTTCTTTTCAGCTGAAGAAAAAGAATGTGGCAGAAGTTGGTTGGGGGTATTATTACTCTCCCTGATGACTGCTTTTCTTTTTTCCAGAATTTTACTTGTTAAAAACACATATGGAATGGAAGGTGGACATCAGAGAGCAGAGGGATGGTGTCAGCTGGAGGATGTGAACTTGATTCAGCCCTGAGCGCTTATTCAGGGAGGCAGGCAGTTTGTGGAGGAGACAGTAAGCCTGGAAGGCCACTGCTGAAATGTCACTTCTGTCTGCTTTGTCACAGTTGAAGGCCACCGAGAGGAGGGGAGGAGAGAAGGTTGGGATAGTGGTGGAATCCCTGTATTCTGGTCTTGTTGGAGTTCTTGTTTGGAAAGAATTGGAGTTGATTATTTAAAAAGAGTCGTGGGGAAATGTAATAATTGTTTGTCACAGGGATAACAAAACTGAGCTGCAGTTTACACCTCTCCTCAATAGATTTTTATTTGTGCATCAGGAATTTAACTGAGTCTGGGAGTACAATGGAAGATAAAAATGCATGGTTTTCTCTAATCCAGCAAGGAGGCAGGTATTATTTAATCAATAAGACAGTTGATAACTTTTACTTGAACAAAAATTATATTCCAGACATAGGATACTACAGGGAGTGAATGGGACACAAGTCATGTAAACAAATGTCAACTTGTAACTCTAATGAGGGCTAGAAAAGAGGGGCACTCTGTCTCATGGGAATCTAACCAAGGAGAGCTTGTTCTGAGGGACAGAAGAGCTCAACCAGATGAAGAGGGATGAGACATGCATTGCAGGCAGAGTGAACAACATATGCAAAGGCCCTGTGGAGCCCAGGATCTTGGTGAGAATGAAGGATGAATGGAAGATCGAAGTCATCCATGATTGGAGTGGGCAGAAGGATTGCTAGACAATAGGTAGGCAGGAGCCAGTCATGAAAGGAATTCCCATAAAAGGGGAGGATATGGGCTCATCATTTTCCTTGTTAGAGTAGGCATATTCTTTTCCTCCTCAGTATAGTACCATAGTAAAGAGCTTGGATTCTGGAGTCAGACTGCCAGGGTTATATACCAGCTCCTCTACTTACAAGCTTTGTGACCATAAGCAAGTTTATTAACCTGTCTGCACCTCACTCTTATCTGTAAAATGGAAAATGGTTAGTATCTACTTCAGACACTTGTTAGGAAAATTAAGTGAATTAAATGTATGTGTGTGTGTATACACATGTGTATATACACGTGTATGCATACATGTGTATAAAGCACATGCATGAGATAACGCAAGGAAGCTTACAGGTGAAATGATTGTGTTCTAGAGCCTTAACCTAATCAGTACATTAATCCTCTGATAGGGATTAACTAAGTGCTAACTGGAGGCCCATAGGAAGAAGGTGGGTCATTGGGGGCATGCCTTTGGGATATATATTTTGTCATTGTTGAGGAAAGCTCTCTTTCTTTGCTTCTTGGTGGCCACGTCCTAACCTGTTTTCCACTGCCCCACTCTTCCACCATGATGTTCTGCCTCACCTTGAGCCCAAAGCAATAAACTAGCTGTCTATGGACTTCAGACCTCTGAAACTGTGATCCCCCAAATAAACTTCCTCCTCTAAAATTGTTCTTGTCACATCTTTTGGTCACAGCAGTGAAAAAGCTGACTAAAACAATGTGTGTGTGTGTGTGTCTATCTCCTGTCTATATCCATATATAAATATGGCCTATTGTTGTTATTACTGCATCCTATATGGTAGAGAGTATCACTGTTCAGAAGAAATCCCCTAATCAATTGTGAATAAGAAATCCACCCTGAATTATATCCAGAACATATAGATGTGCGCATTGTGAGTAGAGAAAACCTAAAACAAACTGTCTTCAGTATCGTTTACAGAATAGAAAATGCCTTTTTCAAGTAAATTATCTTGGAAGAGTTTCTCTTTTAAAGTGGAGAAAATTAAAATGCCCTTGACTCTGCCCATTATGTATTTGAGATTTTTGGAAGAGAGTGCATTCTTGATGATTCAGGTGATACTTGAGACGGACAAAGAGAACTTACCTCAGATCCTTTTACAATTTTTTCATTGATGCCACTTAGAATACAATCTTAAAATGGTAGAGCCAGGAGCAGTTTTCGAGACTAGCTAGTCATTTGTTCTCATTTAATTGGTTGTTAGTTTCTGCATAAAGTGATCATGTTAGAAAAAAGGAGCTGCCAGCTTAAAAATTTAATAATAGACAAGCAATTAATTTAACTGAGACGCTTCTGTGAAAATCACAAGTGCCATCTGCAGCTTCTTTTTGGAAGGTGGTAATGCATTTTTACTGAAGGTTTTATTTTTTTAACTCTTTGCAATAAATAAAAGTAATAAGTAGCTTTGCTTGGTACAAATAGATTTGGTAATATGTGAGTCATCGTGCCTTCCATGTGGGCAGTGCTATATTATTAAACAAACAAACTTTTATGGAAAGCTCATTATGCATGAGGCCCAGTGATGGATGCCTTCATGTGATGCCTCATTTAATCCTCACAGTAGAATCTTGGACAGGTCTTGAGTTGCAGGTCTTTGGATCCCATCTCACTCTTCCTCTGCTCCGGCAGGGGCCTGCAGCCTTTCCTGCCCACTGGACTGGGCATTGAGAGGCGACAGTGGAGACATAGTGTAGGGTAGGTGGGAGGCCAGGGCATTTTTCCCTCCCTCTCTGCCAGGCTGTATCTTCTCTATGGTTCCAGCTCCCATGAGACAGGAAGGCCATGGTTCTAGCTTTGATAACATTTTCTCTTCCTTGGTCTTCCCAGTCAAGGGATGATGGAACTTCCTGCTCTGACTCATGCTGAATTACCCCATCATCTGTTTTGCTGATAGATTCCATCTCCTATAGAACCAGTTCCCTGCATTACACTCTCTCTATGAAAAATATTTGAAGTAATTTCTGAGTTCTTGTTTAGACCCTAACCAACACAGAACTTTGTATAATTATACCTTTTTTTTAGTAGATGAGAAAACTGAGGTCCTATAGGCTAAATATTACAATATTAAGCTAAATATCACAAATTGCCAATTAAAGCAAATGCCTCAGACTCTGAAGCTCATATATACTTTTTCTACTATTTTACTAGGGTGCCTGCATAACTCTCTATAAAGGAGAAATCTTATCTATGGGGAAAATCTCTCTTGGATCATCAGCGTTGTGATGGGTTTTGCCATAGGCCTGTGTTAGTTCAACTGGATTGAGGACTTACAGCAGGATGAATCTGATGATTCTAAGGGTCAATAACTAATAGTTCTCCAGAGACAGAATTATGAGGTCTTCAGGCAGCAGGTCACAAAGATACTCATTTGTATTAATACCATATTAGTCCATTTTCCATTGATAGAATAAAATGCCCAAGGCTGGGTAATGTATAAAGAAAAGAGGTTTATTTAGCCCACAGTTGTAGAGGCTGAAACACCAAGATTAGGTGGCCCCATATGTTGAGTGTCTGGTGAGGGCCTCATGGCAGAAGGCATCATGGTGGGAGCATGTATGAGAGGGAAAGGTCACATGGAGAGACAGGAAGCCAGAGAGCAAGGACAGGCCAGTATTGCTCTTTTATAACTCACTCTAAAGTGTTTAGTTAAGTGGGATACCATGACCTTTATGCAACCCCTTCCAAGGGTCACAGCCCCCATGACCTAATCACCTCCCATTGGACTCCACTTCTTGATGATTTCACTACCTCTTAAGGTGGTCATACTGAGGACCAAGGCTTCAATACATGAACACTTGGGGGACAAGCCATATCCAAACCATAGCAACTACTGAAGTCCTTCAGGAAGTCCTTTAGACCACAGAGCTACCCAGTTCTGGCCACTCACCCAGGACAAATTCCTTTTGTTTCAGTTTGAATAGAAAATCAAGATCTTTTTATTTCTCACATTGAATTTACTCAAAATTAGGACAGGGATTCTCTTATTAAGTCTCACACACAATCAAAGATTTGGATATTATACACAATTTTAGGCTTAATTTTTAGACTCCTTTTAGAGAAATAAATCATAAGCTAAATTGTTTGGCATCTGAAAATAACTGAAGGACTCTTAGGATATCATTAATTTACTTGTAGGGACTTTTCTTATAAAGAAGCTGGCATTCTAAAAACAAAACGTGAAATTAACAGCAGAAAAACAGCCTCTGAATTCTCTCCTATTAAATAGACAGATGGGACCAAGTAGCAGACAGTGCTGAAATCTAGGCTAGACTAGCCTAGACTGGGGCCAGGAAGGCAGGTAGGGAGAATGTGTAGCCATTGAAGCAGTGAGTGATTGAACCATGTATTTAGAAAAATAAGTTAAAAACTGTGTTGGAAGAGACTCTGGATGGAGGGTGCAATTATGATGTTATTATATATTGTACGTAGAGAATACACAATTGGGTGGCTCAGAAAACAATACTCCCAAAATACTGAAATTTCACAAACTAAGGAGGATTAAACTCATATCACAGAGGAAAACACTGAAAATTAAGCATTCTGTCTAGAGCCCAGAGAATCTTTGTCCCAGGCTAGTGTATTCTCCAAGTTCATTCTTTCTTCTAAAATTCATTTACACCCCCTCTAAAGTTGCCTATAACCCCTCCTTCCCTCTCTCCCAGGAAGAGGGTTTTTAACCCCCAATCACCTGGCACTTCTTTGAGTTTCACATTTGTGTGGCTCCCATGCACATGTGCATGTCAATAAACTTACATTAATATGAGTGTTGTTGGTTTGTTTCTGCAGACTCAATTACTGAACCTTCAGAGGGAAAGTTTAAACTTCCCTATAATGGCATACAAACCATATTATGGTGATATTATGGTAGCTAAGAAGACAGGTAAGAAAGGCTTGAATGAAGTGACTTTGGAATAGAAGCTGCTGGTGGATGCATGAGATGATGTAGAGGTAGGAATGAGATTTCATTGATTGGGATAGGAGATGAGGGATGAGAGAAAATAAGGACAATTGTTTATCTTTTCCTTTTTTATATACTATGTAAACCAAGGAAATGTTTCCCCTTTTGTGGGTTTTTTAATATTGCTATGGGAGTCTATTTGACACCCACTCTTCCTTTGCTGAGGGAAGAGTACAGTACTTGTTTCCATCTGAGGTGGAAAGGGCACGCCTGACGGTCTCAATCCATCAGTGCCGCTGAGCACACGGAGTCCATGTGTACTCATGAGCACACGGAGTCTAACGTCAATGGGAATCTTCCATTACTCCTTACACAAGGAGTGACCACCAACCATGGGACTTCACAGGTATCTTTCAATCTCAAGAATGTCCTTCCAGGGTTAGGCCAGGGATGAGGTAATTGCCTGTCTCGGTTCGTCTTGGGTCACAGGTCAGGCCTGAAGGGTTCTCATACCTAGCATACCCCTGCACTCTGGCAGTGTGGCCTGTGTGCTGCCCTGAAGGCAGATCCCATTCTTCCTCCCCCTTTGTCCTTTCCCTGTTTCCCTTCTTACCTGCAGGACCTGCTCCTGACCCTAGTCCGGCCTCCCCAGGCTTTGTAGCCTCAGTGCCTCTCATTGCCTGATCCCCTCCTGAATAATCTATTTCCTGTATGTGTTTTGTGTCATTTTAAAATTTCATTCTATATTGCATTTTTTTACCCTGTAATCTCTCCAATTGAGTTAGTCTTGTCTTTCCAACAGGATCTCCAAGTCCTTGAAGGAAGAAGGATTTCCTGTTCATGGTTATCCTCCACACCTCATGTAGAATGCACACCTGTGAATAATTGATTTAATGTGGAAAATGTGCCTCCGTCTTCTCCTATCCATCTTACCTACTTGGTTACCTTATTGCTTCCTTCTTCAGCAAATAGATTGCCACCAAGTATGTGAGCATGCAGTACAGGTTCTGAATACTATAGCATTTCTTCCGGGCAAAAGAATACTGTGACCAGAGAGAGCTCCAGTCATGGTGCTGAGGAGGGAAGGAGAAAGAAAGGAAACCACATTTAGAAACACAATTGTTCTTCAACCTGGATGAACTGGTTTGCTGAAAGTTACCAAAAAGCAAAGTTGTTCAGAACAATTATCAGTCCATCTTCAGATAGCAGGTATGTCTTAGAACATCAAAGCAATAGGAAGTGACAAAGGCCAAGAAATTCTTGGTGGACCATTTGGGTTAAAAGTCTTTTCTGTTTTAAGAACTTTGGTTTCTCCATCGGTACAGAGACCAGCAGGTAGTGATTAAGTAACTACAACTTATTGAGCCAGGAATGTATTGGCAACTTATACCTCCATGTTGAATTTTTCACCACAAATGCAGATGTAGGTGTTTTAATTCCAGTACAAACATAATGAAACTGATATCTAGAGAATTAAGTAATTTAATATCACTAAGTCACTTCCTCCAAGAAGCCTTCCCTAACTTCATGATGGGTTGAGGGATGTTTCATCTCCCATGGTAACCTGTGGATATTTTTAGCATAACCTCTTTACATTATTTTATATCAGAAACATAATAATAAGGTGATCTGTTTCATATTTCTGCCTCTATGATTAGGGGGAAAGTTCACCTTCTAAGTCCAGTGCCTTTTTTCTTTATATTACATTGACAATGCCATTTTCATACATGTCCTATACCTTAGGGCTTTAAATCACAGGATTCCCTTTGGTCCGTGGGAATATTTAAATGGTCAATGTTACTTGGTATGTCCTCATTCTCTATGGAATAGAGTATTTCCTTCCTCGTTTTCTTCCCTCCAAATGAACTAAAAGCCTTGTGCATGCTAAGCATGAACTCTACCACCGAGTTACATCCAGCCCTTAGAAAGTTTTCTTACAAAACATCTACCCCATTGCATTTCAGTGGCAGGGAAGCCTGTTTCCAGAAATTAACATCAAAAGAGCTCATGGTATAATTGCTCCCTGGCAGAAAGTTTACCACAGATGCTGGAGAACTTTCATGGTTAATTTTGTAGAGCTCTGGCTAGTGGGGCCAATCACTCTGCCATGGAGACTCCTCAGGCTGATTGAGTGTCAAGAAGGGAAATGGGTCATGGGCTCTGAACCCTGGCTGCTGAGGAGTTCCTGGCAAAGAGAAAGCAGTCAAATGTGACTCAGTCAGCTATGGGTGGAGTTGGCCTCAGCTGTCACAGCTGAGCTAACATCAGAAGCATTTGATTGACATAAGTGCAGACAGCCAGCCAAGGACAACCAGGATTTGTGTCGTGTGAGAAGAAATATCTGTTAGAGGCACCAAACAGTAACAGTGAGCCCTCTTTTGCCATCCAAAGACTCACTGGGAGCTGAGTTGGGGACTTCACCTAAGAAGTGCTGTGACTTGTCCTCGATGATACAGAACTTCCGAGGCCAGGCTGAGACTCCCACACCAGCGCTCTCTCCTTAGACCACACAAAAAAGGGAGATTTTTCAAGAAGTTGTAAAATCAGGTTAGGATCAAGCTGACACTTGTATGGCTTGCTTCTTCGAAGCACAAAAGGTCTTTTAGGCATTCAAAGCACAGCAGTGATTTGACAGAATGGCTTGCCATTCTTCCTAGATGTGATTCTTGTAGATTAGGCCAGAGAAATATTTCAGCAGTACAGTCATCAACGTGTGCTGATCTTCACTGATGTTTAAGAAACAATGATGCATGCCCGAGAGAGGTTTCACTGGAGATCCTTCCCATATAAGCAACGCTATGCCTTTCAAACAAGAAGCAGCAGCACATAATTAAAACTATAACCATCTTCAAAATAATTTTTAAAAGATAACAGCTAGGATTTGCTAAACACTTCACTTATTGAAAACATGGTAAATCCTGTCTCATTTGATCTTCACAGCTACTTCTGAAAACTTGAGAAGCAGGAGTAGTCACTCATTTTATAGATGAAGAGAAACTGAAATCAGAGAAGTTTGGAGGTTTTCCCAAGATCACAGAGTTCTTACTGTCAGAACCAGCACTAGAATCTTAACATTTTAGCTAATTGTTTTCAGATGATAAAGTCTATGATGTCTTATCTGAAATTTTGAATTCCAAACAACAATGTAAGTTTTTTTTGTTTGTTAGAAAGTTTTCTTACAAAACATCTACCTCATTGCATTTCAGTGGCAGGCAAGCCTGTTTCCAGAAGTTAACATCAGAAGAGGATAGCTCATGGTATAATTGCTCCCTGGCAGAAAGGTTACCACAGATGCTGGAGAACTTTCATGGTTAATTTTGTAGAGCTCTGGCTAGTGGGGCCAATCACTCTGCCATGGAGACTCCTCAGGCTGATTGAGTGTTAAGAAGGGAAATGGGTCATGGGCTCTGAACCCTGGCTGCTGAGGAGTTCATGGCAAAACTAGCTGTTCTCAGTGGCTTTTGGCAGCAATCTGTTTTGAGATTATCTAGATTTCCTCTCTAGGGAGAATATCTGTTGGTTTCATTGCAGACATTTTTAATGTTACAGAATGCAGCCTCAGACTGGTGTTTTGTATTTGTTATATAAGCCCCATATTGTCTTTCTAACGTCTCCAAATTCCTATATTCAAAAGCACATCTGAACAAAAGCATTTTAGGCAGTAATTGTAAGCCTGAAGTAGATTGCCTGTGCCTCCAGTAGTCAGGAGGGGAGGTGTTTATGTCAATCAGATATTCTGGTTAACAGTCACTGTAGGTGCCATCCATGTATTGCTAATGCTGAACAAATTAAACTGTAATGAAATGTACTTCATATCAATCCAGCAATTGTTGAGAGGGTTAAATAGGATAATTCAGGTAAATCATTTGGCACCACCGTGTCTGGTTCATAGGGCACATTCCATAACTAGCACGTTATTTTCTTCCTTAATAAACTGTATATCCCCATCTTACAAGTGAGGAAATGTAGTAGTCAGAGAGGTTAAGTAGCTTGCCCAAGGTCACACAGCTAGTGCGTGTCATCGCCAGGACTGGACACTCAGACTGTCTCTTACACACAAAGCATATGCGTAACCACTAGTATAGAGGTAATTCTTGGATCTTCCAGGGGGCTCTAGAAATCCTTCCAGATCATCATTATGAAAATTAATTACTGAATCATTGGACTGTAGCATGTGGAAGTGCTGTTTAATAGCCTGCTGGTTAAGCCAGGTTTTGTTGGCTACAGAGAGAGAGAAAGGGAGAGGGAGGGAATGGGAAAGAAAGAGAAGGATTAAATTACTAGAAAATGTCTTACCAATTAAAAAGTTGGAATGACTTTATGGAGCAAGTGAGGAACCTCTTTTCCCAGGAAATAGTATAAATACGGCCACTCCCTTGGATAAAGTCTTTCCAGAAATCATAGCAAAGAAAAGTCATTCCCATGGCTTTTTCCAAGATTCTGTGGATCAGGCTAAAGAAACCAGGGGACGGTGGATAATTTGGTGTCCTGGTAATTCCCTCCATTCCTGCCCTGCTCCCAGCTCCTCATACACCTTCTTCTCCATCTCCTTGCTTTTACCTAGCTGTTTTGCAAGTGAGCGCCTGCCTGCTTCTGGGGGTGGGGAAGGTGGATGGGCTTCCGGAAGAGAGGGCTGGGGGTCAGGGAGCTTGAGCCACAGAGACCAGCTAAGAGGAGAGCATCGCGGGCCTCCCAGATTGCCCCTCATCCTGCAGCTCCCTTACAGTCCAGTTCCCTTCCCAGATGGCGAGAGGAGCGCTCCAGTGCTTGGTGCCATGGTCCGTCAGGACAAGCTGGCGAGAAAGGGAGCCCCTGGGCGCTAAGCCGGAGATTAAGAACGCCTGGCGCTGGCGTCCTCCGCAGCTGCTCCCGCCCTGGTGCGGAAAGGCCTCCGCGTGCGTCTGGCTTTATTTGCTCTTTGGGGCGCGGCACTTGAAAGGTGCCCCCTCCCCCAGACTCCTTGACATTTGTCCAGAGATTAATTGGGCTAATCCCCTTCTTGGAAGAATAGGCTGGAGAGGATGTGTTTGGGGAGGGCAAGGAGGCAGGCGGGAATTGAAGAGGCGAGCATTAATGAAGGCGCTGGGGCTTGCTCGACCCTTTGAAGGAAGAAAAGAGCAAATTTCTCTGCTGTTCTGGACAAGGCTGACAGGTGGGCAGGGAGACTGCGGCTCCTCTGTTCCTCCGGGCTTTGCCAGAAGGTCTGTGTGCACCAGCAGTAACGACTCTTGACAGCACCAGCTGTCACTCAGGGAGGGAGCACTCCCAGGACACCTTGGCCTGCCATTCTGTCTCTGGCACTGAGGGCAGAAGGTGAGAGCCCCAAGACAGGCCGACCTTACAGTGGAAGGCTCACACTGCTCCAATACTTGCCTGGGATACTTAAAAAAACAAAAACAAACAACAACAACTCCCCCCACTTCTGTTTTGTTTTGAATCAGGCATTAAAAATAGTTTATTCTTTTAGGTTTTTGGGAGGGACCAGGTACAGAACCACGGGCAGTGTTTTCTTATGCTGTAGTCAGCCATTCATGTTTTGGAAGGGGACACAAATCTCTTCACTTATTGTCTAATAAGAGTAGCATTTATTGGGCTGGGGATGTAGCTCAGTGGTAGAGTGCTTGCCTAGCATGGTCTTGTGACCCTGGGATTGTACCCCAGTATCTCTCTCTCTCTCTCTCTCTCTCTCACACACACACACACACACACACACGCACATGCACACACACAAAATGGTATTTATTTATAAGAGCTTATTATATGCCAAAATCTAAATATTTCATATATTAATTTCTTCTTCCTAACAATCCATATGAGGTAGGTGCCAATACAGTCTCCATTTTACAGTGTTAGCAACTCAACTAAGGTCATTTGTAAACGGTAGCACCAAGATTCACACTCACGCACTCAGCTGGTAGCCCTACCCTCAGCACACTGGGCTGCGTCGCTAGCACAGAGAAGGGAATCAGCACTTTGCCTGGGCTAGTCTCAGGTTTGAATATGACTGAGGTGAGAATGAAAAGTTAATTGAAGATCCTGCATCCCAGGGGAACTGAGTATAAAGAGCCACAGCAATACTTTGAGGTCCTTGGGAACCTCTGAAAGATATGTGCCTAATTTTACTATAGGTGGGAGACTTCCTCCAGCTAACAGGATTCCATTCCTGTGCTGTTTCTATGTAAATTACAGCAGGCACTGGCATAAGAAAGATGAAAGACTGGTAGTGAATCAAATGAATTTAGAAGGGAGTGAATAGGATTTATATTAATGCCCATTATTAAAACTATTAATGATGAGGAAGTTTGCAAAGTACCATTGCAAGGTGAAAAGAAACCTGCAAAGGTATGAATATCTGTTTATCCCCGATCGGAGGAATGATAAGTAGGTCATAGAAATTGCTTTGGAAGGAAACCGAAATGACAGATTCTAATGTCAGAACAATGATTAGAGAGTTTGGGGCACATCTTTGTGGTTTATGAGCACAATGAGCAATTTTTGACTTGAGCGCATCTGACTTAATTCTGCTGGTTCCTTCTATGTAACCACTGTGCATCAGCGGGAAGCTCTCTCTTCCTGACATTTACCCTCTTTACCCACACAAGTGCCAGCACTGGATCTGTGCACTGGCTCTGGTGTCTAGAGTGGTGCTTTCCACACTGCATCCTATTACTCTCCATGTTTCCAGCATCAGCTGCTGAAGACGGTGAAAAAAGGAAGGGAAATTTCACTCCTCTATGCTGGTCTCAGCCCCCTTCCCTCCTTTGCTTGGCTGCAACATTATTTTGTCATACCCAGCACCAGTCTTCTGGCCACAGGAGGGAAGGGGGAGCAGATGAAGAAGGTAGGCATTCTTATTTCCTAATTCCTCATTCTGGATCCTTCTCCCAGCTCAGCCACAACCCCCCTCTTGCACCTTCTACTTCTGCCTCTCATCCCATGCAGATCCTCACTGCTTACCTGGAGCTGAGAGCAGTATACACTATTGAATCCTTACGACAAAGATGACTTTGCATTCAACTCCACAGCGTGACATATCTCAAGGGGCGGTTCTTCCTGTGTACTCAGTGAGGGTATCTTCAGTATTTGTCACCAGTGCAGGGTTACAGTTGAGAGTTCACTACAGAACTCTCCAGAAAAACACTTGATGCTATAGTTTGTCAGGAGACACCCTATTCCAAAACAAGAATTCCAAATAAACTCGAAATAGGCTCTTTTCATAATTTGGTGTTCACTAGTGAAATCTTTGTTTTTCCGCATAGATTTCTCAGGTTTTGGTAAGATATTCAGTGGTTTTCAAGTTGTGCTATTTTTGCATGAAGTTCAACATCTTATACCAAATAATGCAATCTATATCCATCTGACTTTATTTTAACGTGGCTGAATTTGACAAATGACAGGAGGTTAGATCATATTGTATCTTCTTCGTACTACTCTGGTGCCTTGGACACGTACCGCACTTGCATGTACTACCAAAGCTGTGCTACGGTCCTGCATTCACCTGCCTTTGTCTCTCACCAGACTGTGAACTTCTTATTACATGCACCGTGTTTTAACTTAGTTTGAGTCTTAGCTCTTAACATCCTTCTACTTTTACCCTGTCTTATCCATTCTCTACAGAGCAGCCAAAGAGGGCTTTGAAAACAGATCAGAATTGTGCCATTTTTTTATTCTTTTCTCAAAACCCTTCAAATTCTTCCTGTTGCCTTAAAATTAACTATGCATGCCTGACCAGAGCTTGCCACCCCTGCAGGTTCTGGCTCCTGTTTGCTTTCAGCCTGGCTCAACTCAGTGCCCAGGACTCTGTTGCCTCAGGTCCTTGGAGCTTGCTCTTCTCTCTCTCTTGAATGCTCTTCCCCTGGCTTTTGCACGGTCAGCTCCTTGTCATGCCTCAAGTGTTAAATGCTTAAATGTCACCTTTAATGTCAGAGAGACCTTTCCCTGAACACAACATCTGAAGTGAATCTGTTCTGTTGCTTTCTATCTCTGTAACCTGTTTAATCCCCTTATAGGACATATCACCATCAGTAATTGGTTTCTTTATTGACTTTTGGGGGCTCTCAATTAAGCATCGTGAGGACAGAGTCTTCATCTGTTTATTCACAACTGTGTCTTTAGCACAAAAAGCAGAATTTGGTGTGGATCTGTACTCCATATATTCTGTTTGAATAAATGAGTACAAGAATGAACATGGAATGACACAGAGATGTTCTTTCAGTCATCCAATAGGAATTCTGTATGAAGATTCTACCCATGGCTTATAGCTTTTGTGTTACCCAAGTGGATAAAGTGACTCCTCACACTTGTGAGCACACCAACCACAAGGTATTAAAAGTAAGACAGGTCTTATTTATCAGAGAGCTGTGCATGAGAGTGGAGGCGATGTCCAAGCATCCTGTGTGACTCCATGTACCCGGCTGCACAGGCCAAGTCTGCTCACTTCCTCCTGCTGAACCTGGCTGGGATCTTCTCCAAGCAGAGATGTCTTCTGATATTCTCAAGTACAAACAAAAGTGAATTTGAGAGATTATCATTCACAGCTCTTAAAAACAGTGCATCTGCCTCCATAAGAAGCTTTAAAATAAATGGGGGTGGATAATTGGGATGTAGCTCCTCTTAAGGCTCTTACTCATGACAGAATCATGACAGCCTTCAGGAGCTGGCCACCTTCAGATGCATCATCATATCTAAAGTCCCATGTCTCTCTTTTAAGTTCAATCTCAGCATCAAGAAGCAAGTGAGTGGGCTGGGATTGTGGCTCAGTGGTAGAGTGCTTGCCTCTCCTGTGTGAGGTGCTGGGTTCGATCCTCAGCACCATGAAAAAATAAAATAAAGGTATAGTGTCCACCTGCAACCAAAAAATATTAAAAAAAAAGAATAAGCAAGTGAGTGAGTCTTCACCAACTCTACAAGCATTTAGGGTGACTTATTTTTTGGTTCAAGCTTGACAATTCCTAAATTCATTTTACAGGAAAGATGACCAAGGTCCAAACAGACTAGGGTGTCTCTGTCTCTTTTGCCTCTCAGTTTGTGCAATGAGGCTGTGGGAACACTGTGAGAAATAACTCCTCTAAAACATTATGTTAAATCAACCATTGAAACTGTATTATTTAGACCAAGATGCTATTTTGTTTTAAATTTTATGTTTGTTTCTATTTATAATGCACACTAGAATTTCCAGTATAGTATTTTGGGTATGTTGCTATAGTACTATATTAATGATAACCAACATGAACTCAAAGGGAAAATGACAAGGATTTTTCTAATAATATTCAGGGAAATTTTATTTTATTTCTGTATTATCAGTTCTTTTGAGACTGAAAAGTAATTTCCTAAATTATGGCCTAAGGTGCTAATCTCCTAAATACAGCCTCCTCTCTAAGTGAAAAGATTGGAGTCCTTGTTTTGTTTATTGTCTTTGAATTATTTATAGATTTAAAGCCACCCCACCGAGCACTGACTCCAAGCATTGACTCATCTGCCAGGTGCATTGGGCCTCAATGGGTTGGGAATGAAATGTGGGGTCCCAGGCAGGGGAAGGGATAGAAACCGCATTCACTGTTTATTTGCTCACAGATGTTCACATAATAGAAGCTGAAATTTAAGAAGTAGCTTCTCTCTTTGTATTTGACAAGAAACAAAGAAAGACAGTTACATGCAGGAAGGCAAGGGGTAATGAACCTCTGAGAAGAGCTGGGAATGCCCACATTCACCAATCCTGGAGGGAGAAGCCCCCTGACAAGGGTATTGATTTTCATTCCCAGAAACACAGACTAGGGCATTTGGCTTCTAATGAATCCTCAGCAAGTGACTTTTACATGAGGAAGGGACTAGGACTCGATCCTGGATGGTGACTTGGAGACCTGGCCATTGATTTCTCTCCTCTCCTAGTGCCCTGAGGAGCTGTAAGGAAATCATCATGCGGTGCCAAGGTCATGACAACTCCTGATGTCAGCCACACACCCCCTCCCTGACTATGACAGTGCAGTCAGTTTTGGTCTGTGCATACCACAGTGACATGTCACCTGGTGGTCTTGAGTTCTCACTTTTGTCATGCAAGCAAAGGTGGGACAATGTGAATGAAAGAGACATTTGCTGTGACATTAAGGGTCTAACTTTCTAGGCTAGGAGTTCAAAAGTGTATTATTTCTTCCTGCATATGGTGTTCCTGAAATTATTGTCAATGACCAAATGACAAGTGACATCTGTCTGAATTATGATTTTCAAGATCTAAACAGCTAGATTTCTTTCAGAGTTGGCTAGCTGAGTCGAAGGTTAAAATGCTTTTCTGTATATTATAATTCTTATAAAAATTAGAGTTAATGACATTTTAAAGTACTGTTACCTTGAGTTCTGATATTGGGAAATCTCTCCCTTGCCCTAGCAGTCAGTGTCCATCTTTGCTGAAGCTACAAGGCATGCAGGACCTTGCCAGCAACAATAGATGGTATTCTCCTGATACGGTTAGGTCTCTTATATTCACCTACATGAAACTTAAAAGACACACACATATTTGCAACTTAAATCTTATTCCTTGCTTTCTCTAAAATTTTTACTCTATGAATAGTAATAATAACAAGATAGAGTAACTGCTGTGTGAAACAATGCCCACAATTCAGTGGTTTAACGCCATAAAAGTTTATTTCTTGTTCAGATGGGAGGAATGAGATGTTCCATTTGGCCAGTCAGAGACCCAGGTTCCTTCCATATTCTGGACATACCCTTTTGTAGACCCTAAATGTCTTGTTCACACAGCTGGCAAATGGGAAACAAAGAGACTTTTATGAATTGAGGTATATGTGTCAGGTCTGGAAGAATCCGCATAATTTTATTGCCTAGAATTTGGTCATCCAACCACACCCTGTATAAGAGAGACTAAAAGTAGTTTAGGCATCATGGCCCAGGGGAAAAAGGGAACAAATGTATTGAAAATAATATTAACAGTATTTGCCATAGCAAAAAAATGAAAAAAGAAGAGGAAGAAGATTTCAAACTGTTACAAATCTTGTAAACTCAAAACTAGCCAGGTGCATATGTTCTTGGAACATCCACTGCAAGATCAGAGAGTGCAGAGTAAACATAGAATGGAGAGGCTGAGTGCTTCCGGGCACATCATCAGCATCATCTTCCACAACGTCTTCATCCAGAGTTGCCAGGGGAGTGTCTGACGCTGATCTGTGCAGGCGCCAGCACAGCTGTGGGCAACCATGTGGTGCCCACCTGATCATGTTTCTGATGGAAATTATTCAGTTTAGTGTGCAGATATTTTATTTCTGGTGCATATAATGATGAGCTCATAACACTGGACAACTTTGTTATGTAATCAGTGGCTGATGATAGGTTAATTTAGGATTTTCTTTTCACTTTTTATTTCTTCAGAGATTTCTGAGTTAATGACAGATTCACTCATTGGTAGAGTTAAGGAAACTGATCCTAACAATCTGCCTCAATCATATTTAATCAGGATTGTAAGACATAGTGATGCTCTGTATTATTTTACCTTTGACTAAACTTGAAGTGATGGAATATCTGGATACTAGATCATCTGCCATTTACTGTATATTAAAATGATCTGTATTACAAATCTTTTTTTCTTCAAGTACTGGGACTTGCTTTTATGCATATTGTACCCCTGAACCACTGTCTCTGACCTAGCAGGCCTCAATAGATAGTCACTGTAGTGGTTCTCAAAGTGGGCCTTCAGGATCAGGTGCATCAGCATCCACAAGAATCTGTTAAAATGCATAATGCATACTCTTGGGCCCACCATACACCTACTGAAGCAAGAACTCTGAGGACAGCTTTAAACATTTGTACATACATACCTAAGCAATATTCGACATGATATTGTTTATTGTTCTCAAACATGTTTGATCTGTCTTTGGTTTTAACTCAAGTATAAATAAAACATATCAAGAACTTTTTATAGAATCAATGTTTCTGGGATTTATTTATAATAATGGGATTGTCTTCATTTTCACCAGATGTCCCATAAAAATTCCAGTCAATATCAAAGCGTAGCTTTAAGGACCACTTTCAAACATTCCAGATAATTACAGAAATTTGGAGAGATATACTTTTATATTTTTAAAAAATACTTTCACACTGTCCTGAACCTTCATTTGGAAGATTTTTCAAACAAGCAGAAAAGTTTAAAGGTGAATGGTTCTAACATAGTATTGAATAGACCAAGATGGTGCAACTCTACACTCTGGGCCTTAGTAGCAGGTGGCAATGGGACAAGTTATTTAAAACTTGGTCTTCAGTTTCCTTTGAAAAATGTAAAATAACCATAATAGTTGCCACATCACAGCATAATTACAAAAGCTGAATATTGATATTTGTAAATAACTCAGACTAGTGCTGTTGTAAGTGCTTTGTACATGTGTGAAAGGAAATTATCATTTTTGTAAGGAGTCCAAAACACAACAGATAGATAATTGTTTCAACTGTGGTAGAATTAACAAACAATAGGAAGTGAAACAGTATAAAGCAATGTCTTTCTAAGAATCAAAACTGTTCATCAGAATGAGCTAGTGTTGTTTCAAAAACTCAATTTCTTAGACCCACCTCCAGTCAGCCTTGTTAAGTCAGAATCTCTAAGTGAGTCAGAATTTTGTTTACATGTTCAGCAAGCTCCTAAAGTGATTCTCAGGTCCAGGAGAGTTGAGGAACCTTGAAATAGAGCAGCATGGTAGGATGCAAAATGCCCTGTCCCTCAAATATCCGTGTCTTAATCTTATAAGCTTGACTGTTGTTATCTTATGTAGCAAAAAAAAAAAAATTGTATATTTAAGGCTCTTGAGATGTGGAGATTATCCTGGATTACTAGGTGGCCCTGAATGTAATCACATATATTCTTTTTAGAGAGAATTTTTAACACAAAGGGAAGGCAATGTGAATACCAAGCAGAGAGAGATTTGAAGATGTTGGTCTTAAAGACTGGAGTGGTATGACCACGAGCCAAGAATGCTAGCAACTACGTGTAATTGAAAGAAATAAGGAAGGATTTTCTCTCAACATTTGGAGGAAAAAAGTCCTTGCCAATGCCTTGATTTGGGCACAGGGTTACTGCTTTGGGACTTCTGGCCTCCAGAATTGTGAAACAATAAACTTCTTTTATGTCATCTCCTTCGTACTTACTTGTTATAATAGCCACAAAATAATCTAAGTAACATTCCCCATGATTTTTCTTTTTGTACCTATCAATAAAGAACAAAGTATACTTGCTCATAAATATTTGCACCAAACTTTATACCAATATATCATATACCTTATAAGACATATAAGGTAAAAAATTAAAATGAAGCACTAAGAAGGAAAATAAATAATATAGGTAATTTTATATTATTTGTGACAAAAAAGGTATTTTACTTCTAACAGGTACTATATTTTAGTGAAATCAATGTGAATAAATATTCCAATTAGTATGAAATCTTGGTTTAATACTTTGTTAAAGAAATTTGTAAATACTTTATTAAGGAGTTGGTTCAAAGTTGTTTCTTTAGATAGCTTATTCAAATGGACATCGTAGCTGGAACACATATCTCACAAGAATTTGAAGAGCCAAAAGGAAGAAGTATATCCTTAGCTTTGCTTTCTAAATGAGTTTATCCTTTTATTTTATAATTCCATTTACTAATTATGCAAATAATTTTTTTATCACTTTCAGCTAAAAATTTTTCACCTCCACCACCTTGTCAATCAGTTGCCTTTATAAATTAATGGAGTGATATCAAGTCCATATACTTTTAACAAACATGCTGAAACCCCACTAATGTCTTTATTTAGAAAATTTAAAAATAGATGCAAGTCTCTAAAGAAAGAAGATAAGAGAATATTTTAAGTGAGACAGTGTTTGAGGGCAACAAGATCATGAAATCATGGAAATTTCCAGACATCTGTTTTCAAAATGTTCTTTTTTTAAAAGTAATTTCTGATTCACTGTTAAAACACTCCTCTATCATGAAATGATAGATTAAAAAGAAGTAAAGTAAATTAAATCTTTAGGAAGTTAATCAGAGGATTCATTGTCTTGGGGAAAAAATAAACTTCTAGAAACCTGGAAGGATTGGTAATTTCATAGTACATAAAGCATCAGAAAATTTGAACACTTGTATTTTGATAAAATGATAAAGCATCTGTAAAGTTCAGTCTTCTTCAATACTGTCGTGAGAGAACTAATGAACCTGTATGGAGCACAGGAATTTCATAGTTACTACCATTCCATTGCAAAATACTGTAATGATTCTACTATTTAGGATAAAATAACTCATACATCCACTTAATCAGAGGCATACTTGCTTGATGTCAAAAGCAAATCAGCAGTTCAGGATGTACTGTTAGCTCGCTTGGGCCTCCATGATTATCAGGACACTTTACTTTTCATGCCTCATATTTAACTTTGATTACATGACCAAGCATTTGATCCATCATTCCCATTTGTGAATGCAATATTAGTCAAGATTAATTTCTCCTTCAGTATTTAAATCAAAAATAAATATAAGTGGAAATTCCAGTATTTTCCTCCCAGACTATTGGATAATTTCCAAACTTTCTAGGAGGTGGAGTACTTCAAAGACTATGGCTCTAAAACAATGAGAAGTTGATACACATAGAATACAGTGGGGATTGTCAAGATGTTACAGAAAAGGACCAGAAAGACAGTAAAGGGTAAAGTGCAGGAGAATGAATGATAGGAGAGGATGGGACCAGCACAGGGAAATAGAAGTGGTTGTGCAAATGCCTTGTTTTGGTTTCCCAAAAACAAACTCAAATGTAGATTGGCATATAGTAAGTTTATTAGGGAGCTCTCTTGAGATCAAAATTTTGCACAGAGGGAGAAGCTGGGAGATGGTCAGATGGCCTTAGCCAAACATATGGGTGCTTTGAACTGGAAGAGTCCTTCAGAATTGCCCTAATTTGGGATTGCAGGGAGTCACCTGTGTGGCCCACGTGGATCAGTCATTGGATGCAGGCATCCCTGGGAATGAGCTGACCTTGGGTGAGGCAACAATTCTCCGTGAACATTGAAAGCTGAGGACCTCCATAAACACCCTTCCCCATTGAGTGGAGAACAATCCCCCAGTGCAATAATTCAGCATTTCCAGAAGCACACATGTATTTCTACCAATGAAGAGTAAGTCTGAGGGGCTGGGATTGTAGCTCAGCGGTAGAGCGTTTGCCTCGCATGCATGAGGCCCTGGGTTCGATCCTCAGCACCACATACAAAGCAATTAAATAAAGATATTGTGTCCATCAACAACTAAAAAAAATTTAAAAAAAGAGTAAGTCTGAGCAAATTCAATAGCCTTATTATTAATGAAGCCAAAATTAAATTAAGATATATAGAATGTAAGTTTTAGTTTAAAAGCCTTCTCTACACCACATATCTATCCTCAATGAGGGCCAGAGCACCTGCAAAAGGGTGAAAATATGTTCTTGGAGGTAAGGAAAAATCTCACTCTTTTATGTATAAAGCATGGGCATACATACAAATAAAACAAATGCAATGCTTCTGTTGTATTACAATTTCACCAAAGGGGGTGGTGATTAGAAGAAATGTTAGGCATCCGAGGGGTGATATAGAAAAAATGGCTGAAAAATACTGCTGCAGGGAATTAATGAATACTAATTGTGTTAATGTGTGTGCTGGGGCAGTATTTTATTTAAAATACTCAGAATTCAGGCTAAGAAAGACATAAGCTCCATTTGTGTACAATGAATCAAAATGCATTCTGCTGTTATGTATTCCTAATTAGAATAAATAAATTTTTAAAAATATTATATAATAATAATAAAAAAAAAGAAATTGGCAAACCTCAAAAAAAAAAAAAAAAGACATAAGCAAGAATAGAAGTGGGAGGGTTCTTCTTTCCCCACCAAAAATCAAGAGGTCTTTAAAGAAAAGCCATCTTTCTCTAATAGTCTTTAGGTTCTTTCAAACTCCTAGACTAAACCAAGTCCTTGAATTTTCTCCCTGATGCAGGTGATCAGTCTAAATGGGCAGGTGGCCTCTTGTTTATAGTAGCCCTAGGGTGGGAATATCAATTACCTATTAGGCAGAAGGAACTGAGGCCCAAAGGAGACACTCAATCCACCAAAGGTCACACGAGTCAATGACAGTTTAGGACCTAGAACATTAACTGAAGCTTTATTCCCTTCAACACCCAATTTTCCAAGACATAAAGCAAACTGGTTTCCCCTCCAAGATGGATACTCCCTCTATGGCATCTGACATTCCATTTTTCTTAATTACCTAGTTGTAGCGCTCAGAAAGATGTATGTGTCTTTCTAAGACTGAAAGAGAAAAGTCAGGCTATTCAAATTTGAAGCCTCATGTAAACTGAGAGGGATGCATTGTGATCAACAAACTGTCAGAAGAAATAACAATGAAAAATTCTATTCAAAGAAAACTACTATACCAAAAGGAATCAGACTTTCCAAATATTGTTATGTTTGTGACTAGACTGAGCTTTAACTCTTGCCTTCCATAGGAGTAAACACAGTACCTCCTTGAGTTGCACAGCCCAGAAGTCCAAGGCCCCCATGAAGGCAGTGCCAGATGCAGAACATGCTTCCAATAATTATTTTCTGGGTGGACAAATGTGCTGCTGCTCCATGCACTTCCATGATCACTTCCCTGATAGACATTAGCCAACCCTCCTCTAGTCTTCCTGTGATACTGAATACAGGGTGTATGTTATGACCTATTGTGTTACAAGGTAGGGATTACTACTATGTTCCTTTTTCAGAGAAGTATGTGAATAAGCAAGGTGAGGAGGGTTATGAAGCAGAATACCTTTGGTATTACTTTTTCCCTCAGCCTCACCTTGCTTTATTGTCAAATAATGTATATTGACCTGGATCTACAGAATAGTGCCCATCCAACAAGCATCTTTTGGAAACCTACTATATGCCAGGCATGATCTGGGAGGTACAAACATAAAGGATATAGACTCTGACCTTAATTAGTTCATTGTTGGATATATGGCAGCTCCTAAAAGATTGGAGCTGTAGGAAGAGGGCAAATCCACTAATAGAGGGGCTGCCAAAGGAATTTACACTTGAAAGAGGATTGTGCTGTTGGCAAAATTTTGGGCTTTGTGGGATATAGTTTAAGACAGAAATGTCACAACTGAACTTTAATTATATTCAGAAAAGAAGAGAAGGATGGAACTTTCTGGCTCCTCTTTCACCCTCTGTTCTCTAAGCATAGATCTGTAGCCCCCACTTGCCCTTCCACAGGATGAGCCTAGAGAGATTACTGAAGCGCTCATCTGAAAAGGCTGAAGAGGAGGTACGGCTGAAGTTTGAACTAAAAAGACTGGTGTGGAGGCAGAGGAGTAGTGGCAGTGAAGTTGGAGGAGAAAGGCTGGGGGCGAAAGATGCAATTCATAGTAGCCAGCATTCGCCCAGTGCCCGTCATTTGTCAGGTACCATTCTCAGCACTCAAAACAATCATGTGGTTGGTGGTATTATTATTATTATTAATTATTATCCAATGAAAAAAACTGAGTCACAGAGCAGGTACTTTCTACTACACAGAGTTATTAAGTTACCTACCAGCTGTGTAGCTGACTAGTTAGTATCCAGCTAGGACACACAGCTAGTAAGAGATAGAGGCAGGTTTGAATCCTTAACCACCACTATGTGCTCCTCGATACTTAATAGATTGGAAGTAAGAAGCACATGGGAGGCAGAATCCAAGGTTGACACACCTGGTTTCCTGTTTAAAAAACACTCCTCATGATGTACTCACTATAAAGAGGGAAAAAGCAGATTTGAGAAGCCAGGGAAAAGTATGGTTCAGGACAATTCGTGAATAAGGTATCTTGGGACCTGTAGGTACAGATGCTTAGGTAGTAGGTGGTATATGGTTCTGAAATTCAGGAGAGAAATCTGAGCCTAAAAGCAATCAAGCTAGACCCAAACAAACAAGTAGGGATGCAAACAAACAAAACTTATACACAACAGGAAAATAAACATTTTAGTAATACTTGAAAATCTGACCTGTGTTTTATGTAGCTCATATCCAGAATCACCAGATATCCTAGTATCTAGCATTTATATAAAATAAACTTCCATAGATAAGTTGATTTCTCTGGTCCTTCTCATTAGGAGGCCAAGCTTCGAATGATATACTCTGTGTGTGTGTGTGTGTGTGTGTGTGTGTGTGTGTGTTTAGCAGTGATGGATTTGTACCATCTATCCACAGTCTTTCCCCCAGCATCTCTGACACCATTGTTAGCATTGCTGATATTGTTTGTGTTTACTGAACAATTTCTGTTTGGACCTAATTGACATGTATGGACATCAGATATGTGGCCTGGGTCCCATTGCCATCATGCGCCAACCAAAGAAGGTGACTGATAGCCGACATCAAGAAAGAAGGGAGATACTGCTGACATTTTTATGAGTCTGTAAAAAGAATGTTTCAGGGCTTATGTATTCAATAAATCTACTTGCAGAACTGATGGAACATTTAATATTATGGGGAAGATAAATTAGTTTCATGCCTGTGTAGTTCTTTGTTCCCTGTTCACCAAAGGAGGGCTGCTACATGCAGCTGTTCCCAACAGGAAATTGCATTTCAATGTTTAATGAAAGATATCCTTCAAGTGCAACAAGTGCACCCTCTTCAACCCCAACTCAGAATATAACCCCCATTTTCTGACCTCTGTTGAAAGCCCTTCATGGAATCTCTTTTATGGAGATCTTAGGTGATGAGTGGTTCAAAACCAAAGTGTTCAGTACCAGCTTAGGGATGGCTTCCTGTGGCAGAAGCCATTCCCCATAAATTCACAAAGCCTCTTCTCTCTGGCTGTCTAGAGATGGGGGTGGGGACCGGTGCTGCTCCAAAGGAGAATTTGAAGCCCTCTGGGAACTTACTAATCAGAAAATGGACAGAAAATTACAAAGGAGAAAGAAAAATGGCAACCAGTGCATTAAACAGTTCAAAGTCGCTCTGGAAAAAAGCTGGGCCTGCAGATTTCTGAATAAGCAGAGTGATAGTGGCCTGAGGACATGCCTCTAACCTTCTATCTCTAATAGCAATTGCTGAAAACCCATTCCTTCTATTCTCTGGGCATCTAGGGTAGTTGAGAAATGAGTCACCTCTGAAAGAAAGATATTTTGATGACAGGAGTCAGCATCACCTTCACTCTTCCTTATTAAACTACTGGTCTTTAAACATTATTATCTTCCTCTATCAATACTAAAACCTAGAACAAAGACTCAAGATAAATGTATGTATGACTTAACTGCATGTATGCATGTAGGCTATAGACTATTCTATTATGAACATTATACGATTCCCTTGCCTGCTCAAGTTAAGCCTATTGAAATGCACATGGAAAAGATTGGCAGTATTGTTTCAGTTATTATTAATAGTTGTTAATAAAAAGAAGAATTCTTGTAATGTAATATGTCTCCATATGTCTGGATATCCTAAACAGAGAAAGCCTGGAATGGAAAGAGAAAGTCTGGAGAAACTTCCACTAGGGTTTAGCAGGGAAATGATGGTGAAAGTTGGTGCGCTCATCACTTCAACAATTATGCATTGAGTACCTACTTTGTGCCTTTCAGCAAGACAAGTCCCTGCTCTCATGAGCTTCTGTTCTCCTGTGGGAGCCCATCCATCCTGCTACATAACTCAAGTGGGTGCCATTTACAGAGGGTACATGGCAGCCCTGTAAGAAGGTGGTTGTTGGTAAGGGAAATCGACCTCTATGCTGTGTGTGTTAGTCAGCCTTCCCTCCTTGTGACAAAATGTCTGAGATAAAACAACTGAAAAGAAGAATGGTTTACTTTGGCTCAGAGTTTCAGAGGTATCAGCTGGTCAGCTAGCTCCACTGCTTTGGGCCTGTGGTGAGGCTGAACACCATCGTGGGGAGTGTGTGGTGAAGTAAAGCTGTTCACCTCATGGCGCTGGGGTTCCAGTATCCCCTTCAAAGGCCTGCCCCCAATGACCTAACTTCCTTCTACCAGGCTCCACCTCCTAAAGGTTCCACCACCTCCCAGCAGTGCCACAAGCTGGCACATGGAATTTCTAGGTCCAAACCAAAACTCTGTATTAGGTAGGGCAAGGGCTACCAGGAAGGTGAAAGGAGACAGTGGGAGGCTGCTCTTTCCCAATGAGGACATCTCTGACAGGGGCCTTTGACCCTTGGACTGAAAGCAGGGAGGGAGCTGGTGCCATGAGAGCTGGAAGAAGTGTGTTCACTTATTCACTGTGGGGCCATGCTTGCACCCCTGGTTGCAGGTGACCAAAGCCCAGCTGGCCTGAGAATGACTTCATAGGGGCTTGCCGGCTCAGGGGAACAGGAGGCCCATCCTCAGCAGCTGTGAGCTCACATAAATAAGACACCAGGGCTTTGTTACATTTGGTCTGCTCCCTGTCAGGCCTGACAAGGCAGTGCCCTTTGTGTTGGCTAATAATGGATTTCCTCTCTGAGGCACCATCAGGCTCTGAAACACTAACCGTGATTGGTCAGCTCTGCTCCCCTCTTGCCAGTTCTCCCTCTAGAAGGCCACACCCCCAGAAGCTTTTATGGATTTTTATGAACAGGGATTGGCATTGTCTTTTATAAATGAAGTTCTAAGCCACGCGAGCAATTCAATTACCAGCTGGCTAGACTTTAGACTTCAGTTACCTAATATTTCAGAAAAATGGTCCTCTATGACACTGGAAGTATGAACTTTTGTTGTCTGGACAATGAGGAGTCCTTGGGATCTCTTTCCCCAAATGCTTTGACCAAATTTCTTTTGAATTTTAGAATTAACATTTGTTTTAACACATCTGATAATACAGTGGTATAAAAAAACAAGTTGCTGGAGGGATGGTGCCTGTCTATAATCCCAATGCCTCAGTAGGCTAAGGCAGGAGAATTGCAAGTTTAAAGCCCCTCGGCAATTTAGTGAAGACCTAAACAACTTAGAGACACCTTGTCTCAAAATAAATTATAAAAAAGGGCTGGGGATGTGGTTCAGTGGTGAAGCATCCTAGGCTTCAATTCCCAGTACCAATCATCATCATCATCATCATCATCATCATCATCATCTCCATCATCTCCAACCCAATCCTGTTCTGGTAATATGTATAACAGAATAGTCTAGACTCAACATGCAGGCTGTAAGCCAGGCTGCCTGGTATAAATCCTGCCTGCTACTTGTCAACTGTGTGACCTTGCTCAAGTTACTTAACCTATTTCGGCCTCAATTTCCTTATTTGTAAGAAGACAATCTTTGATCTATCTTAAGGGGTTGTTGCATGAAATGTGTACTTCAATGCACTTAAAGTAACGTGTGTTACAAGGTAAGCACTATACTCATATTAGTTATTGCTAACACAGCTATTGTGAGATGTCACTTTTCTCTTAAATAAGATCATACAGAACCTATTTTCTCACTGAACCTGTTATAGATTTCTTTTTAGATCCAACTCCAAACACATATAGATATTATTAATTTTGACAGCTGCCAGTTTTTTGAATATTACATTTTTAGTAGGCATCAGGTTGTTTCTAAGTTTTTGCTTTTACAAGTAAAGTAACAATAAAGACTCTTTATTGTACATATATTCTTTAGGACTGTTGCTTTTGTTTCCAAAAGATAGATTCTTTTAGCAGGATTGTTGGATCATAAGTCATGAGGTTTTAAAATGGTAATAGATATCCCAAAATACCATAGCAATTTGCACTCCTATCAGAAATATATGAGTGCTCATTTCCCCATGTGCTTACCAGCAGTGGATATTATCAATCTTTAATTTTTTCCAGTCTAGCAGGCAAAAAATAGAATCTCATTGTCCTTTCATTGACATTTCTCTGACTGCTAGAGAGATTGGGTACGTTGAAGGGTTCTAAGCAGGGGCATTAAATAGTAAAATTTCCGGGGCAGCTTCAACCTGGAAAACTGAGTAGAGTGGGGGTGGGGAAGGCTGATGTGAAACCAGGGAGGATGGTCAGGAAGCTGTCTTTGTCCTCTGTCCTTTATTTTTTTTAATTATTATTATTGTTTTGGTTTTTGGTACCAGAAATTGAACCCAGGGGTGCTTAACCACGGAATCACATTCCCAGCTCTTTAAACTTTATTATTATTATTTCATTTTGAGACAGGGTCTCACTAAGTTACTAAAGGCCTCTCTAAGTTGCTGAGGCTGACTTTGAACTTGTGATCCTCCTGCCTTAGCCTCCCAATTTGTTGGGATTACAGGTGTGCGCCACTGCACCTGGACTCTGTCTTTTATTTTGACAGTACCTCTGTGACCATTGTCACCATCACCTTCTAATCCTTGATCTCTGTCTGGGTTCTAGCATCATACTTCATTCTCCATATCAGACACTACTGTGGGAACATTAGTTGTGGAAGCAAATTCTATATGCCCATGAAAAGTTATTTTCCTCTACCTCCCTTCTTTCCCAAACCTACCCCTTTTCTTATTTACTTGACTTACTCACCTCAGTTTAGGAGTGTTATGTTAAAACTACAAAACCTGGAGTCACTCTTCAGTTCTTATCCTTTACCCCCCCACCCCAGACACCTAGTCACAGCCAGTACACGCTGTGGTTTTACCTCTGCCTGTCATTCAAGTCCTCACTGCCTGCCTTTCTCTTCGTTCTGCCATGGGTCACACCTTTATCATCTTTTTCTGGATTATTCTAATAGCTTCATGGCTTCCACCTGATTCTGATCCTGTTTCTTCATTCTTTTCTCTCTGCTTGGAATATGGAAAAAGATAGTATTATACAGTCTGCTTATACAAAGAAAGAAGACTTGTGTAAGTTTTTTGCTGCTAAAAATTAAATTGTTAATAATAATGATTAAAAATGTATTTTCCAGGGGCTAGGGGTGGGGTTCAGTGCTCATGCATTTGCCTAGCATGTGTGAGGCCCTGAGTTTGATCCCCAGAACCAGGGGGAAAAAGTTAATTTTATTTTAAAGTTTTTAAATGGTAAAATAACATTTGCTTTTTGTAGAAAATTTGGAAAAAAAATGAAAAGTAGAAATTACAAGTAATGAAGAGTCATCTATATTCCCATTTATAATCTTACCTTGCCTTTTTCTGTCTAGTTTAATTACTGTATGATAATCTGTAGTGGGATGAATTTTTCTACTTGCCTTCAAGTCCCATTTCTATAATTTCCAAACCCTAGAGTAAATTTCAAAGAAGAGGGCCTCTGTACCATTAATTTATACTGGAAAAGAGAAGGGTAATCCTTCATTATAGCAAAATATTTAAAAATATGTTAAAGAAAGGTTATACATCACAGTGCTTTGACAGATGTAATATTTTTCCACACTGAAGCTAGTATGGTGCCCCAAGGGCCAAGAATTAAATTCTTGTGGGCATTGAACTTGAAAGTGAACTGAATAACCAAGATGCCCATCTTAAATCCCTACCACTTGATATATGCTCTGTCATCATTTTTTTCTTAACAGTAAAGTTTCCCTAGTGAGATTCCACCTCTCTTCCTTATTCACTTTCAGTGACCAACTAATGCATTCAAGAAACCAGTATTTGTCTACTTTGTGTTAGAGCTTGAAAAGCACAGGGAGGTGGGACAAATCTCATTCCACCAGATCTTGATATCATTTGAATCAGAAACAAATAATGCAATTTAGCTTTGTTTGGGATTTTAGGTGTGTGATTCATCAGCCATAAGAGTAAATGTGTTTCGCAATTGACTCATCTAACCCTCCTTCTTATAATGAGGGCTGTAGCTGCAGCTCCTATTAGTTAGATATAATATCATAATGTCTATATGTAGTCCCATATTGTTGGGCATTTGTGCTTAAGTATAATAATTAGGATTAAAATACATTTGAGGCATTGACTATTTTTTCTATAGTTTGGATTTATATCCCTCCTCAACCCTTAAATCAGAACACTGCTCAGTGAGAGTCCCTCTTTCATGATATTTGGTTGCCTCTGTAGAGCCTCTGCCTTTCCTGAGCTTAGAAATGGCAAAATGCAAGATTAGGATTTCAGCTCACCATTTGGAAAACTTAATTTCAATGTCCCAAACATAGGGAGTTGCTATTTGTGGCAAATGCTTCCTAAAGCATTTCTAGCATTTCACAGGCTTTTCTCACAATTGCTGTGGATTTTTGCTGTTGCTGTTCTTTAATAGGAAGCAGGGCTGAGACTCTGCTGCTTTCCCTAACTCGTTTTCAGTGCTCAGCTGCAGCAACTGACTAACATATATTCATCACCTACTTTACACAGGGCCTTGGAAAAGACAAAGGTAGCTGGCTGAATCTCACCCCACCATACATTTCAGTTTAGAAAACAACAAATCCAGGTGATTGGTGACAAAATGAAGTTCTGTTTTCAGATAAATAGCAATCAAGTTTGGTAGAGACATTTGTTCATCGGTAGTGGAATTGTTCTGTGGGTAATGGTTAAATGTTGGGGTGCCAAGTATAAGTTTAGGCCAAGATTAACACATAACTGAACTCTTCTAGAGCCTAAGAATTTAGAAAGAAGTTGCAGGTGAGTTATTCTTATTTGAGCTTCAACAAAACCTTAACTAGTACTATAGCCTCCATTTTACAGCAAAAGAAATTGAGGCTCAGAGATGATAGATAAAGATCTGGTCAAGCAGGGCCCTGTGAGTCAGGACATGAACAGGAATGAACATCACGGTTGATGACTCAGTAAGGAGGCACTCCTGTCTGCATCAGAAGATTCTACAAAGTAGAATATGAATAAAATTTCAGAGGTAAGGTAGAACCCTTGGAGCTAAATTAGATGATTAGCCTTTTCTTAAACAGTCATGAGCAGAGATATGGTATATTCAAAATAATACCTGACATAGGTGTACAGGTGGAATTGGAATGGGAGAAGTTTATAGAGGTTGGCTAAGTAGTGTTGTAATAATCAATGTGTGGGCTTAAATGTTGGATGCAAGGATGATGTAAGATGGAGAGAAGATGAAATGAAGGATACAGCAAAGGAAAAACATGGAGGTTTTAGCAACGAAGTAGACGTGATTGATGATAAAGAAGAGAATCTGAGGTGATTCGGTTTTGAGCCTGGCCATAAGAGAATAGTAGTTCAGCAATCCTCAGGCAGCCAAGCAATCCTCTGGAAGCATTTCCAGTGCTTGAGGAATGAGGGTTAAGGTAGGTACAGAGCAGTTCTCTGGCTTCTGTAAAATCACCAAGTTGATAAAGTTAAGCTATCAACTAAGAGCTGGGGCAACTGCAAATCCTGTCAGTTTACTTTTATCAAAACAAGGTTCCAGTATTGGTGAGTGCATTTCTCTGCTCCAGGAGTGCAACACCAATAGACTTTGTCCAGTTTTCTGCCTTGTTCGGTGACAGTGTTTCTTTAAGCTATGACACGGAACAGGTAGAGACTAGAGTTCTTTCATAACAAGATTTCCATTATGAGGCTATGTGACATTTTCAATCACCAGAAATCAGAATTTTATTTTATTTATTTATTTTGTGGTGCTGGGAATTGAATCCAGGGCCTTGCACATTCTAGGCAAGTGCTTTACCACTGAGTTACATCCCCAGCCCAGAAATCCGAATTTTAAAATGAATTTACCTGAGCCTCTGTGTGTAAGACAAAGAAGTAAAAGTTAATAGGGCTTTCTGAGTCCTTTTGTTTCAAATATTTTTTGAGCGATGAAGACCATAGCTAAGCCAATAGCTGTAATCAGTGGCTTCCAGATGCCTACTCTTTGATCTGAAATAAAATAAGGAGTGTGACCAGTGACCTTCTAGTCTCTGGGGCAGAATAGTAGCAGATAGCTCTTCCGTTCTCCATCTCTTCCTCCTCCAAATATGTCTCCTCTTGCATACAGGGAATGTTGCTTGTGTTCTAACTTTCCTAGTCTATCTATATGGACTTTCTATTCTGAAAATTATTACACATATATATGGATAACATATATATCTCTATGTGTATGTGTGTGTATATATATCTGTACACATACACAAACACACATATACATACACACACATCTTTCAGAGCTACTATTAAAGACACAGAGACAGTATGTAGTGAAAAGAGAGTTGAGCTAAGAATTTCTACTGTGACTTTCCCAACCTGCTGTGAGGCTTTGTCTTGGATGTCTAACTCTGCACAAATCTGTTGGTTTCTCTCTACCTCAGTTTTCCTATCTATAAAATGAATAGTTGGGCTCGAGGCTGCTTATATCTATGCCCTAACACTCAGTTATCATATTCTATTTAACTTTTGCTAGAAAAATGTGTTACCCTCTATACCTTCAGAGTGCTTAGTAAAATTATGTAAACTATATTAGACTGATTATATTAGTAAATGGTACTTTGTTAAAGCACTCAAATACACCCTTTTTACCCATCATTGAAAAATAAATCAATTTGAATAGACTTTGTGTAATGTGACTGTCACCCCCTCTTTTAACTTGGGGGAATTTCATGTGTGGAAAACAAGTGTAAGTTTTTTCAAAAGAGACAAAGCCCCAGAGCTTAAACTGATCATTTACGGTTTCTGCTGTCTGGGGGCAATGTTTTTTTTTTTTTAATTTTGTTTTAATTGTACAGGAAAATGATGTCGTTTTTTAGTAGACTAGTTTAGGAACAAAATAATTCCATGGTGAGAATGGAGACTTAGGCTGGCTGTGCTCCACAGGGCTGGAGGAATAAAGAGGAGAGAGAACCAGATAGAAGCAAATGGTTCCTAATGAAGTCCATGTTTCTTGGGGAGCAGTAGGGTGTAGCTGCTTCTGCGAATCAAAAATAAATAAAGACGTTGCATAATTATTCAGTTGCATACTTCCTATAGGTGATGAGACTGAAGGGAATGTAAAAATCTAAATTAAACTGTCACAGCATGTTTCTTTGAGCCTTAGTTACTTCTCTGCCTCACCTGGGAAATACACTTTCTGGGTTGGCATCAGTCTAATCAGGTGGATCACATTGTCCTTGGTGGCAGTAGCATTTCAGTTGTGAAGAGAGTGTGCAGAGCAAGAGGGAGAGAGGGTTGGGACATACACCTGTGGATACCCTCCTTCTCTTAGACACAGGCCCTAAGAGAAGGCAAACTCATGCCTTCACCTGCAACAGATTGTACCCTGTAATTCTAGGGTGAATCACCACTCCTTTGGTTGCTTTTGAGACCTGTTCTTTTGAACCAAAGTTGAACTCTTCCAGAAGATTCCCTTGCCAGAGTTTAAAGCTCGCTCTGATCTATCCCCAACTCACTTCAAGCTTTTGTTCCATTGCCTGGTTCTGTCAACTTCAGTTACAGGACACAGGTGCGATTTTGCTCGCAGCTAAATCTGGTCCCTTGATAACTACCAAAGGCAATGGCTTCCAACAGAGGCTGCCATGGCCTTAGGCTTGTTATGTGGTCAGACTGAAAATTGCTGCCTCTGACATTTGTCACAAATGCCTAGGAATGAAGATATTCTAGTCCAAAATCCCTCTTCTTCCTCTTATGTGAATTTGAAGTTGCACATAGATGGTTATACAGGGGAACGTGTGGATCACTACCATTAATCTCGCCTTCCTCATCTGATAAATGAGTGTTTTCTGAGGTAACTGGCAGCTCTAACACACAAAGATATTACAGTATCCACATTTTTGTCACAGTTTTTCTACCAAGTTCCTGCTCATATTCCATCTACTCCATGAGGCCTCTGGTCAGACTGTCCTGCCTCCCTCCATCAAAACTAATTTGTCAGTGATATCCCCCACATGTTCTATTATCGTCCTTATTACAGCCTGCTTTATATTTTAGATCTGGATTTGTGTCTGTCTCCCTGACTAGACTATTAACTCCTGGATATCACGCCTGCTCATGTCTTATTTATATTTCCATTTCTCATGGTGCTTTCTGCATTTCAGGCAGGCATTCAGGAAATGTCTGAGTTGAACAGAACTACTTACTTGCAGTCATAAGGAAGTGATCTGTAAGCAAGGCCTTGGAAAACAACAGGTAGAGTTTCAACTCTTATTAACCTGTTTAGAAGCTCGAGAATGGAGGATATAGTTAGCTCCTTGCTCCAGACCAAAGTTAATTCAAAGGACAGCCGATTCCAAGACTTCTTAAAGTTCTGTAGCAAACAAAGTTATTTTATTTCCTACCAGATAAATGACCCTACAAAAAAGCAGCCTATACACATATTACAAAGACAGTAAGTCTTGGGATCCATAGAACAGAGTCCTATCAGTGCTCTTATTTTACTCTGTTGGGTCATTCAAATAGTATCATTCAGAGTACCACCAAAGTTTTTTGTCTGTAGTATGTTCACGGTATGGCTGGATGTGCACAGCTAAAGAGAACATATACTCTGCTCTTGAGAAGTTTGTGGTTTTACAGAAGATTATAAGAATTGCTGAAAAGACTCTAATGTGAGGCTAAGTTTAATAAGTGCAATTAGCAAGTGAGAAGATGTCAGTTTTAGGGTTCAGAAGACAAAGCTCACATCAGCTAGGACAAATTCAGGACAGAATTTGAGAATGGAATTGAGGATAAACAAGATTGTAGTAGATAAAGGAACTGTATGTGCAAAGTGAAGAAAAGGGAAAACTTGGAACATAGAAATAATAGCCCAGTTTATTAGAATGGAGAGTCATAAGAAATGAGAAGACATATGTGTTGCATGGAGTCATAAGAAATGAGAAGACATATGTGTAGGACTCATGCTGTGGAGGATACTGGATCCCAAATGGGTAGCTGGGTCTGAATTGTATAGGCAATGGGGTACTAGAAAGAGATTTCTATCCAGGGAGTGAATATCTTAATATCTTAAACCAGAGGTTGGCAAATTATGGCCAGTGGACCCAAACTGGACTGCTGTAGAATTCTGTTGGAACACAGCCTCATCCGTTCATTTATGTATTGTCTGTGGCTTTTGGGGGGACTATACAAGAGAGTTAAGTGGCTGTGGCAGAGACATGGCCGTATGGCCCACAAAACTTTAACTGACCTTTCACAGAAAATGTTTGCTGACCCCGGATATAAATATTCACTCTTTCAGCCGTGCATTCATTTATGGATTACTTCAACAAACATTCAACACTTACTGAGTGCTAGGGATATGCTCTGGTATTTTTCCTACTATTTCATTTAAAGTTGAGTCTTCACATGGGTCTTTCCTTTAAAATTGTTCAGAATATTTAAATTCAAATTTTTTTTTCATTATTAGAATGTTATCTTCTTCAAATGTTTGAAAAATGTTCCTTTTCCTAACACCATTGGCTAATACCACCAGGGCTAAGTTTCAAGCAATATTTATATCAATGAATCAGATGCAAAGTGATATTATAAGGTTATAAATTAGATAAGGCAGAGGAGAAGGTGAGTATATTGCAAGTCGTACTGCGGAAGTAGAATCAGATTTGGCCTCTGTATTGAGAGCTACTTGACTTCGCTTTCCTCTGAGGAGAGATGGCAGCAGAAGGGAAGCGCAGCCACCTTCCCACTGCCTCATCACCACCACCTGCAGTTGTCACGGCTGCTGTTCTTGTGGTGACGGTCCTCAGTGGTGGAACTGAGAGGAGTCCTATGCCGACTACATTGGTTTGCTGAGGCTACTGTGAAAACGCTACAGCCTGGGCAGCTTTTTGGACAGAAATTTATTTTCTCACAGTTGTGGAGGCTGAGGCCAAGGTTTGGGCAGGGTTGGTTTCTTCGGAGGCCTATCTCCTTGGCTTGCAGATAGCCGTCTTCTCTGTGTCTTCACATGGTCTTTCCTCTGTGAATGTCTGTGAATTCATCTTTTTTTATGGGGACACCAGTCAGATTGGATTAGGGTCGACCCTTATGACCTCATTTTAACTTTTTTACCTCTCTAAAGGCTTTATCTCCAAACATAGTCACATTCTGAGGTACTGAGATGTCAATATAAATTTTGTGGGGACCATAGTATTGGTCCATAGTGAGGACCGATTTGTAGAATATATGCCTTGTTTTTATTTTTATATTTTAATTTAATTCAAATGATAACTATTTATGAGAACCTACCACATTTTAAGAACTGCACTAATCTTAGCTCCGATTTTTTTTTCTTTTCTTTTTATGGTACTGGGGATTGAACTCAGGAGCATCCAACCACTGAGCCACATCCCCAGCCCTATTTTTGTATTTTATTTAGAGAAAGGGTCTCACTGAGTTGCTAAGTGCCTTGCCATTGCTGAGGCTGGCTTTGAACTCAAGATTCTCCTGCCTCAGCCTCCTGAGCTGCTGGGAGTACAGGCGCGTGTCACCACATCTGGCTCTTAGCTCCATTTATGAGCAAGATATTATAACCCTGTAGTTGTGGAACAGAGAGATATCAGTCTACTTGTGTATCAAGCCAGAACTTCTGTTTACCACTCTCCTTACTCAGCTGACCTCAGTTCACGCAGGCTGCCACTCTCTTTACACCAGTTCTACCCAACACATCTTTCTAAAGGGCAACTCTGATCATGTCTCAACAACACTATGAGCATTTTAAGGGAAGGCATTGTGTCTATTTTACCTCTGAGCCTTAGAAACCTAGATTGTTGCCTGGCAAATACAAGATACTCAGTGTTTATGAAAAGGAAAGTAAGAAGCACATGCAAAAAAATAGATGCCATTCCAGTTACTAATTTGCATAACAAGTGACCTCAAAATGTAGTCACTCAAAACAATCAATTGCCATTTTCTTATCCATCAATTCTGGCATCAGAAATTCCAACAAAGCATGGGCTGAGACGGCTTATATTTGCCCCACATGTTCAGGAAGTGGCTGAAAAGACTTGAAGGCTTGGAATGTCCTGATTGATGTGAACTCTACACTGGCACACCTTGCACCTAGGCAGGGCTGATTCAACATTGCCAACCGGAGCACCTACTCTTGGGCTTTCCATATGGCTCAGTTCTCAAAGCTACAGGGGAATCAGATTTCTCTTGCCTGCTGGCTTAGGGATCCAGGCACGAGCACTCCAATGAACGGGGCAAAAGCTTCATCACACAGCTCCATATCTATCATATCATATTGGTTGAAGTGTCACAGGCCTGCCTAAATTCAAGGAAAAAGGAATTTGATTCCATCACTTGATGGGCAAGTCATAGTCTCACAAGGTAAATGAAAAATGTGGAATGGGAATTAGTATTGTGGCCACCTTGTAAAATAAAATCTGCCATTAAAAAAATAAAGCCAGCCAGGCGCGGTGGCTCAAGCCTGTAATCCCAGCACTTAGGGAGGCTGAGACAGGAGAATCACAGGTTCAAAACCAGCCTCAGCAACAGCGAGGCGCTAAGCAACTCAGTGAGACCCTGTCTCTACATAAAACACAAAATAGTGCTGGGGATGTGGTTCAGTGGTCAAGTGCCCTTGAGTTCAATCCCCAGTACCGAAAAAAAATAAAATAAAATAAAGCCAAGCATGGTGGTACACACCTGTAATCACAACTGCTCAGGAGGCTGAGGTAGGAGGATTGCAAGTTTGAGTTCAGCCTCAGCAATTTAACAAAATCTTGTCTCAAAAATAAAAATTAAAAAAGGGCTGTGGATGTAGCTCAAAAGGAAGCCTGGGCTCAATCCCCTCTCCTGCCCCCCAAATCAAACCAACCTAATCAACAAATACAATACATAATTCTTTTAGTCACCAAATGTCAAAGTATGAATACTAAATTGTTCATCTAATGTCAACGAGAGAAATGATTGAATGAACCCCCTTATTAGTCTTATCCAGCCATCAAAAAAGCTGTTTACAATGATGTGTAATAACAGGGAAATGTTAGCTACAGTACCAGTTAAGCTAGATTGAAGAAAGCACCTTGATACATGGCCACAATCAGGCTGCCTGTTAATTTCCTTCCTGAATTAAATTCTTCCATCCTTGTAGACCATCCTTCTCTGGCAGGCTTTCTTTATGGAGGAGCCAGAATATATGCTTGGACAGGCAAATAGCTCCCAGAGGAAGGCCACTTGTGTGCTGAGGTTTTTGACCCACTACCTCCATCTGGATGGCTGTGTGGGCCAGTGGACCAGTTGACGTCAAATTCTGTGGCTCACCAGCCAGATGCGTCACTCTTCCTGCCTTGGAGATGGTCTCAATAACCTGAGGCTTCTTGTAAGTGGATAACAGCATTGTCTCTACGAAGGCATAAAATGAGGTTGCAGTTTCTTGGCATAAATAGTATTTTAAGAACATTGAGAGATTTAGAATAAAAATCTAGACTTTTGGTCACCAAAGATATGACAACATTTGGCATGCATTCCGGTATGGACACCAGCTAGGGTTGAGGGTATAGCTGCCATTGGTTCCTATTTCCCCAACACTGGTGCAGAATTGTGGGTGCAATTTGTTTTCACACTTATATTCTACTTAGAACAGAAAGCTTGGTCAGGAGCACCTTGTGTTTCAAGACAAGTGAGTTTTCTTGAGGGAGAGAGATGGGGAGTTAATAAATGTTTGCTATGAAAGCATTGGCTTGTTTATTCAGTGAGGTCACCTGCCTGAGACTGTAGTCATTTGAAGTGTTTTCAGTTTGGGGGGTGGGGTTACAGAACCCAGAGGAAGTGAATCTCACAGCCCAGAACCACACTGGGTGAGACTGAGGGGAGGTGAAATTGTAGAAATACCTCTCTCCTTCTGTCTTCCTTGCAGAAGTTTTAGCCTGGTGGAAAACTGATTTGGAGAGGCTTGGTTATGCTACATAAGCAAGCAGGCCAAAATCTTAGGCAGTTTTAGTTCTTCCTTACACAGCAAGCATGTCCATTGTGCATGAGTTGGAAGCTCGGTTTCATGTCACACAGCACCTTAGCCAGTCAAATAGACACCTGGAACATTGCCAATGGCTATAGTAGAGGGAAAAGGATGTATGGCATAGCGTTCGATGGCTCCACAAACTACCTCTTGGAAAAATGCATTATTTCTGCTCACATTTCATTGGCTGAAACAAGTCACATGATCATACTGAACTAAAACATAGTACTTCCAACCATTTCCAGTGGTCATAGATTCAGAAACTTTGGTGGACAGTACTAAGGACTCCAGCATAGACCTGTAGAACCTTTCTTAACTTATTGACCCTGCAGGAGGAATTTGAATCAGTCTATCTAATGGAATTTTACCCCAAAATGACTGATAAACAGTCACTTGACTGATCATGTTGACAACTATGTTAGAGTTCACCAGAAGAAAAGCAGAACCAATAGGACATAGAGACATATATGTCTAATAATAAATATCCTCATATCTGTTACTTATATGTCTCTAACTCAGTGCACTTGACTGGTTTACATTTCCCTAAGGGAACGCATTGGTAGTGTTCCCTGAAAGACTTTCAAGGGTGTTCAGAGGTATTCAAATAGACATTTTAATCTTCCAGGGGAATTTTAGTGACTAAAGAGTCACCTCTACTGTCATCAAGATTTAGACTGCTTTTTATTTTTGAAGTACCTCTGTATGATTTCTTTTTGTAGAGAGAATAAGGTTATTTATTAAAAGTTTTCATACAAACGTGGAAGTATATTGCCTAAAATTGTAATCTGCAGCTGGGGATAGTTTGGTCTGATCAGACATTTGTTTTCTTTTATTCAGGAGAGGTGATGAGGAATATTTGTATATGTATATTTGTATATTAATATTTATAAATTAGTCAAATAGAAGACACAGTTACTAAAGTTTCACATGCTGTAGGAAATGTCAGAAAAGCTCTATATTGTTGATGTATGATTTGAAGTTTTTTTATTTTCATCAAGGACTCAAAAACCTTTTTGGCAGGTCTCTTTATGTTTTACTTAACCCGTGAAAAAGGAGAAATGAAAATATTGTTAGAATTTCTTTTTATGAAGATCTTCTCTTTTAAAATATATAGTCTACAATAACACAATGATTTGATCTCCTCAAGTCAGGATCCAAGACAGCCTTAGGGCTCAGAAAACAGGATTCACAGCTCAGTTTGGGTTGTCATCTTATTGAAAGGTCATAATTTGATGTGCACGTATCGGTGGATTGCTAACAACTGGTTTTGTGTAAGAGTAAACTATTTGGATACTCTTTGGATAATAGCAGGAATAAAGATGGCCTCAATAAAAGAAACTGTAGAAGCAACTTTCCCTATGAGAAAATGGACTAAACCACCCTTACTGTCAACACATGATCTCCCCAGAACTTTCACGTAGCTTCCTAATTTCCTGCAGCTTGGCTGCTCTCAGCCTTGCTTTCTGCAGGGCCAGCCCCTCCATGGTCCTTTTGCAGGATGGCTGGCACCCTAGTATCCCCCAGAGAAAAGCAGTTCCTTTGGCTCTAGAAAGCAGGAAGCTATGTTTCTTCTCCTAGCAATATGTGTCTTCTGTCCATCTAAGGAATACTGAAGGATTTTGCATACCAAAGAAATACTTGCAGATCACAGAAAGCACGACACCCCACTTTGCAGATAGAAAAACTGAGCCAAAAAACCAAAAGTGCATTTCTTAAGTGTAATAGTGATATTTTTAGGCAGAAAGCAGAAGTGGAGACCTGATTCTAATGGAGTGAACTAATTAAATTACAATTCATAGGTACTTTTTTTATCTTCAAAATTACCCCTGCAATTAAAACATAATTATATTTTATACTTTAGTGGTACCTTTCACCCAGGGAACAGAAAGTGCTTTACAAACATTAATTAAGCAGCACAACACCCCTGTGAGGAAAGTAGGAATTATCCTGCTCTTAGATGTGGTGACAAAGAACTAAAGAATTCAGTAATTTATCCATGATCACAATGGGAATTGTCATCTAAAGTTCCATATGGCTGGAGTCTCTTTGTGGTCTTATCCTTCATTTGAAAAGATTTTAAAATACATTAATAGCCTTTGTACAAAGTATTTTCTAGCTGGTTATGGTGTCTCACACCTCTATTCCCAGGGACTTGAGAGGCTGAGAGGAGGACCATAAGTTCAAGGCCAGCCTCAGCAACATAGCAAGACCCTGTCTCAAATTAAACAATTAAAAGGACTGAGGATGTGGCTTATTGGTTAAATGCCCGTGGGAATCAATCTCCAGTACCAAAAATAAAGGTATTTTCAACAACTTGTTATCAGCATTATATTTTTAAGTTGGAGCTTAATTAGAAGGGAATTTTTTAATTTTTATTTTACTTTTTCTTCATAAAACTTTGTCTTACATTTTATATTTAGATCTGCAATCCATCTAAAATTGATTTCTCCCTTTACTTTTGTCTTTTTATAGATCAAAGAGCTATAAATATCAAAGTTGTCGTTTTTATTTTTTAGTAAAATTTTTATTGAACTTTAAAGTAATACATGATACAGAAAGAAAAGTAATACATACAGTAAATACATCTAAACATAAAACCTAAAAGCATATAGAAAAGTGGACAAATAATGAATATAAGGTTTGATGAGTATTCAGAAAGTGAACACTCTTACTTTACAAGCACCTAGTCTGCTATGCCTTGAGTGCCCACTTGGTCACTGTGTTCTAATAGCATAGATTAGTTTTGCCTGATTTTTTGCTTTAGATACATTGGATCGTAGTATCGGTACTTGTTTGTGTCTGCCTTCTTTCATTGAGCATTATGTTTGAGAGGTTCATCCATGTTGTGCTCTGCAGTTATAGTAAGTTCATTCTCAGAGCTGTATGGTTTCAATTGTTTGAATATTCCACAACTTCTTTATCTGTTCTACTGTTGATGAACAATTGGATTGTTCCAGCTTGGAGTGATTTAAGTGTTATTCTTTTTTCTTAATATATATTTTTTTTAGTTGCAGGCAGACACAATAACTTTATTTATTTTTATGTGGTGTTGAGGATCAAACCCAGTGCCTCACCCACACTAGGCAAGTACTCTACCACTGAGCCACAACCCCAGACCCTTAAATGTTATTCTTTTTTAAAAAAAAAAAGTTTTGGTTGTAGATGGACACAATAGGTTTATTTATTTATTTTTATGTGGTGCTGAGGATCAAACCCGATGCCTCACATTTATGAGGCAAATGCTCTACCACTGAGCTACAGCCCTAGCCCAAGTGTTATTCTTTTTTTTTTTTTAATATATTTTAGTTGTTGATGTATCTTTATTTTATTCATTTATTATTTGTATGTGGTGCTGAGGATTGAACCCAGTGCCTCACGCATGCCAGGCAAGCGCTCTACCACTGAGCTACAGCCCCAGGCCCCCAAGTGTTATTCTTAATGGTACATTTCTGCGAACATTTCTTCTTCAATTAGGTGAAATAAATCAAAGTTATTCTTTTCACAAGCATTACCAAGAGGGCATCTAGACAAATGGATGATTGAGCACTAAAGAGTTGCTAGGTGTTATTCATGCTCCTTACATGGAGCTAGAGTGAGTCTTAAAAGAATTGGTTTCCCAATTGGGGGGGTGAAAATAATTGTGAATTAATTTTTTTAAACCTGAAAAGATTAGCTGACTGTATTGATTGGTTAAGTTCACAGAAGTTAGCTTAGAGAAGTGGAAAGAATACAGCTTCTGGTGTGTGAATTCCAGTTCTAACACCTACAATTGTGGCTAGCTCAGCCTCACCCAACTTCAATTCTGCCCTTCTCAATCATCTAAAGGTCTCTAGGGTTACTGAAAGAAATAAAGTTGAATATAGCACTGAGTAGGAACTCAATGTATAGCACATGTTATTAGATATTTCCTGAGCTGGTATGATTCTAATATCTCCCAAGTGGTCATCTGACCAACCAGGATCATAGTTTTGAACTATGAATATTTATTTGAAAAATTCAATAAAACTGTATATTGAGTATGGAAACATTTGTATTCAAAGAGTCCACCAACACTAAAAGGATATCCAACATTAAAGATTTCTTTATTTCTTTTTGAGATATATCAATGATGAATATACAGTGATCAATTGATTTAATCTTGGTCCTTATGAAAGACATTATCATAGATGTGATAAAAAGCAGATTGAACATTATCACACACTAAGCCTGACTTAATGTATGGTTTAGATTGGAAAATTGTTGGTGGTAAGCTCAGAATTCTGTGGAAATGGAAGTTTGGACAAAAAATTACTATATATATATGTACATATATATATATACACACACACATATACACACACATACATACATACATATATATATATATACACATACATACATACACATATTCATATATATTTTAGTTCCTAGATCAAGAAGCCTCATGTTAAATGAGGCCTTGGAGATGATAACAATTGGGATCTTTGTGGGAGGCGTGGATATTCTTGATTCTCATTTGTCTTCTTATCAATTAGTTCATTTCTCATATTCTTGAATTGCCATTGGAGAGTCACTTGTCTAAATCTCTGATTCTGTTTTCACCAGCTTATTCTATTCTGCCTTTTCCCATCTCAGGAATAATAGACAAGAACCTGAGTGTTCTGTACACAGTCTCCCCACACTCACTCAACCATCCCCGCCAACTCTCCTACCTACTTAAGTATACTTAAGTCCACCCACTTTTCTCCATCCCAATACCATGTCTCAGTGCAGTCCTTTAGTCATCCGCCTGGAGTGCTTCAGGAGCCTCAATCTGCTCTCCCTGCATCCAGTTTTGTCCTTTTAGAGTTCTATCACTATGTTGCAGCTAAAAGTGATCTACAACAAATAAGACAAGTTCTGTTTCTACTTCAAATAATTTAATGGTTTCACATTAAATTTAGGGTAAAGTCCATAATCCTTAATTTAGCCTAAAACAAAATGGCCCTTATTTCTTTGCTTCTTCCTTGCTTCAGCCACACAGGCCTCTTTTCTGGTCCTTGAATACAGGTGTCCTTTACTTTGTAGCCTCTCTTTCCCTGGCAAACTCTTAGTAATTATTCAGGGCTTGAATTTAACATTGTTCTCCCCACCCCCAGGAAAACACAATCCCATGATTCCATACATTAAGCAAGTAGATCCTCCACTGTATCTCACACACCCTCTACACATCATGATATTGTTCATACCTGGAATATGATATGCAGGGCTGACTCTCTCAGCCTCTGCAGGGCTGGTCTACACACTTACGGGAGCAGTGATGCTGTCTACTTTCTTTCCCTATGTATTTCTATTGCTAAGTGCACAGTAAACATTATTAACTCATTGAGTCACATATTTCTTAGGACAGGATTAGGTTGTTTATATCTCCAAAGGAAATAGTAGACAAATGTTCTTTCTTTAGAAATGTTGACATGAGCCAGGCATGGTGGTGCAAAAACCTGTAATCCCACTGAATGGGGAGGCTGAGGCAGGAGAATGCCAAGTTCAAGGCCAGCCTTAGCAACTTAGTGAGACTGTTTCAAAATAAAAAAATAGAAAGGGCTGGGGATGTAGCTCATTGTCAGAGTTCCCCTAGGCTCAATCACCAGTACCAAAAGAAAAAAAAAATGAAAGAAAGAAAGACATGTTTAAATGATATTTTAAAATAGTGAATTCAGTAAAGGAAATTGTCAGTTCCTTGTGGAACTAAGGATATGAAACTCTTCAAAAAAGATTATAAACGTTTTACATTGTCACTTATTCTTATCAGTTTTTCTTGGTTTATTTTGTCATCAATAAATAGGGCTTAACTGTACAATTCAATTTAAGCAAAAGCAACAAAATATAAAGGATATGGTCTTTAATAACTCAGTTATAACATGCTGCAGAAAAATATGCCCCAAAGGAACGCCTTTCCCAGACTACCTGTTCTAACCTCTCAACTATTTTTCCTCTGCTCCATAATTGAACATCTGCAGCAAGGCCAACTGCAAGCTGAGAGTTGATGCCTCTTTCTCACTTCTGCTACATCAGCTGAGTTTAGTCTTCTCAGAGCAGAGCCCTGGAACCACTTCATTTAGAACCAACCGGGGTTTTTAGTGTGATTCTTGCTCCCATCAGAAACTCAGTGAATTAAAATCTTTGACAGATGAAGAGGAGGGAATCATGTTCTTAACAGGAACAAATGTTTGAAATCTCTCAGTCTAGTGCCTTGTCACTATAGGTTCAGGAGCTGACAAGACATACATATGTGATGTCAACTTTGGGGAATACATTTTATATACATCTTCATCAGTGGGGTCTCTCTGTCAGCTTTAACCTTGAAATAAGCCTGTATCTCTAACATGGTAGGAATCTTAGAAACACAATGCTAAAAGGACCTTAAAAAACCATGTAGCTAAACTTCGCACTTCAAAAATACTAGAACCACATATAACTACAAATGGCCTATTTCCTTCCTTGGAGACATTTGAGGACAGAGAACCCATTAATATATCTGAGTTTTATCACTGAGACAGATAATCTCAGATGTTCTACTTTCAACTCTATTGGAAGCTTTTGGCCTTACCTGGGCCCTCCCCCCCTTTTTTTGGTACTTTGTAAACATAAAAAAACTAGCAAGGTCACCTTCTTAATATATTTGTATGAAGACATCCCATCATCCCTCAGGACTGATGCCAGACTTCACACTGACACTCACTGAGTTGGAAGAAACCTTAGATGCCACTTAAATTGGACATCCTCATTTTACAGACAAAAAAGAAAATGCAGGGATTATGTTCTATTCAGCTATAAATATGACAAATTTATGGGCATTTTTCAACACCCCAAATTCATTTTTATCCTTGGTCATATTTTTCTACATTGCAGTTGAAAATCATCTGATCCATCTTAACCCAGTTCTGGCTTATCATCTTCTGTCTATGTGATTTTACAAGAATTGACACACTTAGCTTCATTTTCATCATATGGTATATGAAGATAAAATCTCTGGTAAAATTATATAGAGGGTTAAATGACATATGGCATAGTGTGTCGTGCATGGTAGGTGCTCAGTTAAAAATTCATGTGTTTATTATTGGTACAATTTGTAGAAAATAGTTTTGCAACATGTATGTAAATGTAAGATATGTATGCTCCCGTGACTTGGCAGTTCTACTCACTGTAGGGAAACCAAGCCCCATATGCAAACTCTAGGGACCTATAAAGTCACTCATAGTTAGCTATGTGTTGGCCAGAACTTATTTGCTCAAACAAGAACTCAGAATGAAACAACCAAAATACTGTACAGCAGTCAATATCACAGGCAACCTTCTGAAAGAAGTTAACCATAGTTATTTTAGTCATAAGAAGGAAAATAGCAATGATAGTTAATAAGAGTAAATAACTAGTTTATTTAGTGTATGTGATGTGCCAAGCCCAAGCTGTTCACTTAATCTTCGTGATAACTTTTTTTTTTTCCTTGTGGTACTAGAATAAAACCCAGGAGCATTCTACTACTGAGCTCCATCCCCAGCCCTTTTTATTTTTTATTTTGAGGCAAGGTCTTGCTAAGTTGCCCAGGCTGGCCTTGAACTTGGATCCTAGTGCCTCAGTCTACTGGGGGAGCTTGGATGATAGGTGTGTGCCACCACACCTGGCTATGATAACTTTCTCTCTCTTTTTTTTTTTAAGTTGTCGATGGACCTTTATTTTATTTATTTACATTCGGTGCTGAGAATCAAACTTAGTGCCTTACACATGCTAGGCAAACAGTCTACCACTGAGCTACAACCCTAGCCCTGTGATAACTTTTTTAATGCAGACACAATGCTATCCATATTTTAGATTACATAACCTACATATCTTGTGGGGAGCAATGGAGTGAGGGAGACTGTCACAGGGTTAGTCCCTAAATTAGAATTTGAACAGAAGATGGTTTAATTCTGCTGCCAAGCACTCAACTCTGTAGCTCAAGTCTGTGTATATTAAAACAATATCAGCAACCCCCCAAACAAAAAAATATTAATGCTAGGCCCCATCCCAAACTCTCTGGGCTACATAGGCAAAAGACAGGGTGAGAACGGCTGTCAAAGCCATTACAGTTTTCCGTCTCCTTATACCTTTTGTATGTGGTCTGCTTTTTAAAAAGGAAATATACTGCTATATACGTGATGACCTCAATCAATTATTGTTGCCCTATTTTCACTTACTGAACTCTTCATACACATCTTTGAATTGCCTCAAAGAATGGGGTCCGCCTTTAAAAGATTTTGATGAGAAAAGCTAATTAGGTACAGATGCACTTGAATATTTATTTACTTACTAACGACTGGGTGTGGGTTTTCTTCTTACTCCTCTTCAAGGAAGCTGAGCTTCTGAGGCAGGCACAGACTGCAATCTAAATGCAGGGAGGCAAGAAGGGAAAATCTTGGAAAAACTCAAAGGTCTGCCCTAATCTGCTTTTACCTTGCTCCAAAAGAACTGGTTTCCAGCACAGGCTTGTGTACTGTAATGTGACCCTACTGGAGCAGACCCACGTTGAACCTTAGCCTTTCCTTTCTTACAGCCTAGGCCTGGCTTGGTGGCATCCACACTGCCACCTGCCATGACAGGGAACAGTGCTGGTGCAGTCTCATGGCACACCACCTTTCTTCCTTGCAGTTCTGGCTCTTGTCGCTGCTTCCTCCTCCACCAGCATCAGCAGACGGGGTGGAAATTTATTTGTGCCTCAGGTTATATGTGTCATTTATAAATGTTCATTAATTATATCCTCCTATTTCTAACCAGCCCTGTCTGGTAAATGATCAGAGAGCTAAAACAGTTTCTCTTTACATTTGGTGGCAAAAAAGATTGAAAAAGTTTTGGGAGGTGAAAGAAACTGCCCAAAGCAGCATGGGAGGAGAGCAGGGCCAGACAACACAACTCAGCATTTCCAGTCTTTTCGGCAAAATGACCTCTCAGTTTGCAGTGAGGGTCCTCTCACTTCTCTGGTGTCTTCTCACCCCACTTCCCTTCTGGGACAGACAGCAAGGTTGGAAGAGGGATCAGTCGTCTGAGTGATGAGGTGGTGGCTTCCCTGAGGACTGCTTGCTTTCTCCGTAATGATGAAATCCAACCTCACAGTTGAAACGCTTGTCTCAAAATATTTCGAAATGTGAAACACATATGAGCCAAATGACAAAAATGTTTTTTTAAAAAACAAAAACATGGGCTTCTTGTCATCCACCACACTAGCTGTTTCAATGTCTGTTCAGTCAGTAAATTATTCTGTCTGATCTTCATTTCTGATGATATCCAGATGGCCTAAAAGTCAGTCTTTTCTGTGAGAGCGAAATTCTCTGTGAAGTTAAGTGAGTGGTCATTGCATTCAGATGGTATGGTCGGACTCAAGCAGAACAACATAAGGCATATCTGTATCTAATTAATAGTAATGGATATTTAAATAATTACAGACTGTATATTCATCTTGGAATTAGGCTTCATTATTAGTGTTCTTCACTCCTAAACAGATAGAGTATCTTTCTCCCAAATTACAGTCCACTGTTAAAAAACTAAAAATTGCTGATGTTAATTGTTCTTCCTTTCTATGTCCCCCAAGTCTTCTAGAACTACAACATTGTATTGATGGGTTTAAAGATGATTAGTAACTGTCAGATCACCCCCAAATAGATTATGAGAGTTTCAATTGGGTCATGCTGCAGATTATGATATCGAAAGCTTACTCTGATTCTTTACAAATGTAACTTTAAAATGGCTAATAATGATAACTTAAAATGTTAACTAATTTCTATTTGTCACTATCACTTATTAGATATTTTAAAGAATACAGTACTTTCTTTTTTCAACATGAAAATGGCAATATTAATCTCTGTCAAGTGTCTGTTCTGTGCTAAGCATAATGGTAAATCTTTTCTTTGTTACCTCCTTCAGATCGTTTTAGAACCTGTAAGATGGAACATGATTATCCATATCATATTTTATAGATACAGAAACAGAGGCTCAAAGAATTCTAGTAATTTTTGCAAAGTTGCATAAATTACAAGGCTGGAAATTCAAAAGTAATGTATTCAAAATCTGGGCTCTTTCACCTTGCCACATAGTCTATCAGATTAAAACCCTCCACAGACGATTTTCACACACAACAAATAAAATGTAAGAAGCTTTGTTACACTAGGCACTCCTTTGTTGCTGGAAGCCAAGTGCAAATAGGTGATTCTGCACTTCTCTTTTCCACACACAGATATGTTCACACCAGGTTCCATAAAACATAAATAAAATTATAAGAAGGCATTGGTTTTTTTTAAATTGTTTTTTAGTTGTAGATGGACACAATGTCTTTATTTTGTTGCTTTGTATGTGGTGCTGAGGATCGAACCCAGGGCCTCACGCATGCAAGGTAAGTGCTCTACCGCTGAGCCACAGCCCCAGCCCAGAAGGCATTGTTTTTAACTGAGCTCCTGCACCATGTCCCACGAGACCATAGTAAAATGGAGTCACATGTGCTGAGTACCATGTAATTAAGTTGAAACTTCAAAGAGGGAAATCTCCCAAATTGACCAATTTTTTTCTAAAAACTTGATTCTTAGTAGTCAATAAGAAAGTGTCCAATCAACATGAGCTGGCATGATAGGAAGTCCCTCTGTTTTAACCCTTACAAGTTACTTGAAGTCACTGACGTCAGCCAATGCACTTTCTGTATTATTCTGTTTCCTTGCTCCTGTTCAAGCTGCCTTATAAAAGCTGAATGTTCTGCCATGCCCAGCAAAGCACCTTTCTCTGTTTAATGAAGTGTTTCCTAATTCATGAATCACTAATAAAAGCCAATTAGATCTTTAAGCTTACTTGGTTAAAATTTTGCATTTTGACAGGTTAGTGGTTGATTCTATTATTGATTAGGGTTTGGGGCAAGAATCCTACAAAATTATTTATGATACGTCAGTTACTTTGTTAAAAATTTTCAGAAATATATTTAGTTATGAAAATCAAATAGTATAAGGATTTGAAAAATAGGAAGGTATTGGGGGAAAAATCTGAAAAATGGATACTGCCACACAAAGGTGAGCTATTTAAAGAATGTCCAAAACTCCTAATCTTCTCTTTTTCTTTTCTTTCTTCCCCTCTCCTCTCTTGCTCCCTTGCTTCTCTTTTTATTCTCACTCTCATCCTCAAGACTTCTGATTTTTTTTTAATATCTTTATTTATTTTTATGTGGTGCTGAGAATGGAACCCAGTGCTTCACACATGCAAGGCAAGCACTCTACCACTGAGCTACAATACCAGCCCCAAGACTTCTGATTTTAAACAACTTTTTTCTTTATCTCTCTAGAAGTAGATTCCACATTCCCACCACTCTAAGAATGACAATTGCAGTCATAGCCATGGACAGCAATACTCAGTCTGAAGCTGTTCCTTAGGTCCCTGCTATTCAGAGTACGGTCTGCAGCCAACACCATTGAGCATTGCCTGGGAGCCTGTTAGAAACCAGGGTCTCAAGCCCTTCTTCAGCCTAAAGAACTGGAATGTGCCTTTTCATAGGTCCTTTGTGAATTCATTTGCACAGTTGGTTTAAGAAGCTTCATGGCCCTAGAGGAGTCTAATGGGTCTTTCCCCTGAGAATAGAATCATTGCCTTACAGGGAGAAGAGGTTGCCTCAGAATGTGGGTTCCAGGTTCCTTCTTAGCTGTGATAGAACCAGGGCTGCTCCATGGGGAGGGAGATGTCAGTTATTGCTGAGTAATAGAACAGGATGACACTGCACAGGTAAAGTATCTATCTGGAGTTCTGGCTACATTTTACTACCATTACTGTTAAGGTTTCCACAAAGAAAGTCTTTGGGAACTGACCTCTTATGGCAGCCACATCCCCAATTCCCTATCAACAGATACACACACACATATGCAGACATGGACACTGCCACCCACATCAAAAATAGTCATGTGTGCACCTCAGGGAAAGAGATGAAAGAAACTTAAATCTGTTGTGTGCCTACCATGTGGCATGCATTGAAGGAGGAGCTTTCACCTAAAGGCTAGATGGAAAATAGAAGACAATCAGGTTATTGTGAGTGTGCATTCAGTTACTAGGCAAAATTCATTAATTGGAACTTCTGTTTTAAATGATGACCTCATTAAATGATTGAAACAAATGATAAGAGTCTACAATCTAAGTCATAAAAGAGTAATTAAATTATATTAATTAGAGTTCTCATATTTATAGTATCATCTTAAAAGTCAGTTTCCAAGTGACTTCAAATGCAAAAAGCATATTCTAGCCTATGTGCATTTAGCCTTAATGTTATTTGCTTGAAGAGGCCTTCTTTCTCAAGAGTGGTTTTCTGGAGTTGGAGACTATGCCATGAATGTTTTAATTTAAATAGATCTGTCCTAACCAATCTCTGGAAAGCCTGATTTTTACAATGTCCTTTCTTTCATAGCAAGTAAAAGTTTCCCAGAGCCTACCCTGCACAGGAACGGTGCCCTAGCATGGATTTGTATAATTCCAGTATTCCAGTCCTGTTACTGTGCTAGTTGGCTGGGTGATTTGGGGATGTCACTGAATCCCTTTGGGTTTCAGTTTTGTCCTCTGTGAAATGTTAAAATAGTGGGTGTGACTGGGCTTTAAGTTCCCTTCTACCTTACATCAATATTCTAGAGCCTATGAATAGAATATTTCAAAATAGAATGTGTTGGCAAGGATTTCAGTGGAGGTAGTTGGGTCTCACCTCAGCTTTTCGGCACTTCTGTGTATCTGAAGTCTGCATTTCCTGTACCACTTCTCTTCTCAGAGGCACGGCTTGTGTCAGATGTCAGCTTGGCTACTGGGCAGAAGGCAAGACAAATAGGTGGTGGTAGGGAAATGACTGGTGATCACTGAAGGAAGAATCTTGTCTTCCTGACCACACTGTGGCTTCAGAAAGGTCGGAGTCTCTGTAGGCGACGCACTGGCTGCATGTTTAGCATTTCTTTTGCTTTTGAAATGTCCATGTGTTCAGGACAATGCTGAATATAGTGTACTCTAACCATTTAGAAACTATAAAGCCACTGATGGTGTCAGGGATAACTCTTGACAGAGCCAAGCTTTTATTTGGCAACTTGTGCAAGAGAAAAATTATCAACTTTGAAGTTAGAAGAATATCTTACTAATGGGGGAGCTCTGGGCATGATAATTAATTCTCTGAAACTCAAAATCCTGATATCGTAAATAGGAGTAATAATTTTGTAGAGTTATTATAAAGATTCAATGTAAGGCATACACAGCCCCTGGCAAACAGTAGATGCTCAATAAATGTCAGCTATTATTTGCAGCTAGAATGATGGTTCACAAACTCTCAGGGGAATGTGATTTTTGACATAATTTTCACCATTGCAAGATGAATTGTATAAAATGATTACAGTATAATTTTCCACAAATTAAATTTTATATCATGATTCTTTTTACAAAATGCTATTGACAGCAATTATTATTTAAAACTTACTTAGTAAAATAAAGAACTAGTAATTCTAAGTCAGCCATCCATATTTTTCTTATCTAATTGGTCTGATAAATAAATCCAAAACAATAGGACTCACTGAATTAAGATGCTCTAATTACACTGAATACTAGGGTCTACTGAAACAGATGATTTTTCATTATCAAATCATTTTAATGAGGGCAATGACATTCACTAGTCACTTCAAGCTACAGCCAGTTACTGTCTCTTGAATGACTGCTATACCTATCACCAGGATAACTCATATTTGTGTGTGTGTGTGTGTGTGTGTGTGTGCGTATGCGTGTGTGTGCATGTGTGCTTTTAGCAGCAGTCTGGTTTCAGTGTCTGATGTCTTCCAAACAGGTTTTGGAGTAAGATAAAATGATGCAACAGGCCATATATAATTCTGATAAAATGTAGGCCTTGTATCTAACTGCCAGGGTTCAGGATCAAATCCACCACTGGTTAGCTGTGTGACCTCTAGTACATCACTTACCTCTTCTCTGCCTCAGTTTCATCATCTATCAAAGCAAAAAATGATAGTACCCACATAATAGGGTTGTTGTGAAGACTTACGGAGATACTTGATATAAGCATTTAGTATAATATCTGATACACAGGAAGGGCTCAGTGAATAATAGCAAAATTCAACAACCAGACAAAAAGTTAACAGTGAGCCTAAGAATCAGACAGGTTTGAAATCTGAAACTTTCCTCCCCTTACCCTTCATTATGTGACTTTAGGCAAGGTAGCATCTCTGCATCTTATTTTCCTCATCTATATAATACCGACCTCACACATTTATTATCAGTCTGAATTAACTTCCTATATGTAAATTACTTAATATTGTGCTTGACTCGAAGTCGCACAATAAATGTTTTGTCTACTCCTTTCCCTTTAACAAATCTCTGTACTGTGTGCCCAATAATAATTCACAGGTATTTATTGCAGCCTGTACCCATCCCTTCGACTCACTACCTCCCAATGTGTTCTCATTCCGCAGGGAGAGCAGAGCCTGGTACTGGTTGGGACCCAGTTACTAGACCCGCTGGCCATTCCTCTCCTGCAGCTAAGATGGCCTCCTCATGGGCCTCTCTGATGTCAAGAAAGCTTATCAGGAAAGAGCAGGATTAGGCAGTTTCCGATATCTTGTCACAGCTGGGAGAGCTGCAGACCCAACACATTCTTTCAAAGACATACTGTATTTAAAGAAGCATGTCTCTTTCTTTTCCTGAGAGCTCCAGCCGGCACTTCCTTCTTTATGGAGATCTCACATTCCAGCTCATGAGGCATGGGAGGGGCTGCCTTGCTGGACTTAGCCACACACACAGGCACCTGTGGGGAAACACGCGAGATTATTTTTTGGCTTATACTGATAACACCATTGAAGTTAAATAAACTTCATATTCTTTAAACAAAACAAAACAACACTCTTGTAAGACCCCTTTTATAGTGAGATGTTTTATTTTATTGCTAGAATTGAGGGAAGGAAGGAATGAGGGATTGCAGAATAAAATCACTAGAATTGCTTAAACAAAACAAAACTAACAACAAAAAAAAAAAGAGAGAGAGAAAGAAAACCTTCACAAAGCTCCCTAAGTATGAGAAGAGAAGTCTCTTGCTTAAACCCTGTTCCTTTGCTATTTTCTTGCCTCAAATGCTTATAACCTGCAACGTGTTTCTTTTCAACATTTTTCTTTCAACGAATGCAGCATTTTAGGAGAGGCTCCCTCAAAATATAAGAATTCAGAAGGAACCATTAAAATTCTGACTCTTTATGACTTGAAGCTGTGCTCCAAAAAGTATAGGTGTAAAGCAGAAATGTGTTTTGTGAGAGGACCTGACAGCAGTGGCTTCAGCTCAGGCAGCAGATGGTACCGTGTCAGAGACAGGAAGGATCAGAGCATGTGACCAACATGCTTCTGGGCACACATACTGCAGTGTGTGGCTCCTTGGTGTGTCCATATCTCCATTCCCCTGTGAACAGAACATTCCATTACTGCTATTCCAGCCCCTCTACTAGCTCTTGGATTGGTACTGATCACCACTGCTGGGGCAGAATCTTTGTAAAATCTCATCAAAAATCTCGACAACTGCTGAAGTTGTGTCAGAAGAATGAGTTTAGACTCACATTTTGGTACCTTTCCCTCCATCCTTTTTAACATGGCTTTTTGTGACTGTGTGATACTGTGTCTTGAGTAAAGCAGGATCAGGGTCTTAAAGAGCATCACCCCCTATAATGGGAACAAAGAGCAGCAAGGACTCAAAGGTGTTAGTGTCATCCAGACTAGATCAGCTTTTCCTGGGCTTCAGTTAATCCAAGATTGTTTGTGTTTTTTTGTTTTGTTGTGTTTTTTGTTTTGCCACATTTGTACATAACCTCTTCTATTAATTCAAGGATTTCTTCCTTAAATCCAAGTACTTTAACAATTTTGTCCTAAGAACCAACACTTAAAAGATCATGAGTTCTATGTTCTTGTTTCCTAACATAAAAGAGGTGTTGAGAGCCATCCATGGACTGTGTATGGAACAAAGCAGCCAGCGAATAGAAAAATCTGATGTCTGGGAACTTCCAGTGGCAATCCTGCTGGTAAGGACTGCCTAGATACTTGTGAATTTCTATTCAGCTCTGTCAGGTCCCACACAGCACCCGAGATGGGATGAACTGCTACAGCCACCTAGCCACACAGACTCCCAGAGATGACTGTGGCTTCCCAAGATGCCAATCAATCTGTTGACTGCAAGACACCATGTAGCAAGACTCCACTCCTGAAACCTTATCCCTGCCTTTGATGTACCCCCTTAAAATAAACCACTGGAGCCATTTTCTAATTGTTCCATTCCAGTTCCTGTATGGGCTGGAAGATCCTATCAGGTGCTCTCCTTTTAAAACCTATTCTTTGACTCTGCCTCTTATTTCTTCATTAACTATTTCAGACTTTATTTTCTCAGGTGGCTTATCCCCTCCTGAACAGGAAAAATTATCCTGGTGAGGTGTTGGCCACCTTGTGATAGAGAACCCATGACAACTAAAATTAAGATTTAAAAATGCATGTTCTTACTTAAAAATCATGTAACACTGATAAATATATAAACTTTGGGAAGAATTAAACTGAGTGGTCTTGTTGTTGAAGATAAACTGGAAATCAAGGTCATATTCTAAGGAATTGAGGATAAAAGAGTTAATTCACAAAGCCAAAGTTTGTATTGTAAAAATGCTCAATAGATGTAATCAGACCTCCTTCTCTTCTGTCTACTGTCAACTACTCTATTCCAGCTCTGAATGCCTGAAGGTTGGGACTTCTCCTTCTCTGTCTTTTGCATTTTTTTTAAGAACACTTTATTTTCTGTCAGCCATATTTCCATTTTGCTTAAAGAGTCTGCAGAAGAACATCATAAAACCCCTCAGTGGTTGGAGTAACGGGAGCTGCAGCCCAGTCTTGAGTGGCCAGCTGGGTGTTCCAGCCTTCAGTGGGCAATAGCTGGATAGGCCCAGAGGGCACCTGCCTGCCTGCAGACCAGGCTGTGACCTCAGGTTGAGTGTCTGCATTCTTGTCCTCCATTCTTAAGTACCACTTTGGCTTCATCACTGATGGTGGCCTGTGAGTTGCCAGACTCAGACTCATGATGTGCACCTGTGGAGACTCACTTTGCATTGGTTTTCTTCTGGCATTTTAGCTGTAGGTTTTCTCTAATTTCTAATACAGAACTATAACAGTAAATTACTACAAAAGAGCTGCCATGACTCTGAGAATAACCTGATCTGGAAGGAATTTCTGTGACCAAGAATGGGGTTATTATCAGTTAAAAGAGAAAAACAAAATCTTGTGAGAAGTTTAAAATAAAACAATTTGTCTGCCTTTATCTCTCATAAACATTTATATTTTAAACATGGAAAATGTGGACCACCCTCACTGGTCCACTCATTGTCTCCTGAGCCAAAATGGTGTTCAGTGTCACAAGAGTAATGATTCCAAATGTTCTCAAATATGATTTCATCAATCTTCACATGCATCCCTGGAGATAGTTTTAGTGTTGAATAAATGAAAGTTCAAAATCTTAGAAGAAATGTTCTAGTCTAAATGCAATCTTCTGCTTCCTCGTTTAGTACTCTCTTCACTGATGTGTTTCCTCATTCTTTTTCCTTAGCCACAAATAATATGCCTAATTTGGGACAAATGAAAAATGCTTATGATCTATGGAGACAAGAGGAAAGCACAAGTACTTAGTATTCTTTATAAACTGTAGACTAAG
>CM053408.1:63067955-63378433 GCA_028644305.1 Xerus rutilus
ATACTAGTGCAATTTTTTAGGTCCCCTGTTGAACCAAAAAGGATCACACCATCCATGAAAGCACTTAAAATGATAGAACATGCAGAGGTCCCAAAACTTTCAGTTTCTTCTTCCTCCAAAGTGTCTGAACTTTAACTCGATTTTGACAATATGAAATTCTCAAGTCAGATTTAACCACTTGCAGCAAATTTCAAACCAAAGGGGCACATGCAGAAGAAACCTAGTACCAAGGGCAGAGGTAGAAACATGTCATGTGTCTGGGGCCAGGACAGGATATTATTCACATCGTGTGGGCAGCTGTTACCCAAGGACTCCTCTGAGAGATAGCAGAATGTGCTGTGCCTGCAATGGCGACTCCTCTTCTCTGTCCCAATCACATAGTTGCCTGCATCTGATAATTGCAAGCACTTTATGATGACATCTAAAAACTCTTCTTGTTTGCTGGACACTTGAAACTAGTCTCTTTTTGTCAATGTATGGATGCCTTAAAGCCTAAAACAGGCTTAATAGCATGTTCAAGGAGAAGCAGAAAGAGTAATGTCTCACCAGTGTTTCTAATAATTGAGAATTGTTAGCAATAATGAAAGTGTTTTGCTAACATAGTAAAAACTGGCACTCAATTATGAATAACAAAGGCTTGGACTTGCCTAAGACCTATTAAAAAGGGAACAAAGAAGGCCAAATTTCCTACTTCACCAGTCTGCATTTTTTCTATTATTTTTCTTCCAGATGTCTCACACATCCAGTCCCTCCATACTTTGTAAGACAAAGTCCTTTAAGATCAAAGTGATTTGTTCATTCATAATTCAATTCATAGCTCTACCAAAGTAAATATACTAATAAATAATTGCACAGTTCCTTAATCCTAGAGCTCTATGTTTGGCCCATTTAATTTCTTTACTTGACCTTAATACCATAAACACTGATAATTCATGTATGAAAAGAAAATGATCTTGTTGGCTAATGTTTTTTTGCTGAGCAGCAGCTCATTACTAGTTTCATCCACCGGATGTCTGTTACTGCCTTTCAGAAAGAGCCTGCCCTGGTATTATCCATCAGCCGATTCTTACATCTATGGGTGGGAATTCAGGTTGCATCAGCCCACAGACCAAACCCTCTGGGGTTTAAATAAGCTAATGTGTTACAGTGAAAGAGCACTGGAAACCTGGTTTCAAATTGTGGTTTTGTTTCTGTGACTGGAAGAAAGTTGTTTAACCTCTCTGGTTCTCATTTTCAATGAATTAAAAATATTGGATCAGAGCCAGGCGCGGTGGTTCAAGCCTGTAATCCCAACACTTAGGGAGGCTGAGACAGGAGAATCGTGAGTTCAAAGCCAGCCTCAGCAAGGGAGAGGCACTAAGCAACTCAGTGAGACCCTGTCTCTACATAAAACACAAAATAGGGCTGGGGATGTGGCTCAGTGGTCGAGTGCTCCTGAGTTCAATCTCCAGTACCAAAAAATAAAATAAAATTGGATCAGATCTGGGCTTGGCTCAAATGCCAGTTCAGATTCATTAGTGATGGTATCCTAGGGAGCATAGTGAAAGGTTATAAACTGCATCTAGCTCCAGTGGGAATGAGGAACCTCATTGATTGATTCAGATCCATGTATATACACACACACACACATACACACACACTTACATACACACGTACATACACACACATAGCAAACACACACACCCTAGCTAGAAATGTACTCTAGTGTACATTTCATCTCTATTTTAGAAAAGTATATCACATTTTCTTGAAGAAGCAGCAAGATTATTTTGTAATCTTTAGAACCAAAAATAGAAATTTTTCTTGACCAAGAGAGGTTCTTAGAGTCTTGATTCTTTCAAACGTCTTGGCCCAATCTCTTATGTTCTTCTTCTATTAATAACCAGTTGGAATAAATAGCCAGATGGTACCCCTCCTTTGGGGAATGAATGGAAGCACCAGACATTGCTTCTCCATCCGCTGTCACGAGACAGGACTTGGAAGGCTTACTTTATCAATCAACCCATAATATATTGGTATGAAATGCTTAGTGCTGGTTGTAAAGTGGAGACTAAATTATAATTTTCATTTGATGAGATCAGTTCCGAGAAGTCTTTAAATCAGACAGAAGTCATAAAATTATTGAAGCCTCTACAATCTTGAGAAAGTTTGCCACACAATTGTAGTGCTGACTTCTAAGCTTTGGGATTTCTGATAAGTACCCTGAAGAGCTTCACATACACAAATCTGTCTTTTGTTTGCTTATTTAATAAGGATTTTCCTAGAACCTTAGAAATTTAAAGGAGATTTGGGCCACTATTTATTCATGAGAGTAATTCACTTGAATTAAAACTGAGGTCTTAGAACCACCATCTACTACCTTTGGGCAGTGTACGTTATATTTGCGTAGGAGTCAGAGTTTAGGGATTCTGTTCTTATTTTTTTAAACTAGGTATATTGACAAAGCACAATATATTTGCCTCCCACCCCATGGGTTGTATGTCTCTTGACTGTATGTACTGCAAGGATATTCAAGGAATCATGGGAGAAGTTGCAGGTGATCATTTAAGCTTCCAATTAAATTCATTCTTGCTATTGCTATTGTCGTTACCAGTTAGGTTTTTGCTATTATCCACCTTGTGGTTTCATGTTATAGGTTCCTGCATATTCTCTTAAACATAGAGATCTCTCATATAGCACCCAAAAGCTGCAGAGGCTAAGAAGAAATCATTTGGGATGTGAAATGTTAATACAGTTTTTAATCTTAATACATACAACAAAGTTCATCCACCTAGGGATTTCTCAAATGTCTGGAAGAATTTATGCAACAAAGACTGTTACCAGGGTATAGGGTGTGCTGACAGATGTCCTAAGCAGGGTTTATATCTTTCAGATTTCTACAGTCACTTTAACATTTACTTCCATTCAGAACAAAGAACAGGAGTCACGTGATAGCATTATTGTCCCTAAAATCTATTAACTTCTTGAGGCCATATCTGTACATCTTCAAGAAAGAAAATTATTGTGTTTCAAGTGATCCTCTTCTAGATTATAAATTTAGTGGACTTTCTTCGTATTACTTGAACTGGTTGACTGTTTTTCTGTCAATATCTGTTCTTTCTCCTTTCCAACCAATTTCCCCATTCTTTATTCTATACGAGCAGGGGTGCATAGGTCAAGGTTTAACTTGATCTCTGAAGAAAAACAAGAGCCCTGATTTATACTGTTTGCCAATTTTTGTGGGATAAATGCTCCCACCAAGGCCATTTTCAAGCTACCAACAGGACATCATTAAATGCAGGGTTGGGAAGAGATGAGCAGTAACACACCAGGTTGTACTCTAGCACCCAAAAGCAGAGACTTAAATAAACTCAAGAGCATAAGTAATGGTAAAATAATTAGGAAGTAAAGAATTGCATATATACTGCCTTTGTTTTATACATAATCCATTTATTAGTTCACATAGTTTAATTTTTAATAAGTTGTATATAAAAACTGGGTCACATAATTCCTGAAAATTTAATAGTCTGTTCCTGTGAGTGGGGATGGACTGGTTCTAGCATGTCATTTTATAAGATATTCAGAGACTAAGGTTAATATTTCCCTGGAAATGCTTGAAAAACTGGACAGGGAAGTGTACGGGATTCTAAACTCCCACCCTAGGCAAAGTAAATGAAAGAGCAGGGACATGTCCATTTAACATGGTTTATTTGGTGCCAGTACAAAGCCCTGGCATTTGTGCACTTAATGCACAGAATATATCAATAACAAGAGTGAGACCAGGCTTGCCAGATAGGCCACTCTTGAACACATCAAAAAGACCCTTTAAATTTTGGTAAAAGAAAATAAACACAAGTGTACATGAAACCAGAAGAATTTGGAGAGACACATTTTTTACAAAGTTGGTCTAATCGAGACAGTATAAACAGAGAGAGATAGTATTAAATCTGTCTGGGATGGCAATACTGAAGGCATCATTGTTCATTGTGTAGGAAATGAAGTAAAGAAGAAAGCCAAAAGGAAACAGAGCCTTAGGGTTCGATGTATGTAGGTAGATTACAAAAATATAATTTGTGTTTACCTTGGCTACAAGAGGGTGCATCTGAGACCACCATAAGACAATCATCAAAGCTTGGCCTCTTGGTTAGAATAGTTCAAAGTGCCAGGAGGGAATATGAATTCTGCTATGTTCAGTAATAGTGGAGTAAGAAAACGAAAAGTCCTTTCTTCTCCTCCTTCAGAAATGGCTGCCGGTCAACTTACCCGCTTCCTCTCCACACCCTGTTCATGCTGCCTTCTCTGCCATTACCAAGCATTTACCTGGAAGTCTCTTCATCATCCATTTCTTCCATAGTCACTCTCACTGTCTCCTCTCAACTTCTGCTGTCCCTGGAACTAGAGCGAGTATCAGCTCCAGGATGCCTGCTGTGACCCCCAAGTCCTAGCTGGAAGGCATATTGAGTTGAAGTTACTTGCTTGTCTCTCTCAATAGGTTTAACTTCGTTGAAAATGGAAATGTGTCTATTTCTATTTTAGCCTATGGGCCTAAAGCAAATGGTGATTATGTAATAGGTGCTCAGTAAGTATGTTTTTAGAATGAATAAAATAAGTGAATCAATGCCCACAGAGGAGACAGGAGTATGGAGGCTTTCCATTGTTTAATAACAATAGTAACATCTGCATGATAGATGATAATACTGCCTTTACTGCCCTCCCTGAGTAAATGAGCAGAAGGTCAATTAAGAACTCTTTCCATGAACATATGTCTTGTTACCCTTCTTCCTGCCAGTCCCTGTTATTCTTTCCTAAACCACATTAATATCCTTTTTCCTCTGTTACCAGGTGCCTTCTGGGGTTTCTTGCTTAACATACCAAGTGCAATAGATCATCTATAATTATCTGGGATAAAATGAAGGGGAAGGACCGTCCGTCCGTCCTGATGCTCAGAACCCACCACCTTTAAGCACCTGTGTTACTTCTCTCCTCCCCTCACCTCCACCTGAATAGTTAAATACAAGCTCTTTTGTATTATGCTTGAGCACTCTGGCAACCACTGCTATCTACATATTCATGGAGACAAAATAAAATGGAGCAAGGAAAAATTACAGGTTAGACAGGTGTCTGGTGATAGCCTAAATTATTGTCTTTGCTGAAAGCAAAAGGTTGACGTAGGCCTTTTATACACCTCCAAAGACATGAAATTCAGGTTCTAAATTAGAGGTAGAATTTCATTATGCAGCTTGATAATTTATTCTCAGGTGTGTGGGAGAGATCTGGAAGTGAAAAGGGCTTTAGCTCCTATGAACTGAAGCTGTTTAAGTTGGAAGATATGTCACATGCTTGGTTTTAAATAGGCAGATATGCCTTGCCCTTTGAGTTTTCAGAGCTTTAAGACTCCTTTCAACCTACCAGGCTGAGTGTGGGTTTTCTTCCCTGCCCTCTCAAAGTCATTTAGGTGTACCTGATGACATTCTGTCAGCGAGAGAACTTGTACTTCATTTGAATAGGTGAGGTGATTAGTCTCAGTCTCTACTTTTTCTGCTTGATCTTATTACCTCTACTGAGCCTGAGTGTCTCCAGTGCACTCATTATTCCTTCAAAGACTTCCAGAACAACAGGAATAAGCCTTTGCACCGTAGTCATTTGTTACCTCCTTAGCTATTAGAAATGGCTATTTTGGAGGCTCAGGTATTTGTTAATGATGTTCTCTTCTCTGCTTGTTAAATGAGATAAATTTTGTTGCTGGCAGTCACTCAAAACCTTAAGGTTCCAAAAGACATTTGTATCCAGCATTTTTAAAGTTTCAATACTATTAGCTCTCCCTTCCACTTTACTTCACACAGCTCTTTAGGATTCCACTGAGAGATTCCAAAGAGTTTACACCTATTGTCACATATTCACTTAAATTATCAGCAATAGTGGCTCGGTTCCATCTGCATGGAAGTTGCTAAGAAAAGTTTTTGTACTTGTTTTCAATGTAGTCTTTAAAACATTGTTTTTCAAATCATGGGCCAGTCTCCCTGCATCTTACTTGGACAGCTTGGCTAAAATGAACATCCCTGAACCTCACATTAAATATTCCAAATTAAGTATCTGGAAGTGTGACCCAGGAAACTGCGTATTTAATAGATTTCTACATGACACTGATCTACTTTGTAGACTATGGACTATAAATGTAGAACATTATAACATAAAAAATAAATCAAATACAAGAAATACTGTGCCATTTCTCTTTAAACACAATGAAAACAGTTTTCCCCATTGCTGTCTTGAGGTGATAAAAATACATCATTGGGCAACCATGTAGATAGGTGTGTACGGCAGAAGTGGGGCAGTGGGGGTAGAAGTTTGGAGTAAACTCTAACAATTGATGACCTTATAAGTCAATGGTAGAATGGCCTGCAATTGAATATGACTGCACATAAAGTGGCCTGTTGCTGAACAATCAGGCTCAATAATAAAGGCCCTAGGCCCTAGACTCGTAGGCCCCAAGTGATGTGTACGTTACTCCTTACGACGTCTGCAGATTAGGTGATGTAAAGACAGGATTTCTTAAGCCCATTCATTCATTCATTCATTCATTCATTCATTCATTCATTCCTCATGAGGCTCTTTGTCTCATGCACTATGCTAGATTTTGGGAATATAACTGTGAACAAAACACATGTAGTCCCTGCCCTTATGAGGCTTAAAACAGCATCAGGAGCAAGATATTAGATAAATAATCTTAGCTCACAGAATGAGCACATAGTTGTAATTTGTGGTAAATGCTATGAGAGAATATTATGTGGTGCCAAGAGAGCATGACGACAGGATCTAAAACAAACCAACGTAGAACATTTAAATTTACAGTGCAACTGATATTGCAGCAGAAGCACCTGACCTGGGAACTTCTCTCGCATCACTGTGTTTTAATAATAATGAGTATTGTCAAAATAATAGCTACTATTATTGAGTGCCAGCTATCTGCCCTGGCACCAAGGTAGATGTTTATAAATGCATTCTCATTTACTTTTTTCAGCAACCTTGTGGGGATCTCAGATCTGCTAAAGGCCTCAGTTGAGATTCAAATCCTAGTCCAACCCCAGCACCTAGTTTCTATCTGCTGTAATACCTCAGACAGATACCATTTATTCATAGTGTTCAGGCTGAATGGCACATCAGAAGTCATCTACCATACTAACCAACACCCCGTTTTATAGGTGCAAAAACAGAAGTTAAGCTCCTACCAAAAGACATGTCCAAACTATCTGGTAGCAGAACTGGGTATAGAACCCAGATCTTGAGGCCCAGTCCAAGCTCTTAGTCTACTTCCTTGCCTCTGTATATCTTAATTATTTGTGCTCTATTGAGAATTTAGCATTTAATTGATTTTTCTATGCTATATTTTAAAAATTGGTTGGTTTAGGCTGAAGAAAAAACTCCCAGTTATCAATTTTTTTCACTCTATTATCCTTATTTATCGTTGGCTCTAAAGTCTCCTTCTAAGTATTATGATCATTAATAGCAATGTGCTGTTCCTTAGGAACTAATAATATGCTGTTGGAAAATTCTCTGTAAGGAATGTGCCTCTTAGTAGTATTTTCAGGAGTGGAAATGAATTTCCTTTTTCTTCTTTTCATTCTTGGGTACACGAATCCCAAAGGCAATGGTGAGGTTCCTAGATATACAGACTTGCAGAATAAACACAGTACACCTTCCTAGAGCATTATGTTAGTCAGTGGCAAGTATTTTAACCCTTTTCCTTAACAGGACAGCAAACATAAATATGGAATGCAAATTTAGAATAATTTTTAAAAAGATAAACAGAAGACTTCAAAGAAATTTCGTGCATGGTACTGAATGCTTTAGACTAACATCCTCAAAAGTAGACTGTGTCCCTGTCCCTTCAAATGTATGCAGATTCACCCATTGGCATAATTTACTCTTCTGTCTTTAGACATAATTTGGTGAAAAAAAATAATGAAAACACGTTCATTATACTCTCAGACTTTTCTCTGTTCCTAAAGGTGTCATGCAGAGGACAAGTCCTGGGTTTTAAAATCAGTAAGACTTGAGTTTTTACTTCTTGAAACTGAAACTCCCTAGCTGTGTCACATCTATGCACCAAACCTCAGGTTCTTTCGCTGTATGATAGAGATGTTCTTGTATAACACCATAAGCCTATTTGGATGATTGAATGAATTACATATTACCAAATGCAGCATCTGGGACACAGAGGAACTGAAGAAATGACACTTGGTCATGATCACATACTTGCAAATGGCAGTGTGTAGGGTGTACACACTACAGAGGGTGTAGGTGTGGAATATGGCTAGGAAAAAGAGAAAGCTGCCAGGCCAGGTTGTCACCACGTTTTGGTTTCTAGAGCATTAAAATAAGATGAGAATGGAGGACATGTGTACACACCCATACACACACACACCCACCCACACACACGGAGAAGGATGCAAATAGCTGGGAAAGATTGAACCATGGGAGCAAGGCTTGAGATCCTCGAAGCTTTGGGGACCTAAGGAGTAGGAATCAAACTTTCATAAGAAGACCAAGAGTCACTTTGCATCTTGTTTCCCCTCAAACACTTGTTCATATATAAAAAGTTAAGGAAGCTATTGGGATATGATTTTTCACCCCATATAGACATTTCGTTTTACCTCTAGTCTTTATTTCTTCTCTCAAAACTGTTGTGAGATAAATGTTATTCATGATGTCAGGATTAGAGAACAGATTGTGCCAGAATTTGTCCAACTCCTGGATTTTGCCCTAAATTTGAACTTTTTTATTTTCCAGTTTGCTCTTCTGCTTCCTGTTTCCAGGGCTGAAGCTTTAAGAAGATTAGAAAATAATCGTCACACAGCCTTAGGCCCATAGGAAAAATGTGTCTGTGCGTCAAGTGCAAATTAATCAGAATTATATGCCTTGAAATATCTTTACAAGGCTATATATAAGTTGACTTTAAATAATTGGATTCAGCTTATGCAAGGTATGGAAACTGTAGTGTCAGTTGACAAAGCCAGCCACCAAATTCCTGAGCTCCTTATGCATTATGTTTACAAGTAAACCTCCCCCACAAGCCCAGGGTGCATGGAGGTCTGAACAGCAATTCCATACACATCCCTCTTCTATCTGGTTCTTCCAGGGAAGAACTGAAGAGAAGGTAATTGCTCTGAAGATCAGAACAGAGTTGAGCTTGGCTGCTGGCCTGGGGGAGGTGGATAGAATGGATTCTTTGCCCTCCTCCAGAGCAGATATTCTGCCCACTTGTTCAGCTGTCACCTGCAGCTCACTCCACTGAGTCTCACCACACCCTTTGGGACCAAGAAGATCAGATTCCAATATAACCTTACCTAATAATTGAGAAGCCATCTCCATAGTCCCTATCTTTATACCAGCAACATTTATGTGTTTCTTAATTAAGGCTGTAACATGTTTGAACATCTTCAAACTCTAAAAAAACTTAAATGTTAGTTTTTAAAAATAAAAATAAAAGAAATAAAAATGTCCCCAAACCATATTTCTTCATAGTGCTATCATACTTTCCACTCAGATACACTTCCGGGGGCCTCTTCCCTTATTCCTTGTGAGAATATTTGGAAATACCTGACATTTTAAGGAACCGGAATTAGGTGGAGGTGGGAAAGCTCTCAGAAAGGTTTACATTTTTTTTCCTTCCCTGCCAACCTCTTTGACCATTGTGTCACATTCCTATCTCTAAGGTACATTCTTGCCCAGCTTGAAGGTGTCATTGGCTGGCCTTCCTTGGAGAGAAGACCCACTGATCATCTCCACAGCGTGTGACTAAAGCATACATGGAGGAAGGAATTTGCTGACAGTTTTGATCAAAGACAAAGATGGCCTAAACTGGATGTAGGCAATTGTCAGGACTAAAAGCTTTGGCCCAATGAGTCATACTTACTTCAAAGAGAAGTCACAAACATGGAGTCCTTAGGAACTTGCTCTGTTTTGTGGCACCAGGATAAGATAAGATCAAGAGAAAGGGGTCCTTACAATCACATTTTGAGCAACAGCTTCCAAAGAAACGGGGTATTCAGTCTTCACATAGTAAGGAGCTGAGACAAATTTTCCTTCTCTATTGAACTATCATTTGATAGATGCTACAACCACAATTAGGAACATTTGTGTTCATGATGTGTGCATTCGGATGGTAATTGCCAATGTAGCTAGTCAATAGTGTGCATTAACCAAGGTCAAGAGCACTTGGCATGTAGAATGACTTATTGGTGCTATTTCCCTTTTAGTAGGAGAGAGAAGTTTAGAATTTAAGGCTAATTGTGAGCTTTTCTAAGATTCTTCCTCGTCATGGGCAGTTGCATAATGATTGTACTACATGAAGCATTTCTTCATTTAACAAATATTTATAGAATTGGGCACTATATTAGATAGTGGGAAAAAAATACAAGAGGCAAATCCCTGACTTCATGGAGTCCATTGATCAGTAGGAGGGAGACACATCAAATATTTTCACTGGTAGCTGGAAGCCTCAGACCTTACCTGGGCTGCCACCAGCTCCAATTCCTCACCTCTCATCAAAGTGTCCTCAAAGTCTGGCCCACTGACCTGCTGTAGCTTTGTCTCCTAGGAGCTTCTTTACAATGCACATTTCTTGTCCTACAGCATAAAATTTTTTGTCCTTTCAACAGACTTCCTGAAGTATTTCCCAATCCATAAATTCTCCCTACATGCATTTTAACTGTGATAAGCCTTTACAATGTTTCCACAAGGAGCGCATGAGCAAGCATGTTGGTTTGTGGTGGAGCTAGTACTGGATTTGTGGCTTTTAGACATGACTTTAAATGTCAGTTTTTCCAGTTACAATGTTGCTTTTAAGTCTCAGTTTCTTTATCCCCGCAGCCCCAGCCCATTGGAGGACTGCAGGTGACAGTGCCAAGTCTAAGATCTGTGCTTGCTTCTTTTGGCTTCTCTAATTAGCAATAAGTTACTCATAAAAGTGCTACAACACAAGCTATAGGCAAGAAGAAATTGCAATATTTATAAGTAACAGGTAAAGACTCTTGTTCAGAACACACACACACACACACACACACACACACATTCTTTTGCATTGTACAAATCAGTAGGAAAAAGACAAACACATAGAAGGAGGATCAAACACATGATGCAGGAGGATCATTGAGTTCAAGGCCAGCCTCAGCAACTTAGCAAGGCCCTACGCAACTCAATGAGACCTTGTCTCTAAATAAAATATTTAAAAAGGGCTGGGGATGTGGCTCAGTGGTTAAGTGCCTCTGAGTTCAATCCCCAATATGAAAAAAAAAAAAGATATATATCTAGTGAAATTCAAAATGTTATATGTAGGTCTCAATTCTTCTATGTGTATGTCCAATAGAAGTTCTGATGTTTGTGCCCAGAGTTATGCGATAGGGTATTGCAGCATTGTTTGCAAGAGTAAAAAAAATAGAACCCATTTTAGTGTCCATTTATAGAGGAATGGGGAAGTAAGATGAGCAGTTAAAAGTGATGGTCTCAATCAGCTGGTTAGAACTCAAGAACATTTATTGAATGAAAACAAGGAGAACAACAGGATGAATCATTTAGACAGACAAAAAGAACAAAAAATGCTATTATGTTTTGTTTTACGATGCAGGTTATGCTTGTGAAATTTTTACAAATGAAATGAAAGGACTCATACAAAATTCATGCTCTGTTGCAAGAAGGATGATGGGGAAAAGATAGGTGGCTAGAAAAGATGTTTGATTATATCTACCTTTTATTTCCATAAACACAAAAGATTAAAACCTGGAAGAAGTACAATCGAACCTTGACAGGTGCTGTGTCTGGATCACAGGACTACTACTGTTTGCTGTCTTATTCTTTGTAGTTTTCTGTCCCATTAATGTTTTTGAAAATTAAAAAGAGAGAGAAAAGTCAATTGTTCATCATTGTTCCATAGCTGAGGAAGCTCTTTGGACAGGCAAGAGGTGGTGGCTATGTGGAATGCAGTGAGACACTGGCACACTACTGGCTAGAGGCTCCAGGGTTGGCAAGGAAGAGTTGGACAACCCCAAGACTTTCAGGACTCACCATTGCAGGAGGACCCAAGAATATGAATCGAGTTTGTAGTATAATTGTATTTGTTTTCAGTCCTCTCAGCTACTGTTTATGTAGACAGTGAAATTACCAGTCAGAGACTCAGAGAATAAATAGCTCTTTCCTCCCTTCCGTGTCCCCCTGTCTTACCCCATGCCTGCCTGTGGTTTGGAGGCCATGTTTGACTGCTTTACCATTGGCCTCTCCTCTTGGTTTCTATTTTATCTTTCTGTCTGTTAAGTGGTTGCTGGGGGAGTATGAAGGAAGAAAGGAAAAGAGAAAAGAAAGTGGGAGAATGTAATGGACTCTGGATAAAGGAAGCCATCTCCTGGTTTTCAGCCATGGCATCAAATTTCATGGTCTGATGGAAACTGGGTTTCAGAGATGGAGATAGAAGGAATTCTAACTTCCAGGAGCCTGAGCAGTTTTTTAGTGACCCCTGTATTCCTTGAAGCCTGTCTTTCAAAATGCTGTGCACACACACATACAACCATGGTATGTGTGCAACCCCACCCACTTCCTGCACTTTAGTAAACCCTTCAGTTTCTTGGGGCAGCATCCATACCTGTGAATAGAAACAAGCATGCTCATGAGAATGGAGTATAAGGCACTTACGTTCTGATCTCCACATGATATAATGCAAAGGAAAAGAGGGCTTGGTTATTTGTCTTTGCAACTAATATGTTTGGGAAAGTAACTGCTCATTTCATGTACCCATTCCTTTCCAAATGGACAGTTAGATTGTAAGATTTACTCTTACAATGTTGCAATGCACACCTTTAGCATACCAGCTAGGTTTTTCTTTTCTTGCAAAGAGGGTAGACATCTGTGATTCTGTCCTGCTAAGGAAGAGCTGCCTCGCATGTATAATATAAAGCACTGGCGTCCAACAAGTGGGACCTCCAAGACTAGCAGCATCGGTGTCACCTGGGCACTAGTAAGAAATGCATATTCTTGGGCCCTGCCTCAGAATAGGACTGGTTAACAGCCCAACCATCTGCACATCAAAGCTTGAGAACCTCTACTAAGATCCAGCACTAAACTTGTTATCAGAAGGGAAAAATTCAGGTATCTACTCCTATACTTAGCGGCTATGCTGCCTTGGGCAAATAACTTGCTAGAATTAAGTGTTGTTTACATGGTAGGAGCCCAGAAACTGTTCGTTGAATGAGTAATGTCTATGAACATTTACTGCAAATTGTGAAGGTCTGTACCGCTGAAGTTGTTATTACTGCTGCTATCTCATCCTGGGAGTGGCTTTCTTTGCTAAATCAGATGTTCTGGTTGAAGTGTTCTTTTTGCTTCTCTTAGATGTTTATTACTATCCATGAAGAGTTACCAGGTTTAACAATAAAAACAGAGGACTCTCAACTAGATTTAAATTTCAGATAAACCACACATATATTTTCTAATATAAGTATGTCCCAACTATTGAATGGACATGGTTGTGCTAAAACATTACTTTTTGTTTTGGACAAGTACTGTATTTAATCTGGTCTCCTATATTTAATCTGGCAACACTATGTCTTTGGAGTGTTTTTAATGTTAGCAACCAACTTTTGTTGATTTCAAATGTTCATGTTTGAGAAGGAATGCTTTAAGCTACAAGTATTGGGAATCTCATGATGATTTTAACAAAAGAAGTTTATCTCACACAGCAAGTAGTCTTGGAGAAAGGTGATTCTAGGAATGGTTTAGGGGCTCAAAGACATCAAGATCTAGATTCTAGATTCCTGTGAGTCTCTTGGTCTTACCCTCATCATCACAAAGTGGCCGCAGTAGCTCTAAGCTTCAGATCCTCCCAGAGCTTTCTTGTCAGACAACTTCTAGTCAAGTCAGGAAAAGGAGTTTCTTCCTTGGACTCTGACAAACTGGAAAAACACCCAGCCTCACTACGAGAGGTAACCAAGGAGATGATAGACTTGGGAAACTTTTAGGGTAGGTAACTATAAGTGTCTGTAAGTGTTGAACAAATATTTATTGAGTACTACTATATGCCAATTCTTGGGTTTAGTGTGAGAGATACAGTCATATGTAAGACAAAGTTTCTGCCCTCCAGGAGCTTATACTCTGTTCAGGGAGGCAACAGGAATCAGATATGTTGTTAGGCAAGTGCTTTGTTAGAGACTTGCACCAGGTGCAAAGGAAGCTCTCAGGAGGGCTGCTTCTCTCAGGCCAAGAGTTCACAGAAGTCCCTTTGAAGAGATGCTACCTGGCACACAATAGATGCTTGAGATTCTGCGAGGATTAAATCAGTGTACACACACTCCTTTACTGTAGCCTGTACACATAAGGATGAAGTAGATGTTAATTCTTAAATGATTATTATCCTAGTGGAAAACAGTGGTTGGTTGATGTGCCACCTGGATGTCTTTTATTGGCTAATCTAAATTAGTGTGGGTGGGGCCTGTCTTACCTGTCACACAGTCAAGAAGCTGAACAAGGAGTGATGAAATAAGCCAATAGCAGAACTAGAAAAATTAAAATTCATAGATCTAAACAGCTACCTAATCGAGGCTTCTTAACATTTTTAAAGCCCAAACTCCTGTATGTGTATGTATGCAATCCTGTTAGGATTATTAACATATTAGCACTAATTTAAATTTAAAATAAACTCAAGACTCTAAGTAAAAACAGGTCCAAACAATGAGACAAAAGGTTGCTTGATTTTCAAGCTGTATCACATTTCTCCTTGCCCACAAGATCCATTCAGATACTGTCTCTACTGCCTACCCTGTTAAGAAATCATTGCCTTGGAGATCACATGGACTGGTGGTTTTTCTTTTGATGATTTTGGTCTCTGGAAAGTACCATAAAGTCTCCCTTGGAGACTGAAGGGAAGACCAAGTTTTCTGGACTCTGGGGTATTAATGACTTCTACATGGGCTCTCTTCCAAGATACACACACACACACACACACACACACACACACACAAGCTTACAGCAGTAGACCAAACAGGACTTCCATTTAACCTGGAAGATAAGAGCCAAGATAGGAGGGTCAGGTTTCCTGCCCTGTGTTAGCTACTGGGCCTTGGCAAGTTTTTAACTTTTTTGGGCCTCAGTTTTCTCATCTATAAAACAGAAATGACAATAAAATTTCCAATAAAAAGAGGAATTTACCAAGGATACTTGGCATAAAGCCTGGCAGATTCTGATGTTCTAATAATTGTGAATTATTATCATTACCATTTTTACTATTATATATTAAGAATTTAAATATGGTTGATCACAACAGCAAAGAGTTCCATGGCTGGGATAAATAAATAAATAAATAAATAGAAAAGTTACCATTTTAGTCAAATTACCTTCTATTACTGAGGCCATTGAGGCTCAGAGAGGTTCAGTGAATTTCCTAAGGTCGTTTGGTTAGTGGTATACTTAGTTCCAGACATAAGATTCCAAACTTTAACAGCAAAACTTGTATAAACTCACAGTTCACAAGATTTCATAGCTCAAAATAATTTTACTTGAATTACTTTAAAAATGATACAATAGCAGCTGTTCATATTAATATATTTCCAGCACTGGTTTCCATGCTTTGAGGTCCAATATAAACATGGATGTATATACTTTAATAGCAGGTATTAACCTCCACCTGAGAGGCCTACCAACAGGATTCCCTTCCAAGTTGCCTTTAATTGCTACCCCAGACCATTTCTACTCTCAGCAGTGTTAGAGAACAGTCCCTCCTCCTAGCAAGCTTATTCCTTGCTAGTTAGAAGGAGAGGAGAAAGAGAAAAAGAAGAGGAAGAGGAGGAGGAGTAACAACAGAGGAAGAGCTTAAGAAACTACAAGTTCTCTCATCAGAGGAGACAGACACCAGTATTACTTATAGTTGCCCCGTTTAGAAATCCAGAATTTATTTTACAACCTTCTGGAGGATAGACGTCCAACATCAAGATGACAGCAGGGTTAGTTTCTTCTAAGACATTTTTCCATGGCTTGCGGAGATCCACCTTCTGTGTCTTCATAAGGGGTTTCCTCTGTGAGTGCAGATCCCTGGTGTCTTCTTATAAGAACACCAGAGAGATTAGATTAGGGCCCACCCTAATGACCCTGTTTCAACTTAAAAGGTACAGATACAATCACATAGTGACCTGACTACTGAGAGTTAGATCTTCACATATGAACTTTGGGAGGGGACATAATTTATAACAGTAGGAACCAACTGTATGTGTCACACAGTGACAGGTTTCATCCTGTTTACCCCAAGCCTTTGACTATGCCATCCTTCTGGACTCACTTTCTCCTCTAGATATTAAAAATACATTCTTTTTCAAAATAAATCCAAACTCTACCTCTCCCATACCCTGCCTTTCCTTGTGTTATCACCCTACTTAAATTGAACCCTACTTCAATGCATATGCATGCCTCTGTATCATTAGGGATTTGTCAACCTATTTACACTTGGTGAAAGCTGAGGAAATATCACAGATAAGTTTGGTTAATCAGATTTTTGTCATTGAGACAAAATACCTGAGAAAATCAACTTAAAGGAGGAAAGATTTATTTTGGCTCATAGTTTCAGTCCCTGGTCATCAGGCTTCATTGTTTCTAGGTCTGTGGTGAAGCAGAACATCATGGTAGAAGGGCATGGTGGAGGAGAATTGCTCATCCCATGGCAGCTGGGAAGCTGAAAGAGGAAGTTAGAAGGGGCCAGAGACAAGATATACCTCCTAGGACTCATCCTCAGTGACCTACTTGCTCTAACCAGGTCCTACCACCTAATAGTTTTCACTACCTCTGAATAATGTCATCAAATATGAGTCCCTCAATGGATTAATCCATTGATTTGGTCAGAGCCCTTGTGATCCAGTCACTTCCCCAAATCCCCACTTATGAACATTGCTGCACTAAGGACTAACTCTTTGGGAGACACTTTATATCCAAATGATAGTATGAGTCATTACAAAGCACACAGTATGACTGCTTACTGAAAGAAAATGTGGGTTTTGATTTTAATGGACTTTGGCTAAAGTGGGGAAAGTTTCATCAGGCTGAGATGGGATTATGGTCTGAGTTGTTTTCTGAAATCTGCCTGCTCCTCAATGCCACACCATCAAGTGGGAACTTGAGATTTTATCTGAACTTGGTGTTCTGACCTGGGATCTTTTGAGAGGACATTAGAGTTAGAAAAAGAAAAATTGGTTGGGCACCACTTTTATACACTGTTGAATTCCTGATCAGGAGATTCTCAAAAAGAATCATACACTCATGCTGTCTGCTTTCTCCTCTCTACCTATTATCCTTATTATAATGTGTTAGTATGAAGATGGGAAAATGGCAATTTCCAAATTAGAAAACCCAGCTCATCGACTTTTATAGCAGCAACCATGCCTCAATTTGATTTTGAAATGTGCAATTAACTGCTTAGTCCTCTATACAAAGAGAAGATTTCTCAGAGGAGGGATCTGGAATCCCTTGTTGATAAGATTCTCCTCAGTATGGAATTCTTATTTGTCACAGTTTCTCTTAGTGATTTTTTTAAATCAGGAAATTGCAAGGTTATTTTGAATCTGAAATTTTGAAAAAGAAACTGACTATGTGGGTCTGCTTCGAGCCTCTCATGCTTTCAAGTCTGCTGTGCTCTGTCAGTACAAAGATCTTTTTATCTCTCATCAATGATGGACTTCAAAGAGAGGGACACATTTTGCACATCTTGCCTGTCCACCAGTTCCTTTCTATGCAGCTTGTGTTAAAGGATACCCGTGCACAACCTCGTGACAGGCACACAAGTAACAGATATACAGGACAGGGGCCTTTTAAAGGCCAGTGCTCTACTCAGTGATGCTGTGAACCAAGAAAATTGTTTTTCAGGTTAACAGCACATTGTTTTCAGGCTCATTAGAGAAAACATAGTATGAGAAGTTTTGCTGTATGTTTAAATGATCCACTGTTTTGTAATATGCACATTTGCCAAGCTTTCTTATTTACGATCAGCAGAGGCCTACCATCTCTAATACATTGTGATAAACTTGAAGTGACTGGTATAAATAAAGTATAATAGGAACATGAAGGAAGGTGCCACTCGTCCTGTCAACCAGGAGAAGAATCATAGATGAATTGAGGGAGAAGGAAGCCTTGAAAGATGAATAGAGTAGACTTTTGCAAGATTGGAGGGCAAAGAATACTGGGCAAAGCAACAGCAGGGAGAAGTGAAAAGGAAACGTTTATTAAAGGAACAAAGAGTAGTGTCAGAATTCAAAGGCACCTGGACAGGGGTGTAGGGATGATTTCAGAGAGAGGAAACAAATGCACAAATTAAGTCTTAAAGGATGCGAGTCACTGAGAAATCAGAAGGAACATTGCTGGAATAACAGAGTACATAGGAAAATATCTTGGCACTAATATTTTACACAATTGGAGTGTCTGTAGATCAATACTTGAAATGTGGTTAGCAAGAAGTATTGTGTTATCATGTGCTCCAGGATATTGCCTGGACTATAAGTGCATATTCAGATACAGAGATTATTCAGAAGTCAGTGCATTTGAGGAAGTATTTCTGGAGTTGATAGAGGTGAAGTAAGGTCTGATAGGTTAGGAGACCCAAATTATTAGAGGAAAGGAGAAAGCATTCTCCCTAAACATCTCAGCAGTAGGATTTCAATTGTGGGGACAGAGGTGGTAGATGAGAAGCACAAGAGAGATGAGCCTAGTCACTATGAGGGGGGTTTCAGTTGTTGTGTCCATTGGTTTATTTCAGTGCTTCTCAATCTTGACTGCATATTGGAATCCTCTAAGAGGGCTGGAAAATACTGCTGTCTGAGTCCTACCCCAGGGATTCTGACTTAGTTGGAGTGTAGTCTGAGCAACAGGACTCTTAAAAGCTTCCTAAGCGATCCTAGTGTACAGCTAGATTTACAGAGTGTATTAGTCAGCTTTCCATTACTAAAACAAAATACCTGACACAGTTTTCTTCTAAAAAGAAGGTTTATTTAGCTCACAATTTTGGAACTTTAGAGTCTAAGATTGGGCAGAGTGGGGAAGGTGGGCATGTTGGTTTAGCCTCTGGTGGGAGTGGCAGATGGCTGCACATCATGGCAGGATTGTATATGTATAGAAGAGCTTATATTGCTTAACCAGAAGTCAGAGAGGGAGAGAGACCGACCACGTCCAACAATCTCTTCAGAGGTCACACTCCAAAGACCTAAGGACCTCCCTCTATTTTTATCCCTTAAAGATTCTACCACTTCCTGACAGAGCCAGCCCGGGGATCACCTTCTCAACATAGTGGATGCTTGGAGGGTACTCACACACCCAAATCACAGCCAAAAGTAGATTCCGGAGGCCCACACCCTCTAAGTTAGGAATTTGGATTTGATTTCAAAGGCATTGTATGTTCCTAAGTGTTGGCAAAATAGAATGGAAATTTTTTTAGAGAGGAAGCTGTTGATTGAAAGTAGGTTGGAGAGAGGGTGGAGCTCTCTTATGACCAGAAATCCATACAGAAATCCTGGCAGGAGTTATCAGAGCATCAGGCTAATATGATGTCTGTTGGAAAGGGAAAAGAAAGGCAGATCCCAGAGATGCATTAAAGAATCATCCCCAAAACCCAGTGGCAGGGACAATGAGATTTAGCAGAAAGAATGAGGATTCTCAGGGTGGATGGACCTGGCTTCAAATCCCAGCTCTGCCCAATGTCCAGCATTATGACCTAGGCAAGCACTTTAACTCCTCCTCTCAATTTTACCTCCCACTTCAGAGCAAAAGATAATACCAATCTTGTAGATGTACAGTTAACAACAAGTGAGATCATGTATGAAAGGTACCTGGCATAGAGAGAGAATTGAATAGAAGCATCTATGTTATCATTCCTGTAGAGAATAAGCAAGCTGACTGATTCATCCAGCTGGAGAGAGACCAGTGATCTAAAACCATCTCAGCCCCTGGATAAGGACAGACTTGATAAGAGATAGGATCTCTCTAAATATAAATTTATCCATTCACAAAATGGGAATGATATTTCCTACTTCAAGGGACTCCTAGGGCCATGCTTGGCACATAATACAAATTCTTTTGATGTTTGTCAAACAATATATTTAAAGAATCAAGAATTTTGAGGAATACTAAATATGCTCTTTATGCGGGCTTTACCAGAGTGACAGGCTGCAGTATGTAGATTTGCTTAAGTGACATCTTCAATCACCTTCACCTGAGATTTTAGGTATCTGTATTTGTGCTATAATCATTTGAGTCCCTTAATTCCTAAACTATGATAACATGTTACTTGTCTTATAGATAAGTTAATGTCTGAGAATTGTAAATTAGCTTTTTTATTTAAATAAAATTAAACTCATTAAAAATTGTTGAAAACAATAGAGAACACCCATATTGTGCTTATTTGCCTATTTTTAGTGTTCTATATATACTAACTTGTTTAATCTTCACAAACCCATTAGTGCTATGCTCCAAATATTTCCATTTCACAATTAAAGAAACTGAGTTCAATAATGTCCTCAAGGTCACACAGCCAATAAGTTCCTGCCCATAGAGCACGTAGAGCCCATAGAGCACGTAGCTCATAGTAAGCACTAAATACATTATTCACCTATTTCATATCCACAATTGGTGTTGGTGTTCAGGAAACAAAAGAGGGACCCAGAGAATCTGGTGCCATCTACAGAAATGGGAGAAAGAGGCAAGAAGATAGAAAGTCTTCATCATTCTCTGGAAACTCTCCCACATCATAACCTGCCCAAGGTCATACATTGCCAAATCCTCTTATTTCCCCTCAGAATAATTGTTTACCTTGGAACTAGACTTCTAAATGTTAGAAGTCCTCAGATTCCTGATTATCCAAGCTAAAATTCTCCTTGAGAACCTGAGTCAAACCAAGACACAGAGTCACTGTGGCAGGGCTATTTATGTTGTTCACAGTGCAATTCCAGGCATCCTCCACACCATGGTCTATGGCACCCCTGGAGTTGCACCATATGCAGCTTGCAGGATCATGCAGTCCTTAGTAGGAAAATTCAGAGGTCCTCCTGTATTCAAAGAGTAGAGGAAAAGTGCCAATAAAGGTACTAATATTTTAATGTTTAAAACGTTTCCCTTTCTTCCATATTCTTTCTTCATAGCTCCTTTGTTTTATTTTTGTTTGATGTCATAATCTTATGGTATGGGGATAAAGGTCAAGTGCAGACCCTTACTGTGTCTAGGGATCCCACCCTGAAACTCAGCCCTCTGGTGGTCAGGTTTCCTTCCTCTCCTTCCAGGTTCCAGACCTACCAACAGTCTAAGCCCTGGCAGCCAGTCAGGGTTAGGGTTGGGTTAGTCCATCTTCCACTCTCAGGGACCTGCTGCCCCAACCCACAATAACTGGTGACCCTAAAGGAATTGCACTCTCCAAACCAGGTGTTCTGGGTGCTTAGATGCAGGTGAGTGAGAAACTTACCTTCTGTCCCTCCTCCTCCTTTTCCCTCCTATTCCCTTTTCACTGTCATCCACCAAAAATGCTGTATTGCTGCCAGCCTGGAGATAGTGGTCTCCATGCTCTGTCCTGAGATGCTATGGTCTTTATGCAGAATCCTGACCTTCCCTCTACACATGTCCAGTTCCTTCCAGGAATGGAGGGTGACAGCAGTCATTTGGCAGAGCAGAGAGGGGCAGCCAGGTAGGGACTGGGCATTGATAGACATTGGCAGTCAGTTTAGAGTACCCTTCAAGTAACAAGTTGTGCATGACCAACCTGTATGCTCTTCCACACAGGTTGTATCAACTTATAATAGATGCAATCTAGCTCAGACCCTCTACCCATTAGCAAGCACTTCCAATTTCCAAAACAGTCCTTCCTTCACCTAGCTCTAGGAAACCACTAACTTACTTTCTGACTCTAAAAATTTTCCAATTCTGGATATTTCATATAAATGAAATCATATAACGTATAATCTTTTGTATCTGACTTCATTCACTTAGAATGTTTTTAACATTCATCCATATTATAGCATGTACCAGTGCATCCTTGATTTTTATGATTGCATAGTATTCCATTGAATGAATATATCACATTTTCTTTACCCATTCCTCAGCTGGTGGATATTTGGGGTGCTTCCACTTTCTGGTTAGTACAAATAATGCTGCTGTGAGCATTTGTGTACAAGATTTTTTCCCTATGGAATTTGCCAGTTAAAAATTAACTGATTTTTTAAAAAAGGAACTACTTGTTCACTGCATTTGGATTTTTTGTGTGGACATGTTTTCATTTTGTTTGGAGAGAAATTGATGGATCATATGGTAACTCTGTTTAACATTAGGATATCTACAGCTTCTGTGGTACTTCATATTTTTACCACCAATGTATGAGGGTCCAATTTTTACACATCCTTGCTGACACTTATTATTATCTATGTTTTTGATTATTGGCATTGGTGTGTGTGTGTTGTGTGTGTGATGTACCTTTTTGCCTTTTTCTAATAGCCAGTGATGTGGAGCATCTTTTCATGTCATCATCATCCATTTGTAAATATTCTTTGGAGAGGTATCTATTCAAAACCTAAGCCCATTTTTAAACTAGGTTATTCATCTTTTTATTATTGAGTTAGGAGTTCTCCATTCTTTCTGAATGTACATCTGTTATCAGACATGTAATGTTTGAATATTTTTTCCATTCTGCGGGGTCATCTTTTCACTTTCTTGATGGTACCTTTTGAAGCACAAAAGTTTTTAATTTTGATAAAGTACAATTTTCCTATTTTTCTTTTGTTGCTTATTCTTTTGGTGTTGTATCTAAAAAGACTTTGCTTACCCCAAGGTCATAAAAATTTTTTCCTATGTTTTCTTCTGAAAATTTTATAGTTTTGCTTCTTACATTTAGCCCTAAGATCCATTTGGAGTTAATTTTTATTTATTATGTAAAAAAGGGACCAGCTTTGTTCTTTTGCAGATGGATAAATACCATTTGTTGAAAAATCTATTCTTTTCTCATTGAATTGTTTTGGCATCCTTGTCAAGAATTTACATGTCAAACCTTATGCTGTGTTATCTTTTGAATGAGAAAATAGTCCAGCTTTGGGAAATCTTATAGGACGTGCTGTTACTACTGTTCTTTTACATATTAATTTTATGTCATGAGAACATTTTAAATTATCTACCATTGGCTTTTAAAAATTGATCAGATTGAGTCTCTAATCTATATTTCACATAGAAAATTGGTGAGATGATGGAGGAGGAGGAGGGGAAAATTTCTCATAAAGAAAAGCAAGCAAGCTGTGAAGACTTGGCTTGAGGTCACAGCTATGCCTGCTCACTGTTGACTGTCACTCCTTTCCCAAACACCTCTTTCTCTTGGCACCCTCTCCTTCATGCAACCCAGTGGGACTGACAGCAGGTTTTGTGGCTAGGTCACCTTGCTTAATTCTTCATATTTTTCATTGTGGATTTTTTATATAACTCCAACAGTCTCATCAACCCCAGCTATCTCAAAATCCAATTCAAAATGTACATCGTTTCTTTACTCAGAAATTAAAACACAGCAAACTTTTAAATGGCAAACCTCATGTGGTTAGGAACAGGATTGATTGTCCTCCCTCTGTTCAGCTATAGGATGACAACCAGAAGCTGAAAAGGGCAGGCAGGCTGGCCAGCCAGAGCCACTGTCTATTGAAAGGTGGGATAGCATATGGGGCTGCCATTCAAGGGGTACTCTGCCTGCCGAGAGTGTGTGAGGCAGACGGCGGGCAGCAGGCCTTGGAGCAAAGTTAATCTGTTCCCAGGGGCTCAGATGATTTCCAAATCCATGCTGCCCTGGTAGTGGTCTTGGAATGCTGGCCTAACAGCAGAGGGTGATTTGGACTCAAAGAAAGCAGCAGAAAGTGATTCTGGGCTGCAACTTGGGGTCCACTGATCCTGCCCCTGACTTCAAGACTCATTGTTTATCTCCTTAGTGACATATGCTGTGGCATTTTCCTTTTAGGGAGGGGTGAGGTGGACAGATGGGGAAATGGAGTTTCAGTGAACCCAGTAAGTGTACTGAAAAGACAAACAAAATCTGATCAGCCTTGGATCATTTTTCTGAGGTGATGTAAGGGATTAACTGTAGGTTTTGTTTTCTCTGAAACTAGTGCCTGGATAACTCAATAAAATAGTCTGAGAGATCAATTTGCTGACCCTTCTGTAAGATACCTATAATTATGCCATTTACATAATTTGCACCGACTTCTGCTTCGTTCTCTCTGTGCGCTTGCCAGAGATATAGACTTCGTCTATTTCTTTATCAGGGCTTACTATATTTACTGAGGTTGTTTCTTCTTTGTCTGTGAATATAGTATACAAAGGTCCAAGTATGAATATCATATATTTTAAGTTGGATTTTCTTTTAATGAACTATGGGTTTATAGATCTGAATTTTAACCTCTAAACCTTCTGCTAGGCTAGGAGTTCCCAAGATTCTCTGAATAAGTGATGCTTTCAAATTCAAAACATCCATGGTTCAAAACATGGGGTGCAGTGGTTCATAAATGTGGGTGATAGTACACCTGGAGGATGTTTAGGAAAGTGGCTGTCACAAAGGTGGGGATACTACTAGAATATCGTGGATGAGACTGTATATTCCATAGCTCCTGCTATGGGATCACAAATTCCCTGCACCCCTTCTCATGAAAACCCAGATCTCTGTTTACTGTCTCTCCTTTCCCAAATATCTCTTTCCCTTGGCATCTTCCTCTTAATGCAAACTGGTGGAACTGACAGCAGGTTTTGTAATTAGGTCACCTTGCTTAATGAGACAAGATGCTGGATGTCTTGCAATGTGAGGGGCAGAACTGCACAACAGAATTTCCTACCTAGAATGTAATTGGGCACCTATGTTGTAAAACAATGATCGTTGGCCTGAGCTGGCATCTCATCTCCACTTCTAAGTGGATTGGCATGTGCACATCTGGGCATCCTGAGTCTGATAAGCAGTAACAAAGAGTCCCGGGATGGTCTCATGCAATTACAGCGTCACTTGGGTCTGTACTGTTCATTTCCTTTCCTGATTTCCCTGTGATTCTGCTGAGCTGTATCTCTAGGTACCATCTTCCTTCCATAACCTCATCCTGCCAGCTGACCCTAGCCTTCATCTTGTTATACTCATTAATAACAACAACAAGTGACATTTACTGAGTGTCTTCTTGGTAGCTGGGAAGATCCTGGATGATTTTATACATTATGTCATTTTGTGCCTATAGAATTCCCAACAAGGAGACATTAGCATAACCTTTCTAGAGATGAAGGGGTTCCCTGTAGTCTACTAGACAGAGGAAAGAAGTGGATTTCATGGGGAAAAAATAAGAAAGAACATTTCTTGAATAACACTTTTTAAAAAATTTAACATTAACGAAAACCCACTCATGACTTCAAAGTCAATAACTCAGGCACGTTTTTATGTGATTGTGCAGCTCCTCCACAGGATTATTACATTATGATGGTGCCTACAAAGTCCCAGGGACCTTAGACATATGTATGTCTAGGCTTGTTTATTTGCTTATTAAAGTTTCCCTCCAATCCATGCCAAATACTAAGAAGTAGATATTATTTTCCATAGTCTGCACATCAGGAAATGAAGATTATGTTACTTGCTCAAGGTCAAGTGCTTCCTAAATGGCTGAGATAGAATTTTAACTCAGGTCTGTCTAAATCTCAAGCCCAGGGTGATGTTGGCTGTCTCCTGCAAATGCATCACGTCCCCGAGGTGGACCAGCTTGTCCTCTGCGCTGTCCTTTCTTTTCCTCATTCTTACATAGGTGGTGCTCTTTCTCACCTGGATGAACTAACTGAATGAAAGTATGGGGAAAAGGAGACTCAGGTATGAAAGGATGGGTGGGTGGAGAGGAGAACACTTGGCTTCTATTTGTCAAAACATGTGAGAAAAACCTCTACCACCCTGCAGGTGTAAATAATCTGTGATGCAAAGGGAAGTCTTTCTCCACCTTTAGGACTGCTCTGCATCAAGCAGAAATGATTGGAAATGCTCTGGGTCAAAGAATTTACCTACCTCTGTTTACTCTTATCCAGAAAAATATTCCATCTGACTCAACTAAAAAACCTGTACTCATAAATAGATCCTCCTGAACTTAATCAAAATGATAATTTCTTCCTCTGGGCTAGACTGGTTGCCTGGCTGCAATTATCATCTATCTGCCAGTGTACTGTGCTATTTCATTTTGTCAATCCATACTAATTTTCAGACACTGCAAAGGGTTGGGTGTATTTTATTTTTTTCTGGCAGCTCAAATCCTCCCAGTCACCAGAGGCAAGCATGACTGCTGTAAGTCAAATCGAATTTGCAATTCCCATGGTAGCTTTTATCACTGTTGTGCAAACACCATCTTCTTACATACCTGTCTACAGAGCAGCATTTGATAACCTGCGCACCACCTGGCTCCATGGGGTCTGAACTGAGGAGCTTGCTTTCTTCCAGTCAGGCAATATGGCTGTGGCCTTGTCACGTCATGCAATGGCTCTTTTCCTCTGAGAGGTTCCCTCCGTGTGTGGCTCCATCAATAGCAGTGGGTCATCACAAAATAAGGAAATGAACTGGTTGAGGGGAGTGATTGTACGTGTTCTCAGAGGTTAAATATTTTAGGTGTATCTAAGTGCGCTCATTTATGAGGGAGTCACTTCCTATCCTGGGTCCTCTCCACAGACAGGACAATGTCATAAGGGAAATGGTATATAAAATTACATGGCAGGCTGCAGAGATCTAGTTAGAGCTTGTTTGTCATCAAGAGGACTTCTGAGGTGAGGACTCTATTTCCATTGTGCAGAGAGAGCTGATGAGAGGGAGATTTCGGCATCATAATTGGCATCTGTCAGCATTGATGTAATCAGCTTTTGATCATTTCCCGGCTGTTTTTCTGTTCAGTGAATGATTTAGGGTCTTTTATCCTGTGATTGCCAACACTTCTTTCACAGAGAGAGCAGAGGGAGGGGAAATGAGCTAAAACTCAAACGTGACTGTTCTTCAACTCATCAGCAACTTTGCTGACCTTCCTGTGGGATGGGGAGTATAACCTCAACAGCTGAGATGCCTTGGGATGATCTTTGCAAGAAGGTATATTACACTTATTGGTATCACCCTCCTGCTTAGAGTTGACTCAGATGCAATTTCTTAAAAAATAATATGAGGTTGGAGCTCTCATTTCTGTGTCCTTACCTTAAGATCTAATAGCAACATCCATATCACCATGATTAAAGATCTCACGGGGCATTTGGCACAGCCTCTTTGAAACAGTCACTTCCTGTTTCTCTTAGTCTATGCTCTTCCTTCTTCCCTCTTCACTCTCTGATGCATCCTCTGCCTCCTTAGCTAATTCCTAATTTTCCCACCCAGCTTCATGTTGGAGAAGCTACCTTAGGATCTATAGTAACCTCTTCCCTGTTGCACTCTTCCCCAGAGGTATCCCCATCTATTCCCATGTCCTCATTCACTCTTGGATCCCATAGTTCCAGAGCTGAATATCTCTCTGCCTGATGGGTTTTAACATGGAGACATCCAGGGGGCATCTTAGACTTAATTACTTGAAAATCAAACTACATATCATTTCCTTCCTTCCCTTGCTCCACCCAAACCCCCAATTCTCACAGGGCTCATCATCCATAAGAATTTCTAATTTATGGTATAAATTACTTCTACTTTCTTTGAAGAGAAATTTGTAAGACTCAGTGAAATATACCCTTAACTATAGCTTCAGTGCAGTTTGAGTGCCCCCCAAAGGTCCATTGTGATTGGAGGCTTGATCCCCAGTGGCATTATTGGGAAGTGGTGGAACCTTTTAGAGGCAAAGTTTAAAGGGAGACCTTTTGGTTATTGGGGCATGAGGTAGTTCTATGCAATCCTTTGGTTCTCATGTGACCTTTTGGTAATTCTCCACAGAGGATTATTGTAAAAGAAGCAAGTTTGTCCCACTCAGTTCTCTCTTCTTGCTGGCTTGGTATGTGACCCTCTGCTCTGACAAGAGCTTCTGCCTTTGCTGTTTATCATCCACCATCTGCCATGAGGTGATGCAGCCAAAGTGTGGCCCCTGCAAAAGAACCAATACTATGCCATTTCAAGTTGGAACCTTCATAACTGTGAGCTAAATAAACCTCTTTTCTTCTTAATTATCCTGTGTCAGGGATTTCATGATAATGATGAAAAGCTGACTAACATACCCTTTAACTAGAAAGCCTTTATCTTATGTAAATCAAAGCACCTCTCTTTATAAGGGTATATAAATATGTTCATTGTTTGCAGTGATGAGAAACTGGGAACTACCTGAATGCCGATCCAGGAGAATGGAGGACAGTGAATCATGGTCATTATACAACTCTTTAATGTGAAATGTGTGTTCTATGATATATTTTTGAAGTGAAAAAGCAGCTTGCAAACTAATATCATCTTATTATTTTAAAGGAAAAATAGCAAAGAACTCTACCTATGTAAATGTGTTAGGGTGCTTGAATGGACATAGGGAAAGAAGAATAGTCCACAGGCTTAATAGTGTTGCCTTGGTGAGGCGCGGGGCATGGGGGGTGTAAACATGTGTTACCTTAGTAATTTTGAAAAATTATTTAATTGTTCATCCTCCCATTTTTCTTGCTACTCAAGGAAAAATGCTAGCATCATCTTAGGCTTGTCCTTCCCGCTTCCTTTTTTTGTTGGGGGACTCATTCTAGGGAGCCTTTTCCTTTTCCCAATCCTTCCAGTGATTCATTGCATTTATGTCTGTATCCTCCACCAGCCTATAAAGTCATTGAGGGCAAGAACTGTGTTTTGTTTATCTTGTCTCCTGTATGGTACCTTGCCAACATCTTTCAACACATAGTTATTGACTTGAAGTGAATATTGGAGTGTGTGGTGGTTCTATATTTCTATTATATGGGCATCTCCTGGCTGTTATTTCTAATCCAGAAAGACACCCAAACCTTCAAATCACAGGTCACCCTCCCCCACCCCACTTTGGAAAATGTGGCCTTGGAATATATGGTATTACATCCTGTGCTGTCCTCCCAGGTTTAGTTATTTAGTCTTCTCCTACCCAACTCTGCATCCTACTTTCAGTATCATTTAGGGTCCTTTGGGTAGGTGGTAGGTAAATAGTGGGTAAATAGTTCTTCCAGGCTATTGTGTGAATTTTGTGAATATTGCACCGAAAAAAGCAAAAAATGGCACCTGTGTCAAATACAGTGATGAAGAAGTTGGGCCAACATCCAGGATGTCTCCTGGATGTCAAACACTTAAAAATATGAAGCAACATTGAGATGTTCTAAAGCCAAATCTTAAAACGTTTTATCTCTATATTAAAGATTTGTTGGGGCACTCATTCTAGGGAACCTTTTGCCCCACTCAAAGGAACCATTCGCCCCACCCTCAGCCTTCTTCACACTCTACACTCATATCCGTACACAAACACCGCATTGAACTTTACATGAACTCCAACTTGCTGAGTCATGATTTCTCTGGCGTGGCTCCAGTGACTTTCCAGGACTGGTGGTTAACACTGCTGAGTCTCCTCAAAGGGGAGTGGCAGATGTTCAGTCAAACTTGATGGATGACTTGTTCCACCAATCTTTCAACTGGTTCTTCATGCACTGTCCCATACTGCATTCCAGAGCCTTGACCAAATCCTGATACAAAGATCTGCCATTGGCCATCTTCGTGGTTTGTTGGATTGCATAGCACATTGAATAACAGGCATGATATCATCATCATGCAATGAAACAGCAAAACAGGATCTCTTGAAGCAGATCAGTGATGTCATCAAGGTATTATTTATATCTCTAAAACATCTCAGGCTGAGTTCAGTAGAATAACAGCAAGTATCAGTTGCAAACCTCAATGTTTGTTAACCTATGCCATTATCACCATTTTACTAATAGGGGAAGTAAGACACTGGGTTATCTATAAACACATTGCTTTTAAGAGAGAATTTGACTTTCCAGTAAAGAATATAAAGTCTATAGATAGTAAGAACCAAGTAGTTAAAGATCATTGACACCAAACTTATTGTGGGTTCTAAAGAATACTCCTCTTTGTGATGGTGTCTACACACAGTTATGTCAATAGATTCCAGGCTTCACCTAGTCAACAGTTTCATGCAGGAGTTATGCTTCTTGAACTATGCTCTGTGTATATGTGTGTGTGTGTAGGTGTGTGTGTGTTGCAGTTTTTCAGAGTAGATGTCAAGCTAGTAACTATTAAAGGCTCCATTTTCCTATATTGGTAATGAATTCTGAATGTGGCCTCCTGCTCCAGTCAGTGGGCTGTTCTATTGTAGTTGTACCATTGGAAAGATACTTTTAGATATCTTAGCTCTTTATGGAGCCTTCCTTTCCTACCACCCTCCTCCCCAAATAAGGTGTAAATGTGACCCCAAGCAGCAAAGTGTCCTTTGAGTAAGCATAATCTCCTAGCATCAGAAGCTAGTGGGAGCTTTGCCCAGGGAGAGGAATTAAAAAGCAGCCCATAAAAATAAATGAATCTGTTTCCATAGTGACAGGAATCTTTCTCTCCATACTTTTTATCCTGTGTTCCCCTACAGATCCCTTAGGCAAAATAACAATAAACTCAAAGAAAACATTTTATTATCTTAATGGAGTCTTAATTTAAAGCCAGAAGCCTTTAAATTATCTTCTCAAGGATACTGTTGGCCATAACTTTTGGAATTGAATACCTGCACAGAGTTGCAGAAGGAATATCATTTCTGAGAATCCACCCAGCGGGAGGAGCAGAGTGGGGAAGACCTCATGGGTCACACATGCATTTTATATGCAGTCTTTCCTGATGGGTGACGCACCTGTCATGTTTAATATTTCATTGGTGAAGGAAATGTGCATCTGTCTGTGTTCATCTGCTGAGTGAAATTTTGCACTGATGAAGCCTGCGTGTGGTGAGCACGACAGGGCGCCCTCGTTACTTCCCTAAATCGTATTCTGCAGCAACCAGGAGGAATCCTAGCAGCAAAATCTGCGCCACTGCTCTTTACCCATCAGCCAGCTCCGGGGGTTCTTTACCTCTGTTTCGGCAGCTGCAACTGCGCCTGCTTCTGCCTGGCAGTTAACAGAGGCCCAGCAGCTGTAGTTTCAGAGCCAGGCTGCAGAGACAAAGGACCCAGAAGAGCAAATCCTGAGCAAAAATGTCCTAGGGTGCGGGTTAGGAGACCCACCAATAAGGCAGAGCTGGTGAAAATGTTCTGTGCATACATGGCACACTCGTGAGACTGGTGTTCCACATATGGAGTGGTGTAGGTGATGGGAATGAAAACCATTTCAGGATTGTTGCAAAACTGAGTATGAAGAGACCAAGTGAATATCCTTGACTTTCCCATCTCACTGGGAAAAATGTCTTGACTCTTTCCTTAATTCCTTATGAGGGTGCTATATGCCCTAATTTTCTTGAATGCATTGAGGTTTCTGCCTAATATCCTCAGATAACTATTAATGACACCATTTTCCACTCTCAAAAGTATCTCAAAGGTTTAAAAAATTAATGCTTAGGACATCTTACTTATAGTCTGCATGGTAAATCTAGTTACAACACTGACATTTTCTCCATTTCTTTTCATAATGTGGTTTCTAGACAGGTTTGTGTGACTTCTGATGATGTAGCAGCTGCTGGGTGTAGACTTTCCAACATAAAGATAAGTAGAGCCCTGAGGTTGTGTTTCTCAAGAGGCAAAGTAAAGAGTGGAGGAGCTGCTGCTTCTTTACATGGCAACCCTTAAGTTGTGTGATTAAAAACCCATTAATTCATTTTTCACCTTAGATGTGAGGTTTTGGAGGGCTAAGGGAGAATATTTCTTTTGCCAGGAATCATTTATAGGTAGTCAGTAAAAATGGGTAGCTGAAATCATAAACAAATGAATATAGCAATAGTAAGAATAAAGTTTATTTGGGCCTAATACTAAATAAACTTTGGAGGAGTGAGGCTAGGTTCTAATACATGGCAATGGGGTAAGTAAGGATATTAAAAAAAAAAAAAAAAAAGGAAGAAGATAGAAGATGGGAAGTAGCCCACCTCCCAGAATGATCACAACTAATTTTTTGAGGTGCAGTTGTCTCATGTTTCTTACTCATGTTCACATATTTGTAAATATGTGTCTGTATATTCACATGGTTTTTGGAACATATCACAATCACTGACTTTGGAGGGCCTACCCTATAGTGCTTTGCAAGCTTTCTCCCAAAATGTAGTCTGCCGCGACTTATTCAGGTGGCAAAGAGAGCTTTCGATCATGTGGAGAATTTATGTGAGCACCTCAAGTGGTGGGGGAGAAACCTGAAGAAATAGCGAGGATTGTTTTTATTCTTTTATTTGGGTTCAAGAGTATTCTTTCCAAGGATATTCTGTTTTTGCTAGAAGTCTTCCATCACTAGGATCAAGTGAGTGCTGTCAGGAACACTGGATGGGAATCAGAAGATGGGAACAAATATTCTGAATTCATCACTTAATTTTTATCTGGCAACTTCGCTAGTTCTTTAATCATTCTGAATCTCAGCTTTATTCCCATGAAGGTATTTATTCTTACCATATAACCATCAATGTGAGGATTAAATGAAAGAAACATTTTGACAATATCTAGAACATGGTCAGTAATGAATAGATGGTGGTTGATCTAAAGGGAAGTAAATCTATTCTTTATAGTGAATATGTATCTACATATGTATTTGTATATATGTATATTTCCATAGAGATGGAATGGAATTGATGGGGGAAAACACAGAATTCAGGATATGAAGATGGATATAAAATTGAATTTATTCTTCAATGACTATGATTATAGGGCATTTAACTTATTAATTTTGGGGGGCCATAGTTTCCTCACCAACCATTTGAAAACATTTATATACAGAAGTGTTAAATTTATCAAATTTTGCATGCTGCTGCTGCTACTGATGATAACGATGATAAATTGGAAGAAGAAGAAAAAGGAGAAAATAAATTATTGATTCTGTTATACTATTCTAAAGATAGAAGAGATAGTGGCATTTTATTATTATTTCTGAAATCCTATACCTTCCACTTGAGGTGATATTTCAGTTGTTTCCAACCATTGACTGAAAGAGTTAAGTAAAAAAACAGGCCAGCAATGCAGGAAACCCAGTTGAATGAGAGCCACTAAAGGGCTGGGCTGTTGATCATGTTTTCAAAAGGACCCTAGGCCATTGTTATGGGTGACCAGGGTTGAGAACTACTTTTGTGTGTCCACATCTCTAGAGTGAAACTTTTTGTAAGCATGATTTTCGTAACTCAGAGGACAAGAAACTTCCTGGTACCCAGTGCCCCATGTTGGCAGAAAGATGGGAAAATTGGAAATGGATTCCCTGGAGCTGGGGGAGCTAGCAGATCTATGGGTCGCTCCCTCCCCAAAGCACAGAGTTCATAGACAGTGGTGTGCTCAGGTCAGCGGGAAAGCCTCTATGAAGTTCAGATGCATGAGATCCTTGCCATTCCAGTCATTCATCCCTCGTCTGGATGTCATGGCAATCTCCTGGGGACATTCTCCCTGTCTCTGATTTTTAATCCTCTGTGGATTGTTTACCACACGGACTAGCAGAAGCCTGTATTCATTATTGTTCCATCATAACAAATTACCACAAACACAGTGGCACAAAACAGCATGCATTTACTAGCTCACGTTTCTGTAGGGATGGAGTAGCTGGAGTCTCTGCTCAGGGTCTGGCACAGCTGAAGCGTGGTTGACTTTTCACTGGGAATTGGAGCCTGCTTCCAGGCTTATCCCAGTTGCTGGTCAACTTCAGTTCCTTCCTGCTGTAGGAATGAGGTTTCCATTTCCTTCCTGGCTGTCTGCCAGGGACCCCTCTCAGTCCCTGCAGGCCACCTCCCACTCCTTGTCAAAGGGCCCCCTCCAGCAACAGAGGGTCTTCCTCATATCCATTTATCTCATTCTGGGAGACTCTGTACCAGGAAGAGTTCAGTTCATTTTATGGGCTCACCTGGTTTGGTCAGTCTCACTGAGGATAATCTTCCTAACTTAAAACGAACTGACTTGGGACTTTAATTACATCTGCAAAAACTTGGTGTTTAATTTAATAACTGAAAAAAGATACGCATACATAATGGACTGGAAATCTAGGGAACCATCTGAGAATTCTGACTACCATAAAGTCCAAATATATGCTTAAAAGTTTTCAGTGGGGACACATTTCATCCACTGAATAAAGTTCCTTAGCTGGCTCCATAATCTGTTCTATCTACCCAGACTCACCTCTAGTTACTCCATGCCCTGCATCTTACTCAGCCACATTATTCTGCAACGGTATGTCCATACTTGTGTGGCTTTGTATACAATTTTGTTTCTTACTTCTGAGCTTTAGCTAATGGTCTTCCCTGTGCTTAGAATACATTTCCTCTTTTGTGCTCACATGAAAAACCCTTCATAAGCTTTCACAGGAGGACCCTTCTTCTCTAGGAATCTTTCCCTTGGTTCATTCATTCATGCAACAAATATTTATTGAGCACCTACTATGCAGCAGTCATGGCTATTCTAAGCACTAGAGATACAGTAGTGACTCTGATAATCAATCTCAATCTTTCCCTCACCCCAGCTCATCTTCCACTGGGGCGGACAGGCAAAACACAAAGATAACTATAAAATTTGACAGATGGCAATAGTGCTATGAAAAGGAATAAAGAGAGTGAGTGATGGGCGAGTTGTCATTTTATATACCATCAACCCATTATGCTTCTGTACTGGGTGACAGTTAAGTAGAGTGAAGCAGGGTATAAACAATACAGAAAGATAAGGAAAGAGCCTCAATGTCTTTGGCCTTGCTGCTGCTTTCTTCTCCATTATTTGCTGAATGGATGAATGAACAATAACAAAAAGGAGTTCCAGGCATAAAGATCAATAAGCACAAAGGCTCAGAGGTAGGAAGTCCTTCAGTGTTCAGTTAGTATGTACCTGAGCTGGTGTGAGCAATTAGACATTTCAGGGGCAAACTCAGTTTGGAAACTGAGGAGGAAGAAGAATAGGTCAAGGTCCAGTTTCTAGGTAGGGACATTGGCCAGTGAAACAGGGTATAAGCGCAAAGTAAAACTGTCAGAGTACTAAGCCCCATGGGTCCCTAGGCCTAATCAGGGATGCTGAGGCTGGAGACCTAGCCATAGGAATAGACTGGATACACTGAAGGTCAGTTTTTAGAGACAGTGGGTCATTTCTGACTGTGGATGAGTTGTGTTATCATCCTCAATCCTCCTTTGCACTTTAAGAATCTGTATTGTTATTTATCTTATTTCATTGAATCTAATGTTTACAAGCCTGTCTCCTGGTCTCTTGGAGATGAGAATTAGTAAAAGTCTTTCTTGGATCCTGCGTATCCACATAGTTGTCATCAGTCTCCTGTGGCCTGATCAAGGAGCCACATGGAGTGAGTGAAGCTTGAAAGAAAGCAGAATCAGTAGGGTCTGGTCCTTTGACTGGGTTTTTCTGGTTGTAAAGAAGAGGTACCTGCTCAAAGTAACATGGGAAAATAGAATTTGCTCTAGAGCTATGTATTGATTTAGTAGTCTAATTGGAACCAAAGCTAGAAAAGGTCTCGAGGTCAACTCTAGTGAACGATAAAGCACAATTGTTCATCTTTCTTCCTTCTCTTTCTGGGTCCGCCTCTGGGCGTCAGCTTTGTTTTTCTTTCTTCACTATGAGGCTTTTTCTGCTTACTCATCGCTTCTACAACCTCATAATTTTAGGCTGCACGTGCCTCTGGCTTGTCATGTACCCAGCTCTGCTTCGTGGTGGTTTCCTCGGCTTCAATTCGTACCACCAACTGGAATGGCTTGTCTGAGTGCTTTAGTTCAAATTTAGGGGGGAGAGAACTTAGTTGTCCCAGTTCATCTTTTTTAAATACCTGCAAGCCAAAGGATTAGCTTGGCTGAGATGCCCACCATTAGCTTAATTACCTGAAGCCTAGATGAGGGTGGGAGGAGGGAAGAAAGAAAAGAGCTTATGCAGTTTGAAATGCAGTTGCCTAGATACCAGGGGCTAAAGGCGGGGAAAGTTCCTTCAAAGATGGTGTGGGTGAGCAGACTCCAGCTGACAGCTCTAATTTGGGGAATGAAGTAATCCCTTGAGTGGGGATTGAGAGTTAACTGGGGAGTTGAAATATCAGCCAACATGAAGTACCAAGAGTGAAGGGTAGCCTGTGAGGGAAAAATTCAACCAGTATCAGAAGCTCAACAAAGACCAGCAAAGGGAAGACAATGAGCAAATAAGGAAGGAGTCTAAGAACATTTCTTTTTTGTCTCTTTCCACATTTTTATCTGTGCATTATAGTTGTACATAATGATGGGATTTGTTGTTGCATATTTGTGCATGCACACAATATAACAATATAATTTGGCTCAGCATTTCTCCTCCTCCCTAGCTCCTACCCCTTGGGCCCTTTCCTCTACTTATCTCCCTTTGCTTTTCATGAGATCTCTGCTCCCCCTACCCCACTTTCTTTTCCTTTTGCTTCTCTAACTTCCACACGAGAGAGAAAACATATGACCCTTGACTTCCTGAGTTTGGCTTATTTTGCTTAATGTAGTGGTCTCTAGTTCCATCCATTCTCCTGCAAATGACACAATTTTATTTTTCTTTATGGCTGAATTAAACCCCATTGTGTATACATACCACATTTTCTTTATTCATTTATTCACTCGTGGAATCCTAAGCTGGTTCCATAGTTTGGCTATTATGAATTGGGCTACTATAAACATGAGTATGCATGTATCACTATAGTATGATGACTTTAACTATTTAGGATAAATACCAAGAAGTGGTAGAGATATGTCATATCATAGTTTCATTCCTAGCCTTTTGAGGAAGCTTCATACTGATTTCCACAATGGTTGTACTAATTCATACTCCCACCAACAGTGTAAAAGTGTTCCTTTTTCTCCACATCCTCTTCAGCATTTATTATTATTTGTATCCTAATGACTGTCATTCTGATAGGTGTGAGATGAAATTTTATAGTTTTGATTTGCATTTCCCTAATTGCTAAGGATGTTTAGCAATGCAAACTCTTCTACATATTTTTTCATATATTTGTTGGCCATTCATATTTATTCTTTTGTGAAGTGTCTGTATAATTCATTTGTCCATTTATTATTTGGGTTATTTCATTTTTGGTATTGTTTTTTTCAGTTCTTTATATATTCTAGATATTAATCCTCTGTCAGAGAGTAGCTAGCAAAGATGTTCTCCCATTCTGTAGGTTATCTCTTTACATTCCTAATTGTTTCCTTTGCTCTATTTTTTAATCTGATGCCATTCCATGTATTAACTCTTGGCATTATTTCTTGAGTTTTAAAAATCGTTTTTTAGAGTATTTCTAAAATTTATTTTAATTAGGTATGCATGACAGTAGAATGCATTTTGATTCATTGTACACAAATGGAGCACAACTTTTCATTTCTCTGGTTGTACATGATGTAGAGTGAGGATTGAGAGTGCAGACCATATGTGCAGTCATACATGTACCTAGGGCATTGATATTCATCTCATTCCACCATCTTTCCTGCCCCCATGTCTCCTTCCCATCCCACCCTCACCTTTGACCAAAGTTCCTCCGTTCTTCCCATGCCCCCTACCCCATTATGGATCAGCATCCACTTATCAGAGAGAACATTTATTTGGCCTTTGGTTTTTGGGGATTGGCTTACTTCACTTGGTATGATATTCTCCAACTCCATCCATTTATCTGCAAATGCCATAATTTTATTCTCTTTTAATGTGAGTAATATTCCATTGTGTATATATATATACCATTGTTTCTTTATCCATTCATCTATCAAAGGGCATCTAGGTTGGTTCCACAGTTTAGCTATTGTGAATTGAACTGCTATAAACATTGAAGTGGCTGTGTCACTGTAGTATGCTGTTTTTAAGTCCTTTGGGTATAGACCGAGGAGTGGCATGGCTAAGTCAAATGGTGGTTCCATTCCAAGTTTTCTAAGGAATCTCCATACTGCTTTCCAGATTGGTTGTACCAATTTGCAGTCCCAACAGCAATGTATGAGTGTGCTTTTTCCCCCACATCCTCATCAACATTTATTGTTATTTGTATTCTTGATAACTGCCATTCTGACTGGCATGAGATGAAATCTTAAGACTAGTTTTGATTTGCAATTCTCTAATTGCTAGAGATATTGAACATTTTATCATGTATTTGTTGATCAATTGTATTTCTTCTTCTGAGAAATGTCTGTTCAGCTCCTTAGCCCATTTACTGATTGGGTTGTTTGTGTGGTTTTGTTTTTGTTTTTTTGGGGGGGAGGTGTTAAGTTTTTTGAGTTCTTTATATATCCTGGAGATTAGTGCTCTATCTGATGTGTATGTGACAAAAATTTACTCCCAAAATGTAGGCTCTCTCTTGATGGAAAGATCTCTGATGCTCTTGGATAGGCAGAATCAATATTGTCAAAATGGCTATACTACCCAAAGCGCTATACAGATTCAATGCAATTCCAATTAAAATCCCAATGTCATTCCTTATAGAAATAGAAAGAGCAATCATGAAATTCATTTGGAAAAATAAGTGACCCAGAATAGCCAAAGCAATCCTTAGCAAGAAGAATGAAGCAGGAGCGTCACAATACCAGATCTTAAACTATACTACAAAGCTATAGTAACAAAAAAGGCATGGTATTGGCACCAAAATAGACATGGAGACCAAAGGTACAGAGTACAAGACACAGAGACAACCCCACATAAATACAGTTATCTTATACTAGACAAAGGCGCCAAAACATACATTGGAGAAAATATAGCCTCTTCAAAAAATGGTGCTGGGAAAACTGGAAATCCATATGCAGTAAAGCAAAACTAAACCCCTATCTCTTACCATGCACAAAACTCAACTCAAAATGGATCAAGGACTTAGGAATTAGACCAGAGACCCTGCGCCTAACAGAAGAAAAAGTAGGCCCAAACCTTCATCACGTCTGATTAGGCCCGACTTCCTTAACAAGATTCCTAAAGCACAAGAAATAAAATCAAGAATCAATAAATGGGATGGATTCAAACTAAAAAGCTTCTTCTCAGCAAAAGAAACAGTCAATGAGGTGAACAAAGAGCCTACATTTTGAAAGCAAATTTTTTTTAAAGATCTTATTGAGAAAGTTGTTGCCTGTACCTCTATGCCGGAGTATGAATTGACCCTACATTTTCTTCTAGGAGTTGCTTAGTTTCCCAGTCTAACTTCTAGATCATTGATCCATTTCAAGTTGATTTTTGTGCAGGGTGAGAGATAGGGTCTAGTTTTACTCTTCTACATATGGATAACCAGTTGTCCCAGCACCATTTGATAAAAAGGTTGTCTTTTCTTCAATGTATGTTTTTGGCACCTTTGTCAAGGATCAGATGACTTTAGATGTGTGATGTTATGGTTTATATTAGGTGTCCTGCAAAAGCTCCTGTGTGAGACAAAGCAAGAAGGTTTAGAGGTGAAATGATTGGGTTACGAGAGCCATAACTCAATCAGTGAATTAGTCCCCTGATAGGGATTACTGAGTGGTAGCTGAAGGTAGGTAGGATATGACTGGAGGAGGTGGTTTGATGGGAATGTGCCTTTGGGGTATATATTTTTTTGCTGGTGAGTAAAGTGTCTCTCTCTCTCCTTCCTGGATGCCATGTTTCCAGATGCTTTCCTTTGCCACACACTTCTGTCATGATGCTCTCTGCTTCATCTCATGCTCCAAGGTATGGGCCCACCTGTCTATGGACTGAGACCTCGAAACCATGAATCCCAAAATAAACTGTTTTCCTCCTTAAAATTGTCAGGTCTTTTGGTCACAGCAGTGAAAAAGCTGACTAAAACAGAAATTGGTAATGGGGAATGGGGCCATTACTGTGACTACCTTGACCGTGTGGTTCAGAAGCTTTTGGAGCTTTTTGGAATTTATGGGAGAAATTTTGGAAAGTTCAGCAATGCAAACTGGAAAAGTTTTAGATTGTTGTAAGCAGAGTTTAATGGGCAGTCCTGGTGGGAGCTCAGAAAACCAGAATGCCAATCTGACAGAATCTGACAGTGGAGAGTAAAGAGCGGGCTCATGAGGTTTCAGAGGAGAGGAACTCTATTGGAAATTGGACTAGAGGCCATTCATATTATGTTCTGATTGAATTTGTTCTAGCAGAATCCATTTCTCTGTGCAGAGATGTACACAAAGATCTGAGCTCCAAGATTCTTTTAAGCAGGAGAAACAAAGCCTCACTGTCTTCTGAAGACAATGGACTGTGGCATTTTCTCTTAGTATGTGAAGGCAATTCCATTGTTAACAGTTCAATCATTGATCCAAACTCTCAGACAGGGCAGAATGATTGGTACACAGCATCAGCAGGCCCAGGTTTCATAAATTCACCCTGTTCCTCATGGGAAAGGTTGGCCAAAGCAATTGTATGAGCAGGCTGTGCAAGAAAACAATGAGACATCTCCTTATCTCCTATTCCTCTCATTTTAAAAAATTTAATTTCTAGATAGACTAATTGACAAATTGGTCATGCTAGTGAAAGAATATTAAGCACCATGAAAATAACATCATTTTTCATTATTTTTAATGTATGTTTTTTTTAAAAAATTAGAAAATACAAAATGCATACAGAAGCAAAGACCCCCACATATATTCATTGTCATCTGTTTCCTGCAATGCAGAATGGTAAAAATGGTAGGTGTTAGGGATAAATAGTGAGTAAAACAGAATCTCTGCGCCCATGGAGTGCTACTCAGAGATAATCTGTTAGACATTTAAATGTTAAACAGAAATCTTTTTGGTCATTTTATTTGTGTACACACCCATGTCCACACATATTTAACTTTAGGAGACTGAAGCAGACAGGCATAGTCACAGCTTACAGCTGCTTTGGGTGTAGCCTGTTTGCAGATCAGAGTCATTCTCAGAGTCTATATCAGACTCTTTAAACCAGGACACATGCATTGGATGAATATTTTAGATAGAGATATTACAGATTACAAAAAGCAAGTAAATGTTGTAATCTGCCACGTGATTTTCACTAACTCAACACAATTAATACATTTCAAGGGTATGGGTGCCACTTTTAGAAAGTAACCATAGATGTGAATCTTTTCAGTCTATTTCAAGACTTCATAATACATTGAATTCTTGGTTAATGGTAAGACTTCCATTAACTCCATTCTAAATTTCAGTCAAAATAAATAGAGGCCAGAATTCAAAGTCAGCCAAAGAGCAGGGGAGTTTCCTGGATAAAAGCTGGTAAAACAACTCTTCCTTCCTCCATGAATTCTGTTGCAGGCTTTCTGCTGCACTCTCATTTATTTGGTGATTGGTACTATAAATTCTTAATTCTGATCGTACCAGGTCAAGTTAAGTCCAGATGCAATGATAAATTCAGGTGGGTCAACTTTTGTTTTTCTATTACTTTATGCCACAGTAATATTAAAGGATACATCATAAAGTTAAAAAGAGAAGCTAAGGGAAATGTTAGCAGCTGTGGTGCCATGTTTTATTTGTATTATTAACTTCCTCTAAGCATTTAAGTCAAGAAAATCCATTGAAATCATACACTGGGGAATAAGGAATTAGACAGAGAGTGACTCAGAGAAACTAAATACCAGGTTGCAGACTCCCTTGGAGGGCAAAGACACCTAAATACCAGCCTCCAAGTCAGCCATGGTGGCTCATCCTCTGGGTTTCATAGTTGGATTTTTAAAACACTTCAGAGTCTAAATTAATTGCTCTCTATCAAATGCTTATTCTACTTCAATCATTTCTTTAGCTATTAAGGACATTTTCATGTTTCAGAAGTTATCTTTTTTACAATTATAATGAAATCCTGAGATGCTGGGATATAATTAACTGCCCATTCAGATATGGCGGGTTGGAGTGTTCCTATTATACTTTCATGAGATGTGCATGTTCTTGGTGTTGCACAAGTAGGTTGGGCACCTGCCCGGTGCCTACCCTTCCCCAGAAGAGCATGCCTTTGTCCAACAACGCTTGGGAAGGTGCTTCCCTGTTTGTTACTGTGACTGAAGGTGAAGTACATTAAGGTATTCAGGCCCACCTGCGTCATTGGTCCAGGAGTCAGCTGCCTACATACTGAGGGCTGAAGTGGCACCATTGGGAGCAGCAACTGGGAAACATGTGGCTGCTAAATAGAAAGTACCAAGTTGCAAAAACAACACATTAGCTTTGATTTTGGATGGAAGGCACAGTTATCACTTTGCTTTGAGGCTGATTAATTACACAACTTGCATCTGGCAATCACTTGTAAATTATAAGCAGCAGGCAGCAAATGATGCTGTAACTTGTCTGCTCAATAGTAATTTTTAGAAAGAGGTGTTCAAAATAGAATTGGTTTATGAAACATTGTAATTAAATAAGCTGCAAGAAAATACTTCAGCTCTTCTTACTGCTCTATTTTACTCTTCTCTATTTAGCCCAAAGGAAGTTCTTTCTTAGGCGTTGACCATTAACTACCAATTTTTAAGTGGACTTCCATGTTGCCTTTTGGTGTGACATAACACCATAGGCATAGCTATATGATATGCAGAGATGGCCTTCACATATACCAAGTCAAATTAGTTTTTAAATGCTTCCTTTTAGGATTTCTATGTTTTACAATCATAGAAACTTAAAAAGAGAATCTAAGGAAATGTCATCCAAGCAAGAAATCTTCTTTGTTTGAATAAAGAACTCCTGAATCATTTATAAGGGAGCATGGACCAGTATCACTTTATGCCAATCAAACATTGAAAAATCACCACCAACATAACATCAGCAACAAGGCCAAATACCTTTCCACACTAGCCAACCAATCAAAACACATCAGCCTTGCAGTGTAAGAGTCTTATAGGCTAAATCAGAATAGCATTTTGATATGCTGATTCAAATGTAGTATTTATCTTTGAGAATAAAATAAAACAAAACATAAGAGCAAAAAAATTATATTCCCTTTCTACACACACCCTGAAAAAATGGTATCTTTAGAAAAAAAGAAATATGAAGAGGAGGAGGAAGGAGAAGAGGGGGAGGAGGAAGAGGAGCAGGGAGAAGAATGACACTATTGTGTAGATTATGAAGAAACATATTGCTCTTTATGACCTAGCAGCATTCTGACCTGTAATGATTTAGGGATGCAAAGTATTTTATGAATATGATTTGCCATTATTACCTAAGACTGTTTTTAGCTCAGCTGGAATGCAGCATCAGTAGCTGCCAGCAAATGAAGAATATTCACAAACAATTTGTCATGCCCTCCACTCCCTGGAATGTTCCCTCTTTTTAATGACACATCAACCATCTTGCCTAGGATGTTCTACACAGATACTGGAAAAACTAAAAAACTCTGGAACATGTTTGGTGCTGCTTAATATTATTTAGGAGTTAATAAAATCTGTTTCAAATACCATTTGTGAATTCATCAACTCCTTTCTTGACTTTGAAAACAGTCAATAGCATTGTGGTATATTGATGAACAGCACAGTCTTTGGAGCCAGATAATCTTGGGTCCAGTGTCTACTTTCTCATTAATTATAGTCAATTGCATTAAATGTCAGTTTCTTAATCTAAATAAATTTGAATCATATCTATTTATGATTTTTGCCTAATATAGTACCTGGCATGAAATTGGCAAGTAAAAAAATGTTTAACTAAGATTACTTCTGGCTATTGATCTATCTAGATCAATATGTATATTAAATACAAACTCAATACCAGCTTAGTAAATAGTCAATGCAAGGCATTCATATAATGCCTCAGGGTCTTTCTCCTTGCTGTTCTCAACCTGGAACATTCTTCCCCAGGTTTTGCACATGTTTTGTGAAGTTCTTATGTGCAAAAAACCAACTCTGGCTAATAAAAGCAGTATAAGAAATGTATTAAAAGACATTGCCAGAGTAAGTATAAATTTGGTGAAGCACTTGTTAGTACACCCTATTTGGAAAACTATTGACATTTTCTTCTAAAGTTGAGGATAGGCAGAAATTCTGATACAGCAGTTCTTTCCCCAGTTATATATTCCAAGGAAAAATGGATAAATGAGTACCAAAAGGCATAGCTAAAGATGTTCATAGCAGCATTATTTGTGATAGTGCCAAATTTAAAATAATACAAATGTCCATAAGCAGAGAAATGAATAAATTGTGATAGATTCACAGAATGGAATAGTACGCATCAGTGAAGGTGAATGTACTGTAGCACTACGCTATCTTGTTCTTACATTACACTCATATCTTCATCTCATGGGGTATTATTTTGATACTGAAAGATAATGTCAAAAATGAATCTATCACATCTATCACTGTGTCCTATTAGATGACCATTCAGAAAAAACAATGAGGTGGGTGGCCAGGTAAGAGAAATGGTTACTGGTGTCTTTCCTTCCTTTGTGAAGAATGACAAAGAGAAAAGTCCCAAACCCAGATCTTTTTGATGCTAAGGTCTGTGCTCTTCAATCTGAATAAAGTTTGGCTAATGGGTCACATTTTCTAAGAAAGAAAAATGAAACAGCTGGTTGAACAATTGACAAGAAAATGAGCAAAAAATGCAGGACCCTGACCCCCGTGGCAGATGCTTTCCTGGTCACTGCCACACAGAAGTCACCTCTGCTTGCTCTGGTCTCCAACTCGGGGCTGTCAGGGGGAGCTCATCTGATCAGGAGTTGATTGTCACTTTCACAAAACACTTTTCCTGTTCCTGACTATTGCAAACATAATCACAACTAGATACCTAAAATAGTGTATATTAGCTGGGGTGGAGTCTACAACATAGGTGATATTTTGGGGTACTGTTTTATTTTCTCCCATTAAACTTGAGATTAAAATGAGGAGGGCTGCTTTGCCCCAAATCACTGTGGTGTAGAACGTGTAAATCAGAGAAAGCCAAGATCCAGTGATGGACAAGATGCAAGATGGGATACACCAGTGTACCCACTCTCAAATGCATTCAATGGTTGGCCCTCTCTTTTGTATTTCCTAGCAAAACCCAATTTTAAGAGATTTTTCCCCTTATTGTGATTTAGAACCAACATGCTGTCTCTTCTATGGTAATTTATATATCAAGCCTTATGGTAATTATTAATCACAGAATGAATGTCTTTCTCTGGAAAAGAAGGTACAGGTACAGATAATCAATGATTGGGGCATTTCCTTTCACCTGCCAGCCCTCTGGGAGAATTATGCCTAAGGGTTATGGTTCCAATTGGCAAGTCATCTGCCAACTAAGCCCGCTTAATTTCTAGTAACATAAGACATTTTTATAAAGACTAGTTAAGGCCTATATTGTTATTACTAAGGAATTATTACTATCTATACTTCTTAGAAATATTAGGTTAATTCTGAGCAATATTTTAGCTTCAAGGCAAGGAGATGGCTTAAGGTATCTACCATATTACTATGTTCAGAGTCGTTTGTCTTGCAGGAGTTAGTAAAAATTGATTCCAAGAGTCACTATAAGGAGGATGTAAGAGTAGCAGCCAAAATACATCTGCTTGGGAAACACAGAAAGCCCTGAAAATGTGAGACCCATTAGATGTATTTCCTTTTCTGAAAAGTTGTATTTGAGAATAAAGGATGCATGGGTGCTTTAATTTTTCATTAATTTAGAATTGCATAAAATTTGTACTAATATTAATTTATTTTACCTTTTTGAACAGAAATTCTGTTTATCTATAGACTTGGAATCCAAAGCTCAGTTGGAGCCTACAGTTGAAGTATTTACAGGTGCTTGGGTCAGATGAAGTTCAAAAGTTTTCAGACAGCTTGATTTTGGTGATTTGGGGATCCAGTTTGACTATTTCTGTCACTTATATTATTCTTGATCATCTGATTTGGGAAAAGTGCTGCAATGTATAAATAGTGTACATTTTATTAGAATCCTCTTACATTATAATCAAGATAAATTTACAGAACAGTGTAAGTTAGTTTCACTTACTAAATAAGCCAGGAGCGAACATCATGGTAGTTTATATAGACAAATCAGTCTTTAAAATACACTAGAATTTGCTCAATTATTTTGTAACTGCTTACCAATAGGATTGGTGTTTGTCTTGCCTGAGCTTTGGTACCTGGCAATGGTTTTTTTCAACAGAGAACCATTTTTATTCATTATTTGGCAGGTTTCTTGCAAAATGTGAATACAGGGCCCTCTGTTCAAAAATGAGGGTAAAATAAATAAAGTGTTTTCCTTTCTTCTTTTATGGCATTTTTTAAAATTTGTTATTTGTTGTCATTTCAAGGGAAGAAAAAATAAATTTTAAGTTATTAGTATGCATTTTATCATTCATCTTTATATTGTGTGATGTCACCTTTAAACATAAATATAAGAGCATTTAATGCATGTGCAAAACCATTGAAATCGTACAATTTGTGTTTAGTAGCTTGCACCTGAGTGTTTATTCCTTTCCTACCAGAAGGACACACTGCACAACTAACTCACCTGTTTTTATTCCACTTCTTGATACACATACACATTCCACAGGTGTTTTCCACCATCGCCTTATTGATAAATAAGGAAGGGCTAAAAGGAAGGAACTGTGGATGGTCCTATCTTTTCCTTACATTCTAGGTCATTGTTTTCAGCAGGGGTGTTTGACTCATACAGGAAAGGAACAGGAAGAGAAAGTGATATGCTCAGGTTCTTTGCTTGATTGTGTTTCTTACACCCTTGCCTTCATGTTGCATTGGAAGCAAGTTCTGGTCCAAGTGGAAAGCATGGTCTTTTGGGATGGTCAAGGTCTGTTCATTCAGGTGTAGCCATCACCTTTGCACCTTGTATCTGCTTTCAGTACCTCTGAGTTCCTGTGCATCATGGTTCCCCTGGCATTCTGTGCTCATGAGACATGGCAAATATAAATTGCAAATGGTGAGAAGAGGGGCAACAGACACATGTATCATGCTCACCTCCTCTAGTGTGTGCATCTTCCATTGCCCCACAGGACTTCCATCTGTAAAACAGAGTTTAAAAATAGTTTAAAAATTATTTAGAATTTAAAAATGGCAAGAATGCAGGATGGTGCCAAACCTGGGGCCCTTCTGAATGCCTTGTCCTGTGTTACTGCACAGGTCATACACCCAGACAGCTGGCCCTGAAAGAGCAAACCGTGAAGGTAATTTGTTGCCAAAATGTCATCCAGAAGGGTTTCTACTATAATTTATTTATGCATAGATTATTTATTCATACCACCTGTTCACATGTTGTTACTTTGTCATGGAACAAAAGCAGCACACCTTATTCTAAAAGATAAGATGAGGCTCAGATTTCCCAATCAATATGAGGCTTTTATGCCACTGAATGACAACTTTCCCATCCTCCTCCATATTCTAGAGGCACTTCCATTCCATTTTTCTTTTATTTAGGACCATAGGGACACAATACTAACAACATGGATCTGGACACATATAGAAGATGGAGTGAGGGCATTTGTGAAGCACAGGCCCAGTGCCATGTCCTATGAAAGAACATTTTAATATTCCACAGTGAGCTTCGATGAGGGCAAAAGATTAACTCTCCTGAATCTGATCTCTTCTGTACCACCCAAATGCCACCACCTTGTTTTAGCTCCCAAGACCCTGCCTGATCTCCTGGTCTCCAGCTTCACATTCTTCCTCATCATGATCCCAAAGGGATTCTTGTAGAACACACAGCCAATCCAGATGTTTCTTTGGTAAAAAGTTTCCTTGCTCTCCACATCTTCATGATTCTCAAGGTCCTTCATGGTTTGGCCTTGCCCACATTACCAGGATCCTGTGCACAGTATGACCTTTCTGACAATTTGCATTTACTCAAATAAGTTTACATCCTTCTGTACGTGCGTATTTACTCACCACCTCGAAAACTCTGCCCTATTTCCTTTGCCTGCCCCTCTCTTACTTGTCTTTTAAGAATTATCACGTGAATTCTTCCATTTATTTATTTAACTATTCATTTATTTACTCAAGAAATATTTGTTGAGTGCCTGTGCCATGCCAAGTACATATCAGGTGCATGTGGAATGGAGACAATATGTGCTCTCTGATTAAAAGTCACACAAATACCCATGAGAAAAAGTGCGCAAATCAATTGCAACTCTCACAGAGGTTGCAGAGGAGAAATACATTGTGGGATGAGGACGTAGAAGCAAGTGAGTAGAGCCCAGTGGAAATGACAGTTGAGTTGCACATTGAAGGGAAAATCAGATCCACTCAGAAAGGGAAGTGAGGAGTGGCTGCCCAAAGGTGGCAGAGGTTTTTCTGTGAGAAAGAACTGTTCTGTAGCAGGAAAGAATCTTGACTTTTCAGATGCTGAAAGGAAGGAGGAAAATGGTGCCATATGAGTCAGGAGGGGTAGGAAGAAGCCGGACCTAGAAGGGCCTTCTAGGCCAAGATGAAATTTTGGTTTACATCTAAGAGCAATGTGAAGTTCTGAAGTGTTTTTGTTTTTGTTTTTGTTTTTTGTTTGTTTGTTTGTTTTTTATACCAGGGATTGAACCCAGGGGCACTTAACCACTGAGCTACATCCTCAGCCCTTTTTTATATTTTATTTAGAGACAGGATCTCCCTGACTGGCTTAGGGCCTCACTAAGTTGCTAATGCTGGCTCTGAACTCATGATCCTCCTGCTTCAGCCTCCCGAGCCACTAGGATTACAGGCGTGCACCACAGCACCCTGCAAAGTGTTTGTTTCCACAGGAAAGAAAATAGAGTTGGGAGCATCATAATTTGCTTAATTTTTAAAAAGACCCAGGTGTGGTGTGGAGAACAGATCTGCAGGGAGCAAGAATGGAGAATCTTCCGAGTGTCCAAGGAACAGATGTATATGAGTGTACACAGAAGTGAGGAGGCTGCCACTCAGGTGAAGATTTGTCCATTCCCCTCCCCTTCACTCCTCTCTCACAAGTCTGAGTGAGGGCTTTTTTCTATGTTCCTGTGGAATCCTGTGTTTATTTCATTTAATCTACCCAATGACCTTGTTCCACAGGCATTATTATCACCCCTATTTTGTACACAAGGAAGTGTAAAGTTTGGAAAGGTATGACAGTTTTCCAAAGGCCCTTCACATAGTAGATGGGAGAACCAGGGTGGATGAGAAAGGGCTAAGAAGGCACCAGGAAGAAGAACTGAGTTATAAATAGCAAAATGTACACAGGGGAGACAACAGAAAATTTTGGATATAGCAAAAAGTTCAAGTTGAGATAGGAAGGCAGGTTAAGGCCAAATGTAGTACAAAATTTACATGAAAAAATGATATATTTAAGATAAGAGCTCCAAAGTGGTAAGTATTGTTTGTGCCTTTCGTCACGGAGGCATACCTTACTCCAAGTAATTTAGCCTTTTTGAACCTCACTGTATCCCTACCATGTCTTCCCATCTCGTTCTGTGGTCCTTGTTTCCACTTCCTGACCTCCTAGAAACCTGCCAGTAATAATTCCTACACTTTCCTCCCTTCAACTTGTATACGTTCTGAGGATTTTAACTCCATACTATTTCTTTAAGTCTGTGGCCCCTTCTATAGCCTTTCTGCTACTTCACCAATCTAGATATTCAAGCATTTCTTGTCTTCCCTGGTTTGTGGCCACTGCAGCCTAAACACTCAATTTACACTCTTCCGTCTCTTCTAGTGCATCTATCTGTCTGTTCACCAAATAATCCGTTCAAACCTTGCTATACAAGAATGGTACATTTCCTGCCTGTCTTTACTATTCCATCTTTCACTCTCCAGTCGCACTCTGTAAGATCTAAAAGTACTAAACTATTTGTGGTGTGCACAAAAACTAATCCTTCTTTCAAATGCCTACTTCTTTTCCTGCCCAGGATATTTCCTCTTCCTTGAATAACATAAACCTCTTTTCATATCCCTGACCTTCCCTCCTCATTCCACCCATCTTTGTCTGCCTGGCTTTGAAGCTGTCCCCTTACACTCAGCATGCACACCACCTCCTGCTGGAAGCCTCCCAGTGACAGATGACTCCTCCCCTGGGGGTGGAGGATGAAAGCACCTCCTTTTGTTCCACTGCATCTTCTGCATACCTTTAGCCTCAATCTTTACCACCACCTTAAATATTATTTATTTACCTTTTCCCTCCTAGACCTGTGGAGCCCTTGAGGGTAAAACAATAGCACCTGTATGTCCTCAATGCATGTTCAGTGCTGATATGCAAACCCCACCCATTCCAAGGTCTGCATCTGTTTTATCGCTGTGCACTGCAGCACCTTCTCAATCCATTTGGCAACCATTCCTACACTGACTGCCTTCTGCCCTTAAAGCCCTTCCCATTGACATTGAGGCCCATATTTGCTAGAATAAGGATGCCATAACAAAATACCCCAGCCAGAGTAGCTTATATAATAAATAGTTTCCTCAGTTTCTTCAAGCCTTCTTCTTGGCCAGATGTCTGAGATCAAGGTATACATAGGGTTGATTCCTTCTGAGGCCCCCCTCTTGGCTGGTAGGCAGCTGTCTTTTCCCTGTATCTTCCCAATGTCTTCCCTCTGTATGTATGTGTATCCTAATCTCCTTTTCTTTTAAAGGTGCCAGTCAAATTGTATTGGGGTGCATCGTAATGATGTCATTTTATTACCACTTTAAACTATGCATCCAAATACAGCCACTACATATTAGGACTTCAGCACATGAATTCTGAAGGGACCTAAGTCAACACGTAACATGCCTCTTACCCATTCATAACTTTACTTGAATTTGCTACAGGTCTCCAGGTTGCTCCAATGAAGAGAGTTGCAGGTTATAGCACCCCTAGTTCCCTCCCTCCTGTTAAAAGCACTGTTATGATTGATTTAGATTTGGATCCTCTAGAGCTCATACTTCTGGGATCATTTCCATTATGAAGCTGACCTCCAGAGACATTGGGAAACCATGGAGAATTATTACTTCCTATGTGGTGTTTTCTCATGTTTGAATTGGTAGCTTTACATTTTCATTTCTTTTTACCTTTTCCGAACTCCTGGATAAGAGTTCAGGTCTTACAGGTGGATGAACTTTTTGTGTAGCATAGCTTGCACATGATTTGGTTTTGACATTTCAAAGAGATCAGGAATGTATAAAATGAAATGTATAAAAGTTTGGTGATTATTTTCAGATACAGTGCCATATATATATATATATATATATATATATATATATATATATCTCACTTGAATATATATATTCAAGTACTCTATATATATGCATCAAGTACTCTCTATATGTGTACATGTGTGTATATATAGTATTATATGTGTATGATATATATATAGTACTATATATTGGTGATTGTTTTACATATATATTCAAGTGTATGTGTGTGTGTGTGTGTGTGCATCTCCAAGTACTCCATACAGTACGTTTTACTGCTGAAGAAGTGGAACCCCAAATAGGTTTCATATCAAGTGTCAAAGCCAGTTTTCAAATCCAGGTCTTCAGAGTAGGAGGAGAGTGCTTTCTAACGCATCATGGTCATCTTATTTAGAAGGTCCTTAGAGGCAGACATACTTATTTTAAAAGCATTGGCTTTTATAAACCTGTGCATATTAAATTAACTCATAATTGATTGCTTTTTAAAAACATTTTAAATATTTGTTTTGTGAATGTTAATGGTATAAGTTTTGTTTTGTTTTGGTACCAGGGATTGAACCCAGAGGTGCTTAACCACTGAGCAACATCCCCAGCCCTTTTATATATTTTATTTAGAAGCAGGGGCTTGCTGATTTGCTTAGGGCCTTGCTAAATTGCTGAGGCTGGCTTAGAACTCACAATCCTCCTGTCTCAGCCTCCTGAGATGCTGGAATCACAGGTGTGTGCCACTGCTCCCGGTTAAGTTTTTCTTTAAATAAATTTATATTTATAGTTTTGATTTATAATATACAAATGTTGAATATTGCTTATAACTTAAAAATAAACATGCCTGTTTAAGCTTATTTAACAAAATTCTAAATAATCTATATGTACTCTTCATAATTATTACTTATTATTTAATAATTTTGATAAATTTCTAGTTTACTTATAAATATTTTATATAAAAATTCTCATAGCACAACCAATGTAATTCTACATCATGCACAACCAAAAGAATGAGAAATTATACTCCATATATGTATAATATGTCAAAATGCATTCTACCATCATGTATAACTAATTAGAACAAATTTTTAAAAATAAAAAAATTATTATAGGCACAATATATGCATGTATGTGAATGTCACAGTGAAATCCATTAATTTGTACAATTAATATGTGTTAATACTAATAATTAAAAATTCTTACTAGCTTAGCACAGAGCTAAGTTGAATTCTAGAGAATAATGTGCTGATTAACAATAGGGAAGGAAATCTACATATTAAATTATAATAAAGACTCCTAGACATTTGCAGGTTTGCTCTGGAAAAGAATCCAAAGAATAATGACAATAAAACATCTTTCTTTAACATGAGAAATGACAGCAATTTTTTAAGATGTAAGTTCCTTTGCTGAGCTGAATTTCTACTTAAATCCTTCAAATAACGCCTATGATGTAGGTATCATTCCATTTTACATTTGAGGAAACTGAGGCTTAAGGAGGTTCAGCAACTCACTTAGCATCTCAAAACTAGTAAGCACAGAGCCGGAAGTTGATCCCATGTTTCTGACTCCACATTCCTTGCTGCACTGTGACACAAGCTGAAGAAGTACAGGATAGACAAATAGTCAGCAATTACTCACCGAAACCAGGGACACATGGGTACAGCAGGCACTCGAAGGGCATTGGTCATCTGACATGGAATTACTTAACCTCTGTGGCTCTTAGTGTCTTCTATAAATATGAAGCTAATTATGGTGTTTTCCTCATAGGTTTGCTGTTAAGAAAACAAAAGAGTTGATGTGTACATGTTGAGTAATGTACTTCTACATGTACACCATGTATATTGTATATTAGGGAGAGCTGTGGAAACGCATCCAAACCTTTTGAAAAGTAATAATTACATAGTAACTAACCAAAGGTGTAAAAATGTTTAGGTCTTTGATCCAGGAAGTCTACTTTTTGGAAACATTCTAAAGAAATGATTCAAAAGACAGGGAAAAAATATTTTTTAGTTATAGGGAAAAAAAATAATAATAAAAGTACCAAGATATAAATATAATCAAATCTACTTTGTTGAGGGAACACTGTGTAGTGGCTAAATATTATAAAACCAAAGGCTGTAAAAGCGCAGACAACATGTAACATGTGATGGTAAGTGGTCACCTGAGTATGAGACCAAGTGGTGTTCTAGCTGAACACGTATGCATTTGGACAAAAGTGGCAGGAAACTCAGAGACACGTGAGGATGTTGAGAGAAACGTGCCTCCTTTCAGGAGCCCCATTAATGTGCAGTGTTGCAACAGTACTTGTTTTAATGCTCTGTGTAATGGTAGCCTTGTGATAGGCACAGGTGGTACAGAAGATATATAAAACATTGGGAAGGAAGGCAAATGCCCAAGGGACATTTTAAAAATCAGTGTGTAAAACATCCAGGAAATGGAAATTTAAATGCAAAAATGTAGCGGAGCATTTAAAGGAAATGGGTACTAAGGGAGGTGCTGGAGAAGGCTGGAGAATAAGCAGGCTAGCCTCGAACAAGATCCTGCCTAGAAAACTTAAAAACCGGAATGCTTGTGAGTCGTTCCCCCCGTGACCTTCTCTCACTGCTCAAATGTCTGTGATAATAGTCAAAAAGGAAAGAGGAAAATGTAGCAGTGTGCACAGTTTACTCAAGTTCACCAAAACTGTAGAAAAAGAGAGGAAGTCTGGTCAAGCCTGTATGAGTCAACATCAAGTCGCCCTCCACCCAGTTCTCCTCCTTTCCCAGGGCCACCTCACATCTGCATCTGTGTGCTTGACCCTTCCAAGAAAGGAACTCCAGCTGCCATGGGTGGGGCGAACCCTAATCCCTGTTGGTTGGCCTCCACAAACAGGTTAGGGGGCCTGAGAGCAGGACCAGGGGCGATGGCTGTTATCTAGTTCACATCCTGCTTCAGGAACTTTCTCCTTCCTCTTTTCCCACTTCGTGTTTGAAATGTCTCAGTTCCCTCCACGTTGTAGGTCCCAGAAACAGTGTGTGGATTTTGAGCAGTTTGAGGAGCAACCAAAGTGCTTTGTTAACAGTTTTCTAAAGTACTCCACAGATGGAAGAAATCCCAATAAATAAGGTTTGGTCCCAATAATGAGTGACAGGTAGAAGCTGCTTCCATCTCAAAATGGAACACATTGTTCCAAGCCTCAAGGTACGTGGGCAACAGGGTGGGACATAAATGTCCCTTCTTTATATAGAGTATAAGATCAGGATTTCTGAGGGAGGACCCTTTCATTCCTTTGGAGTCAGTAGGACTGATTGAGCTGCCTCAGTTAATGTAGCCCTAAGCAGATGCCACCTGGACTGATCTCACTGCTCAATCATGCTAGCAGATCCTACCAGATGATCCCCATGTCTTTCCACCTCAAAAATCTAAATTATTTCTGTTCTTTTGTACCAGGAATTGCTCTTATATTTCAGGCAGCAGGATAAACACTAAAGGTTGTAATTACACTTCAAGGTCTTCACAACTGCTTTGCTCTCCTTTTAAGAGCTAATCTTAGAAAAATTACACTAGGCCTCTTTCATGTGGAAATCTCTGAAAAGTTGTGCAGCATTTTTAAAGTGCTCTAAAGTTATCATGAGTAGAGGGTACAGGGGCAACAATTGCTCTCATTTTGCAGAGATCTGTAGAGGATGGCTGATATGCCTGGAGCTTCAACAACTTTTCTCTAATTTTCTAATGCCTCTCTTTGTTCCAAGTCCAACCTCAGCATCCAGACCCCCATATTCAGCAAGTGGTGAGTTAGTGGGGAACAAAAGGTAAACAATGCCAGTCACTCAAACTGGAACAACAAAACCCCATGGAGAAAGCCTGAAATGAGGATGGGAGGGAAAGGAAAAGAGAAACACTGTTTAATAATAACTGTATACCCACCACTAGTCTATGCTTTGTGTATGAACCCATTATTTCAGAAGTTATATGTGGTCCAGAATCATAACATACTTTTCCAATAAATAAATGATTTATAAGTAAGAAATCTGTTTTGCAACTGCTGTGTTGTTTTTGTCTTAAGTATACCCAGTGTGAACTTATCAAGGGCATGTTTGGTCTAAAGAAAATCAGGATGTGCAAGCCCCCGAGAAAGCTAGTTACATGTTGCCATAGCAACTGGACCAGCCTCAGACTGTAGGGCAGAGTTCTTCAGATTCATCTACTGCTTCTGCAGATTGACAGCCTCAACACAGAATCATGTTTCCCTATCATCGACATGGCAACTGTTATGTTCATTAAAAAAAAAAAGTTGTAGTCTCAAGTTGACATAATTTGGCCTTTTCCCTAGTGCCATTCAATGTCCTTTTATCTTCGGAAGATGGAAGTTGGTAATTCGATCCTTTGGAACGTTCATTCATGCATTCACTAATATGGCTGGAACCTGCCCCAATGGGGTTTGAAGGTAATTACACTTTGACAGCTGGAACACGACCTGCAAAATGAGTGGCGTCTTGGTTTAACTCCCTAATGGACAGCAATCCACATCTCTAGGAATCCAACCTTAGCCCCTGTTTTCAGATTCTGGGAAGAAGCCAGAGGTTTGTCTGAGTTCTCTTAAGGGTAAATTGTAGGACCCTCTCCCCAGGAGTTATGCTTTGCCTTTCTAGGCCATGGATATCTCTGCAATTAGTCTCAAAATACCCTGTGAGATGTGTGTAAATAATGCAAACCACATTTATAGGCAGGGCCACCCTGGTGGAGAGAATAAGTAATTTGCCCCATTGGGGGTGGTGGGAGGGGGCAAGATAATTAGTAACAGCAGGAGTAGAGATTCCAGAGGCTCATACTCCATTCCTTTGCTAAGATCACTGAAAAATCTTCCTTTACTTCGAATAACACAGCCAATTAATGAGCAGCAGGAAGTGGGGATGGGTCAATACTGGCTGATTTATTATTAAAGTTCATTTTTATTTTATGGGGTTTATTGATATGTACAGTTAAAGTTTTCATTTTCAGTAACAAATCTCTCAATGTCTCTTCTAACAAGATTGAAAGAGAGGGTGAAAATATGTGTGGTAATATTGGAACTGGGGTTGGAGACAGTTGGATCTAGTGGGGTGTTATGGAAATTTGCAAAGACATGTAGGAAGGGATTTAATTGACCAAAGAAAATTTACTCTAATTAGAAATCAAAAGAACACACTGTATAAGACCTGTGCTAGATTATAAAGGCTAAAAGATACCAAAACATGATTTTCATCCTCAGTGGTTCACATTCCCAGCATGTAGCGACAAGTACCCTAAGAACAGTACAATGGGAGTCTGGTAGGGAGAAATCTATTGTGCCTCTAGTCAGAAGTGGAGGAAAATAGGGAAAGGTTTCCTAGGGAATCTGAACTGAACTTTAGAGAACAGGTAGGAATTCACAGGCAGATGTTGAGGAACTATATTTTTAGGAACCAGGAATAGCATAAACAAAGACACAAATTGGAGACCATTTCAAAAAAAATACATTGACCAATATTGCTTGAGTTATAGGATAAATTGTAGGGTAGAGTTGGAGCTGAAGTTGAAAAAGTAGTAAGGGTTCTTTGGGAGGGTTCTGAATAGTAGGTAAAGAACTTCGGAAATCGTCCCATTCAGAATCAAAGATTTGAAAATCAGAAGTTCACCTGTAGTCATTGTTTTTAAGAAATGAGATATTAGGACATCCATTTTTAAAAAATTCTTATAATCTAATATGTTCCAGAAAAATACCTTAACAGATAAAGCTGAAAATATTCTAAATTGCTTTCAACATGTGTATATGAATTCCTTCAGAATGTCATAGGTTGTTCTGTAATGTCTCTGGACAAGTTTCAGTGGGTTTTCACAGGCTGCAGTCTGAAGGGCCATGCAAAAAACGCTGACTCCAGCATTAAAAGTAACAAATGTGGAGTTCAAGTGCCTGAGGTTCAAGTGCTTCAGGCACTATTGTGAGCAGCAGGGAAATGGCTCCCGGCAGCAGAAAGTCAACCAAGTCCCTGAAATCTCTTTCTCTGTTTTCTTAACTGCAGGAGCAACAATGGAAACCTTCTGTGTACAGCAGCAGCATAGCTCCAGTTTGCTTTGCAAGCCCTCTGATTGAGAAGCCAGTAGGCAAAGTAAGAATACCTCTATTTCTTGTTGAAGAGTATGCTTTCAGTAGATAGACTGTTATTTTATCTTTTATCTTGACTATTTGAGTGAAATAATGAAATTGAGCTCATAAAAGTGTCTGAGGAAATCCCAAATGTGAACTATTTGGTTGGTGCTAATGATGCCCCAGGTAAAATTTTGAGCCTGAGAATCCTTGATCTGAGATTCCCTGGCCCCAGCACCTGCCTCTACTTGCAAACCAACGGCATCCTCTCCACCTTCTTTCAATCTTCTGGTCTCTCAGCAGTTTGGCTGATCTTCCCCAACCTATTAGAGCTTGTTAGAAGGAAACAGGTTGCTTTTAAGTATGGCTGTCAAAGTGGGAAATTCAGACACAATATTTTGTTTAAATATTTGTCATTTAAACCATCTTGTGGATTATAGACTTTGCCTCTAGAAATTACAGATGTATGCCTCACCTGCTGCTCTTCTAGACTTGAATTCGCAGACATCATTCCCACCAGGGAGTATAGAGTCGGATAGGAAGAGTAAGGGCTACCTGGAGCGAGCCTGCTGGGTTCACGTTCCATCTTAGCCATCCACTGGCTGTATGACTTTTAGCAAGTTCCTGTGAAAAAGGTACCATAATAGACCTGCCTCATGATCTGTCATACGGATTAAATAATTTACTATAAATTCACAAGAGCAAGAATTTTTATTTTGACCTATTTTGTTTGCTATGTATCTAAGCACTCTTAGGTATACAAATAAAGTAAATAAATTAATTAAAAATTGAATATTAAGCTTACAGAAAGCACATCCCCAATTTGCTTAACTCAAGAAATGGGAGAAAGAAGTGGTGTATTTCAAAAAGAAAAGGAGAACTCTGCTGTGTAGCTAAAGGACACTTTTCAGTTATACCTGTAGCAGAAGGAGCACAGTGTTCCTGGGGTCTCCACCTCCTTCCTGCCCTTTGCTACTGATGCATCTCCAGACCACACACAGTCTAACATCTAGGATAAAGCATAGTCACTGGAAAAGCCAGAAACAAATAAAAATTCTTTAAGTGGGATAATGTGGGTTGAACCAGTTTTTGCAGTTTTTAAAAGGAGATGAATCTATTTTCCCAGCTAATTCCTGATAATTTTGCCCTGGCTGCAAGTCCTGCCTGGTTAACTGTATGCAGAATGTGAAATCCCTAGTGAACAAGAAGCCTCCTCCCGCCTGTGTCAGCAGGACCAGCATTCTGCCAGCACAGCAGGGGAACCACCCAGCTTCCTAGGACTGTGCTTCTGTACTTTGTGTTCAGTGGGGGTCTGCACTTCCCTTCTGCTGACTTCAGTTCAAAGTAAGAGGAGTCGCATTTGGCTCAAAGATGAAACCAACGAACCAAACAACAAAACAGTCCCTGGATGTCACAAAGTATGTTGGCAACTGTTCCAACATTCACTGCTTGACCCCACTGCTGTCCCCTTGGCCCCGCATATTTAACTTTGTTGATATAGGCTCCAAATAGACCACTACTTTGCTTGTGGGGAGGGAGAGAAGCCATTTCAAAGGCAGAGGTCAGAAGTCCATGTACCTCTGAAGGGTCCCTCTTCACTAAATTTCATTTTAGTCCAATAGATGGTCTTGAGTTTACTCAGCGGTTTCTTAGATCTGATGGAGAACATGAACCACCATATAAAAATGTTAGGGAGTGACTTTTTAGAATGCTTTTCAGAGGGTAGAAGTGAATCAAAAGCAATATGACCACTCTTGGTTCAGTGACATTATTTGTCTGTGTGATCCTCTGGTCTTCTGTCCCCCTGGGGTGGTTGGCAGGTAGGCTTTCTGTGTTGTGTCACCAGGGCTGTCTTGGGTTGAATGAGGTTGCTCCCAATGGAGACCCTTGCTCTCTCTTTTCTCAAAGCTTCTGGGCTTCCTATACTTGCTGTGAGTTACTCTAATGAATTTATTTTGCAATAACTCTGATATCCTTCCACCTGGAGAGGGAAAATGACATTAAAAATATAAGCAGAGTCAACCTTCAATTATAGGCACCAATGGAAGGCAGCGTTTAAGTCGGGTAATTGACATCTCTATTAATCTGTTCAGAATCCAAACTGTCTTCCTTTCTTTGTGTGTAAGGCTGAAAACTAGACCCATATGGGATTTCTACCATCCAAACTCTGGTACTTCAAGCTGAATTGGGGGCCAATGTTTCCTTGTAATGGAGAAAAGGAGAGATTTGTTAAAACTCCAGTTGGAAAAAGGATTCCAATGTGGGCTCATAATAGAAAAACTAATACTTTGGAGCCAACTCTACTATACCAACTAAATGAAAACTCCTTAATAGTTGTGATTAGAGGGTAGGAATAAAAGAGGGAAACTCTTGGAGCACAGAAACAGAAGCCAAAGAAATAACCCTGAGCAACAGGAATGAAGGCCTAGAATGTGTGATTATTCACCCTCAGATAAAGGGGAGTTGAGTATTTTATTTTACATAATTGGAGTCAGTGTCTTTTGAATGGAACATACAAATTTATGTAAATAAGAATGCAAATGTTAAAAATATGTGTCTTGGGATTTTCTGGGGATAACCTGGCAGCTTTGTCTTTCTTTTCTTTGCAGCTGCTAAATATTGTGTTACGAAAGCTTGAGCTGAATTTATCCCACCAAATCCCACAGTATTACAACTAGAGGACTTTTTCTTTTTTTTTTTTTTTTGTAATTTACAGGAGATACTCTCTGGAGGATGAATTAAGACAGAATAGTTTAACATATTTGACAGTAAACATGTTACTCCCAAGAGGTTGCACAGACAAACAGTAAATGCCAAAAGGATTTCAGGATTTCAATAAATTAATGAGAGATCCAAAATGGACTATTGGAAGGGAATTAGAAGATGATACAGACAAAAGCAGGGATTTAGGGAGAAAGATAACATCAGAGGATGAGCTAAAATTCAACGACCAGGCTCTCATTGGTGCTCCTGGCAAGGCATTGGGCAGACCCTGCAGGTCAAACAGCCCAAAGTGCCATGACCTCAGAAAACTATAGAGTCCTCCCAATACACAAGCAGACAGAGCTGTTTTGGATTAGGGTTTTCCCACAACTATGCCAACCTGCCTTTTTTTTAAAAAAATGTTTTAGTTGTTGATGGATCTTTATTTTATTCATTTATTATTTACATGTGGTGCTGAGGATCGAACCCAGTACCTCACGCATGCTAGGCAAGCACTCTACCACTGAGCGACAGCCCCAGCCCCCCAACCTGCCTTTTTCAATGAATTTAGGTGACAGGTAAACATGTCCTTGATCCTAAGCAATGTAACTTGAACACATTATTTGATTTGACCAGAAGGACGTGGAGAGATAAACTGCTTTGAAGGATCCCAGGGATATTGAATGGAAGGGTGGCTAAGAAAGTAAACAAGAGTCCCTGGGCCTTTTGTATTTCTGCGTGAGTGAAGGGGAAACTGAAGGAGCCAGGTGGAAGTAACTGGATAAACAACAGATAAAAAGAAAGGAACTGGTGAACTCAGAATCAACAAAATGTAGAGCTGCTTTATTTCCAAGTTTGGAGGCATCTGTGGGAATAAAACATTTGAGGTGCCCTTTTTACAGATCAGTCTTTAGCTTTTTTTCTTTAACCATTGAGAAGTTTTTCTTACTAAAGAATGTTTAACTTAGCAAATGCAGGTCATTGTAAAAGTAGTCTTCTAAGTCAAAGCATTTTCTGAATTGTTGAACATCATATTGTTATATTATGACTGAGTCTGGGTGGACAGCACTAGTTCTATATGAAGTGCCTTAGGATTTAATATTTATTATTTGAGGCTCTCAGTGACTCGAGAAGATGGAGAAGCCAACTCAAAAACTAATCTGTGGCTTTCTGCTGCTTCCAAAAAAATGCCCAAAGTTATGAATGGAATACATGGAGGGTAATAATTCTTAGCAAAGCAAGTTATTACAATTACTGTAGCCATAGATAAATATAATCTTAAGTGTTTTTCTTTTTTCTATGTGAATATCCTTGATTTACCTGGATCTCTTTCTGTATACATTTAACTCCTGGTCACTATGGCAAAATGTATTAAACAAAGTATTTTTCTTCTGGGGCTTTTTGTGACAAGGTGAAGGAACCTTGAGTGTTAAAAGGTGTGTTTTCTGTTTCTTCTAAAATAATGGAGGTTTTAGTTGGGCATATGTCCACCTAGTTAAAGGTACATGTTTATCCTCCCTTGTATTTGGCCATGGCTGAATGACTAGATTATGGCCAGTGGAAGGAGAGGGGCAATGCCATGTGCAGTTGACAGGTCATGCCCTTGCTAGTTGGAATACAGATGTGGTAGCAGAATCCAGAATAGCCACATTAAGGCAAGAGAGGATGACAGAAAAACTACATCCAAAAACTACATCTCGCTCCATAGAATTCATGGCTGCTTGTGCTTGACTGTTGCTTAACGCGGAGTCAACTCTCATCTGACTTAGACCACTCTCCTTTGGCCAGTATTGCTGTAGCTGCAATGATATCCTAGTGCTCAATTACACAGAGCAGGAGAGAGAGTAGCCACCTGCTGTGGGAAGTTACTTAGAACTCAGTGAAGGCACAAAGCACAGCAGGTATAATAAATATTGGTGGAAGGAATGAAGACTCTGAGTCACTGACACCCATCTCCCAAATTCAGCTTGGATCAGGAAGGAGAGACAGAGAAGCTAACTTTGACTCTGAGAACAAGGTCATGAACAGTACTCTGCCGAGAGCAGAGAACCGTCTTTGAGGTTCAAAGGTGATAAACCTGGGGTTTGGGGTTTGAAGAAATTCTCAGCACTGAGGCAAACAAATTTCTATTGAAAACACTTAAACTCAAGAACTATAGTGGAGCCTCTTATCTGTCAAATACTGTTTTTATTGATATTTATTGTATGTAGGAGCTGTCATTGATTTAGAAATATTCATAGGGTCTGCATCTGGCATGATGTTCTATTCTTTCATCATCTGAAGCAGATTCTTATTCCCTGGGGCAAATGCCTCAGGCTCTAGCTTTTGGTATAAATCCACCACATGGGGTTCTAGGAGAAGAGTGAATTGTTTCCTCAGTGCATTTAAGATCCATTCTCCTTTTATTTAACATTAAATAAGACTTTTTATTTTGGCCTGATAAATTAGCCCTCCAAAACATCAGCTGCTACCACTACTACACATTGGAACCCGTGTCAGTTTTTTTTCCATCCTGTCTTTGCTCAAAAGGCTCAACTCCTCCGGGAGCAGTGGTGCATGTCTGTAATCCCAGTGGCTCTGGAGGCTGAGACAGGAGGATCAGGAGTTCAAAGCCAGCCTCAGCAATGGCAAAGGTGCTAAGCAACTCGACTCTGTCTCTGAATAAAATACAAAATAGGGCTGGGGATGTGACTTTGTGGTTGAGTGCCTCTGTACCAAAAAAAAAAAAAAAAAAAAAAGGCTCTACTCCATCATGAGCACACAGCAGGCTTATAGCGCATATCTATTGATGGTTAAGCAAATGAAGAAGTTTAGTTTGTTATTCAGTTTCGTCTTATTCCTGTTCACAATTGTTGTTGAAGTTTTATTCAGAATTTAAAATCAATATCATTAACACTATCCTAAATGACCAAAAATGAGAATATATGTCCCTTACATTTAGATGCCTACATTCCCACTACCATCCAATAAACAACCTAGGTTAAAGTTTACAACATTAATTCCACCTATGGGAGTTCAACTGGGCAAAAAGCTCAGCCTAACACACAAAGGCAAGAAGTCTACCCACGCTATGTTCCCAACAGGCAAGATGGCTCTATAAACAGGCTTGGTGAGCTCACAATTGTTATAAAATTTAACCAATATGATTCAACCAATGGCAGTATAGTTTATGTTCTCCTATAAGCATAAAAGTATATAGCATGAGCTCCCAAAGGCCAAAGAAAATACATGAAATATGAGTAATTAATACCAATAGGATATATTTGTTTATTAAGTCCCTTAATTTTAGACATATGTAGATGCCTACACACTATAAAAATAGGAAACTTTAAACATAAAAAACAAACACCTTTCTTGTTCTTCTGATCTTGTTTTATAGCTTGTCTGCTAAAGTTAAAATGTACAACAGAACAGATACACAGACACATACACATAATCCCCAGGCTCTTGCTATTGAGGAATATGCCATTATCAAAGGGCACAAAGTCATATTTGTGTTACAGAGATATTGTTTATTCTTTCCTTGTCTCAATATGCTGATACTTTCCCTTAACACTACCCCAACTTCTCTCCCAGAACCTAGCTGACAAGTATTAAGTGGAACTTTTGGTGGAAAAATGCTAAATAGGCTGCCTGGTATATTATTGAGAAAAGGAAAACAATTTGTATGAACCTGGGGGTGGAGAAAAAACACAACCTAAGTCTGCTGTAAGATACATATACTCATACTCTCTTTTTGCATATTTTTTCTTTTCTTTTTTTCCCCGCGCTACTGGGGATCTAACCTCGGGCATTGTGCATGTTAGGCAAGCACTCTACAACTGAGCTATACCCACAGCCCTCTCTTTCTACATAGATGAGAAAAAAATGATAATATTGAACTCTGAGAAACTGTACTGCAGAATTAATAGTTTTGCTACCTTCCCAATGCTGTGGGTACTTTTAAGAAAAGGAGCACTTCTTGGAAACATTGCATTCTAAGCTAAAAACTAGCCAAGCATCTGCTAAGAAATAAACAGACATTGAGTGACTACCATGTGTGAGGCAGGGTGCTATACCCAGTAATCCAGGGCAATTTGGTACTAAAGATAACAGCAATAATTATTATTTCAATAGCTACTATTGTTTGAAGACTCCATGCCAAACAGTAACCTCAGTTTTCATAGGCGGTATCTTATTTAATCATTTTACAGCTAAAGCCTAGAGGATAAACAACTGGTTCAAGGTCACAGAGCTAATAAATGGTAGAGTTGGCATCCAGACCAGCCATGCTGATTCCAGAACCTAAAGCCTTAACCACCTGCTGGAGAAATTTTTTTTTTTTTATTTAGACAAGCTCTTTCCTATTCCTACTTGAAATATAATCAAAGTTTCCTGAGGATAACAGAAGGATGCCAAGAAAAAGCATGACCTAGCTTCTGTTCTGGGTCATTCTGGCTACAGTTAACCTACCTGAGATTTTCATTTTCCAAAAGACACTGGCTAAAAATAGCAAAACTGCACATGTGAGAAATAGTGTGAGCATGCCGTGATGGGCTGACCCTTCAAAGGGAGGTGCTTCACAAAGAACTTTAAAGGGGGTGGGAGCTGCAGAGGTGTCACCATGAAGTCATTCAGATCCAAATATTCAGAAGTAGTCCTCAGAAGCCGCTCTGTATATTTAGGTGTCCCAGTTTATCTGCTCTGGGAGAAGGAGGCTTAGTGTTTGCCTAATCCATGAGGCTATGCGTTTCAACTTTAAGGGCATTAGCACTGACAATGAAAAGAGTCAAAATGGTAGTATTAAATATCATTAAAGTTCAGTTTAATGAAAGAATCACAATACAGGCAAGGGTGGAGCTGAAATCTCTCCTTGCCACTAATGCCTGTTAAGGTTTAGCATATAGGCCATTTGGATGCCTGTTAAAATAAATGAGTATGAATGAGGTGAACAGAGAACAGATCACATAAAAGTTTATGGTCTGGAGAGTAGGGAGGTAATTAGTGGTGCGATGAACTCCCCAATTGTGTCTGCGTTTTTAAAGGTCATTTCCTGCATTTCATGAGAGATGGGGAGTTACAGTTGGCCCCCATGGAACTTTACTTGTACCATTATGAGCATTTCTTTCAGCCCACCTTGTTTGAAGGTTGGTTGATTGTATGTCGATCTTTTTCACTGGCTTGTAATCTCCTTGACTACAGGCTGGGGTGAGGCAGGATTGTGCCTTATTCATTATTTATGTCCCCAAAGCACCAAGCACAATTCTTTCCACATAGTAGCTGCTTGTTCAGGAGAAGAAGTAGTAGAAAGAGAAAAAAGAAATTCTCACATTGTTGAATCAGAGATCCATGTTTTCTGAGTACCTGGGTTCAGGCTGCTTTCTGTTAAATGACTTCCAAAGCCTCTCTAAGGAATTCTTCAGTAAAAACTTCAACTTTACCTTAAAAGTCAGTTATTTACAGAATGGTAACTCTGAAAAGGCTGTATTCATTTGCAAAAGTCATGAGCTGCAATTTTTACACTAAGCACTTGCAAAGGGAATCAGTAATAAGTGTCATTATGTTGAAATTAAAACAAAATAGAAGAGAGAATGTCATTCTCATGCTTTGTGGCATGGAAGTTTTTCTTTCCTTTGCCACATCAGTGGAAATAGTCTTGCCAAGATCAGTAGGAAACTCCTAACTGCCAAATCTGAAAAGCAAATTCCAGTTCCTCTCCAACTTGATCTCTACAGCATTGGACTCAGTTGACCTCTTCTTGAAGGTTGTTCCTCTCTTGGCTTTCATCAGACCTTCTCAGTTTCTCCTACAATAGTACCTTCAATTCTGTTTTTTCCAGTGTTCCATTCCTGATGCACTTAAAAAAAAATCAACTATCTGAGCTGGGTGTGTGCTGCACACTGTAATCCCAGTGACACAGGAGGCTGAGGCAGGAAGATTACAAGTTCTAGGCCTTAGTAAGTTAGCAATACCCTGTTAGTAAGTTAGCAATACTCTGTCTCAAAAATAAAATGAAAAAGAAACTGGGGCTGTAACCCAGAGGTAGAGCACCCCAGCTTTAATCCCTGGTACAAAAGATATGAACTATTTTATTTATTCTATTGGTTCTTTATTTAATTGGTTCATTTGTTTTCTTTATTCTTTGGTTCATTTACTCAACCTATCCAAAACTGAGCTAGCCAGCTTCTCTTTCCCATCTACAAATTTTCTGTTCTTCTCTTAGCGAATGATTCTACTTCTACCCCAAAATTCAAGACAAATTCTTGGACATTGTCCATAATTCCTCCCTCTCATCCATTCAGTCTGCCATTAAGTACAGATGGTTCTAAATCCTTACCATCTTGCCTTGTCCTTCCCCATTGCGATGGCACCAAGTTAGGCCTTCCTCATTTCCCATCTGGATTCTGGATACAACTTGTAAATATAATTCACTTACTTGACCAAGAGGTGGAAGGCCTCCCATGGGCTGCTGCCCTGTCTGACTCTCTCTGAAGGGTAGAGTGAGGCAGACATGATGTATCCACGCTCTGCCCTCAGCTCCACTGCCCATTCCCTCCAGGGCTGCACATGCTCTCTACTTAGAGTTCTCTGCCCTCGTTAGTGCTGCTCCTGTCCCTTGTTCCTGCTTAATTCCTTCCTCTTTTTCAAAATCTCTTATAATTCACCTCTAATTTTGTTTCATTTCCTACTACAACATCTATTCTGAGTTGAAACTGTGCTTTTGAATTTTCTAGTACAGTTTTGCTGTCCTTTGGTTATCATTTCTGAGTAATGGAACATGTTTGCTCTTTCCTTCTTTTTTTCCCCCCCAGTACTGAGGATTGAACGCAGGAGTTCTTTACCACTCAGTTACATCCCTTTTTAAACTTTATTTTGAGACAGGGTCTTGCTGAGTTGTGGAGACTGGTCTCCAACTTCCTGCCTCAGCCTCCTGAATAGCTGGAATTACCCGTGTGCACCACCACACTCTCCTGGAACATGTTTCTTATCTTTGCATTGAGTGTGCAGCACAATATGCAGCTCCTACCAGGCACCCAGTAGTCCAGAAAGCCTGTTCCTATCTATGAACACCTTGTCTATTTATTTCCTCACATATCCAGAACCCAGAACTCATTCAAACCTAGAATTCAGAACTCTTCTCATTTGTACCTTATATGATTCTCTCAGCCAGAGTACCAAACTATCAACTTTCATTAGTGAGGAAACAAAACACTTCTTTTTCTCACAGATGACAATGGCTATAATTATGTTGGAATTAATTGTAAAAAAGGGACAGATACTTATCAGTTAGAGATGAGAAAGACACCTTGGCCAATGTGAATTCTCTCTATTAACTGATAACAATGAGGTAATTGAAGACAGTAAGCACATTACCAAGTTTGGATGATTCTACTGGACTTAGTTTATTAAACAGATCTGCAGTGGGGATTGGAACTGTCTGCTGTGCCTTTGGGAGGTGAGAGGAATTGTTGTCAGTGTTTCCAGGAACACTATGTCCAAAGAGAAGGGAAAGTGGTTTCTGATTCCAACTTGAACTTTTGATACGAGATCAATTACAGGTGACAGACTTCTTACATCTTGAAAACATCTGACCTGTTTAAAGTTAGGCATTGACAGGGGAAGGCCACGTGTGAAAAACTGAGAGCTTGGTACACACAAATTTAAATGCCGCATAAATAGGCACTAAAAAGCTTGTACTCTTTAGTTTTGGTCAACACTGATTTTTTTTTTTTTTTTTTTTTTTGGTACCAGGAATTGAACTCAGGGGCACTTAACCACTGAACCTCATTCCCAGCCCTTTTTTGTATTTTATTTAGAGACAGGGTCTCACTAAATTGCTTAGGGCCTCACTAAATTGCTGAGGCTAGCTTTGAATGCATGATCCTCCTGCCTCAGCCCTACAAGCCACTGGGATTACAGGCATGTGTCACCATGCCCAGCTCAACACTGATGTTTATGAAAACAAACTTTAATGGTATACTTATTTTAGAGGATAGGAAATACAAAAAAATCAGAATCCTCACCTACCTTCATTTCAGCATGGATCAACTGTTATGAAATGGAAAGTATACAACTACAATCATATAATAAAGTTTAATCAAATATATTAGATGGATATAATCTGGTCAATAGTGCTATTTTGAAAGATACAATGAAGTTATTCAAGTCTTAAGGGACATAGATTCATTCTGTATTACAAAGTGATTTAAATGTCACCTACTCTAACTTTCGTCCTGATATTTAAATCTGTCCTAATAAACATCTGGCAAGGCTCCTGTAAATATTGTCAGTGAAAGAGAGCTTTCTTCCTCCTGAGGCAATTCATTTCATGTTTATATTGCTTTCATTACTAACGATAATAAATAAAATCTATTGAGTGCTTACTATGTACTAGACACTGAACTAAGCATTTTATCTTCAAAATTCCAAGCTAATCTTCATCACACCTTATAGACTAGTACTGCTATTATTTCTTTCACAAATTTTTTTTTTGGGGGGTACTGGGGATTAAACACAGGGATGCTTAAACACTGAGCCACATCCTCAGTCTTTTTAAAATATTTTATTTAGAGACAGGGTCTCACTGAGTTGCTTAGGGCCTCACTAAGTTGCTGAGGCTGGCTTTGAACTCTCGATCCTCCTGCTTCAGCCTCTCAAGAGGGATTACAGGCATGCGCCACCATACCTGACACAAAATGGATATATTCTTTTTTTTTTTTTCTTTTCACAGTGCTGGGATTTGAACCCAAGGCCTTGGGTATTGTAGGCAAATGCACTACCACTTAGCTACACCCCAGCCTGACAAAACAGCATGTATATGCAGCCTCTCTAATTCGACTTCTTCTCAATGTTCATCTGAAGTCTTGGGTCCTAACTTTGGGTGAGATGACATAAAACATGTCCAATCTCTTTGTCACGTAGCTCTCTTATCCATGTAGCCTTTCAGTCTTTCTACTGGATTCACAATTGCTTTGCTTTCCATTTTTTCTTGTGTAAGTTTCCAGGCCCTTTTAGCATCATAATCATCGTCCTCTGGGCAAACTCTATTTTAGGTTCTTATGCACTAAAACATAGTAAAATTAATTTTAGGATTAGCTAGGATTAGCTAAACTAGGATTAGCTTCATTGTAAGTGTAGAACACAAGATTGAGTAATATACTTGTGGTCAACCAAAGCCACTAAGTGCTTTGCATACATGTTGATAAACTATATCTCTGCTACTCTATATTCCACAGCTGGATTTTTGAACTTTAATTTAGAATTTTGCACTTACCACAGTTACATTTTATTTTAACAATATAGTTTGTTTTTCTAGGATGCTGAACTCTCTTAGTATTATGATTCTGCCCTCTTAACATTTTAAAAAATATTTTCATGTTATCCATTAACATTTACCATATATTAAACCACCCCAAATTTAGTGGATTAAAATAACCATTTTGCTTCTAATTCTACACATCAACAGTTAGTTTGAGCTGAGCTGAGTGATTCTTTTGAACTGGACTGGGCTTCAGCATCTCCTACTAGCTGGGATGTCAAGGGGAGCTGACTGGAATGGCTAGTCCAGAAGCACATGAGAGGAGAATGGCCAGATTCCAATGGTCTGTCATTCTCCAGCAGGCTGGCCTGGACTTCTGCACATGGCGGACAATGGATCTCATGACAGCAAATGAAATCAAGAAAGGCCCATGAATCCTAAATTCAGGACAGGCATACCTGCACTTGTTCCACATTCTATTAACCAAAATAAACTCTAAAGCTAGCACAGCTCAAACCTGGAAAAAGAGACTCCATTTCTTGATGGAAGACCTTCAAGTTTACTTCAAAGTTTCTAAATATAGAGTTATGGTTTGAGTATGAGAAAAGCTCCCAGAAGCTCCTGTGTTAATACAGCAATGTTCAAAGGTGAAGTGATTGGATTTTGAGAGCTGTAGCCTAATCAGTTCATTCTAGTTTGCATGGACTGAGTGGGTGGTAACTGGAGGCAGGTGGGGTATGGCTGGAAGAGGTGGGTCACTGGGAGGGTGCCCTGGAAGGATTCATCTTCCCTGCACCCTCTTTCCCTTTCTCTGCTTCCTATCCACCCTGAAGGGAGCAGTGCTCCTCCACCTGCCCACCATGATGTTAAGCCTTACTTGAGCCCAGAGCTATGGAATCAGGACTGAACCTCTGAAACCATGATCCCCCAAAAACTTTTTCTCCTCTAAATTGTTTTTTTTTTTTTTTTTGGTTATTTTCATAATGATGCTAAGCTAACACAGATAGGAAGACATGAAAAGTGAAAACATGAGACCTATCACACTCTTAAGATCATGTCATATGTGGATTTGATAAACACACCATCAAAATTATTATTTAAAAATTTCATAGGAATTTCAATTAAATTAGGTCTAAAACTAAAGTCCTACATGACATACCATGTTTATTCTTACAAACTAGTAAGACAACCATAAAAGATACACTGTGGACAAAAGGAATAAAGATATATATTAAACTATTTCATGCTCTTTCTAAACAGGCATAATTTAAAGAGTGGAAAGATTTGCAAGGACCACGAACAGGAGAATACTGGTAGATGGGATTAAACTTGCTTTGGGGTTGAAAAATAGAAACTAAAATCTATATTGGGAGAGAGGAATGAGAACGGGGCTGAGAATTGGGCTGAGTACGTGTAAAACACATGAGATTGGAGAATAGACTGGAGTTAACTCTGAAGAATGAGTGAGAGAAGAAAGAGGGTAGCTAGGAGGTGAGGGATCTATACTTAAAGAACTTGAATTTGAACTTGATTTTGTAAGCAGTTGACAACCATACATGTTCTTGAGCAAAAAGATAATGTGATTAATTTTTTTCCTCAAGATTAGCCTAGCATAAATTTGAATGGAGAATTTTTGGAATTAAAGAAACCATTCATACTAAGCCTTACATCTTTTTTTAAAAATTAAAACCAAGTATCTGATACCTCTTTTTCCTAAGGAGATAACCTAAATAATTATCCTGTCTATAAGTTTCATTTTTGGTAATTTAAGGAGCAGGTATAAGGTGCCAACATTTGGAAAGAGGTATGTTCTTAAAGAAAGGAAGAAAAGGAATGTAATGACTTCTACTTAATTTTGAGTCATTATGTCATGTGTATAGGTTTTTCAAGGTTATTTTCCTTAATGGAAAAATGATGGTTTGCAGAAATAAAAAGCTGACATTTTCAAGATTTAAAAACTTAGCGATTGTACAAAACCCTAAGTAATCACAAAAGTCTGAGTTTTCCATTCTGGTGCAGAAATCCTACCTGCTGTAAGAAGATGCAACAGATACCTAAGGCTATTCTTTCAGACTAATCCTGCTTTAGGGTCTCTGTAAGTAAGGAAATCTCGTTTTGATCAGAGTGCTAGTGCTAGGAAACTAGTAATTTGGGGAAAATTACTGAATGCTTAGGAAACAGTTTGGGATCCCCTTTAGAAACGGGGAACAGTAGCCAATCAGAATTCCATTACCAGGTGTGTGGTGTGATAAAGGCCATTTTGGTTACTTGTCTTTTTGGAACACATCCTCTCTAGAATACATCAATTTAAATCCTCATCTCCCTTTTCCACTGAAGTGAATTCCAGACTGATCCAATTTTTTAATCCTGGAAAAACGCAGATGATCATGTAATGATCTGATATTGTCATAGATTAAGACTTTCTTAGCTTAAAGTAGTAGAGCCCTACTGGAGCAATGGATCTAGACAAAAATTATTAGTAACTGTCAACATCATTAGTTTGTTGGGAATTTTGTAAAGAATAAATCAGGCCGACAATACTTGAAACCACTGATTAATTTTAACATCACTAAAGAGGGACCCTCACACATTATGTCTGACCACAGGATACAACAGGAAGTTGATGGCACCACCTGTGAAGTACTTTGCTTAAAATAATTTTTCCAAATCTTATTGCATCTGTAGATCTACCACTTGAAAGAAAATTCAGGGTATGAAGGAAAGTAGTAAATGATATCCGAGGGATATGAACATACAAATCCAGGAAGTAGGATATTCTTTAGTTTAAAAGAACCAGTTTCTTCAAAAACTAGACCGCCTAACATATGAAAGAGTGGAGGAACTTAAATGAAATATCAGCTGAATGTAACCTGTAGATCTTATTTGAGTCTGGATACAAAAATATAATTCTGCAATGGCATTTTTTAAAGTCAAGGAATACTGAAATACTGAGCCTGATTGGATATTAGATACGAAGGAATTATTGTTAATTTTTGTGAGTATGTTGATTGTTATTTAAAAGCTCTTATGAGCCACAGACATATTCTGAAGTATTGGTATGTGACATTATAGTATGTCTGAGATTTACTTTAAAATGCTTCAGCAAAAGCTGGGCATGGTGGTACACATCTGTAATCCCAGCAGCTCAGGAGGCTGAGGCAGGAGGATTGTGAGTTCAAAGCCAGCCTCAGCAAAAACGAGGTGTTAAACAACTCAGCGAGACTGTGTCTCTTAAAAAAAAAAAAGTTTCAGCAAAAGATCCATGAGTAAGAGGAAAAAGAATCAGTGAACAAAAATAGTAGAATGGGGCTAGGGAATGTGGTTCAGTGGTAGAGAACTTGCCTCGCATGTATGAGGCCCTGGATTGGATCCCCAGTACTGGAAAACAACAACAACAGAGCAAAACAAAAAGGAATTGCAGAATGTTGATAAGTGTTATGCTACATATTAAGTACATGTGGGTTCTTTATAATATTCCTTCTACTTTTGTGTATAGTTGAAAATGCTCAACTATTTGAAAATCATTGAAAAAACACTAAAGAATATATTATATTACACTGAGGATTTTGCTTCTTTAAACAAGAGGCTGGAGAAAATACTAAAAACCCAGTATCTAAGAGATCTAAACATAGAATTCAAGAGAGGAAATGTAAATTTCTTTAAATATTCTTTTACAAATAATCATAAAAAGCAAGTTGAATTATCAAACTGCTAAATCAAGTGATCCTCTACAACATAGATGCCTTTTGGGTTCTGGAAAGTAGTTATTTATATGATCCATAGAGAATTTGTTTTTAAATAGTAGCAGCTTTTTTATTAATGCCAACACAGTGTCATGTGCTGTACAGTAAGGATTATTTTTGGAAAGCCTTTCTAACACTTCTCCAGGATGATAAAATCCTGGCCAAGAATCCTTGCAGGGGGAAGAAGGAGTGCGTCAATTGGACTCAGGGAGTGGGTAGTGAAAAGGAAGGACTTTCCAGGGTGTTTCCTGGGGTGTTGACAGTATTCTTCATTTGGTCGATAGCCATATGGGTGTTCCTTTATAGCTGCTTCTTAAGTTTACATATATATTTTATGTCCTTTAAGATGTGTGTTTTTGCTTTAGAGCAAACTCGAACAAGTGTGGTCACACAGATGTCTTGCATTGCCTTTGTGGTGGTTGGCCAGGAATACCTCCCAGTGAGCAAAGAGGACCTAACTGTCACAGAATGGAGTCTAGCCTCAGAGTATACTTGGGCTCTGTAATGCTAGAAGCTATTTTCCAAGAGAAGATATTAAATCTGGGTGTGGGGGTTCCCCCAGAGACATCATTGGCTACTGGGGAAGTACTCACTTCTGGAATTACCCTAAAATTGGAACATCCCAGGAAAACCAGGAATCCCCTGAGAAGTTTTCTTTTTTTCTTTTTCTTTTCTCTTTTTCTTTTAAAAGTCCCATCCATTTGAGATGTTTTTAATGACCAGAAGATCTTCATAAATATAATACATAAAGATACTGGCATCAGGACTCTCTTAAGAATAGTCAGATTCTGAGATGATTTTTTAATAGTGAAGATGGGCTTATTCCTAATGATTTTCATCTTCCTGTTTAGTTACCACAGGTGAATATGAAAGAGTAGAATAAAAGAGTGGATGATTTGGTTAAGACATGATCTTAAGAAAAAACTAAATTCATTCTCCTGTGTTAGCTTTCAGCTGTATGATGCTGTGAGCAATTCATAACTGACATGTCCAGACAGTTTGAATATTAAGAAATTATGTCTGATCAATATCAATTTTCCTATTGTTAGCATCAGATGTTCAACAATGATTTGTCCATAGTCATATAGCTGAAAAAAGTTAAATGGTAAAAACAACTCCAAAATATGATAGAAAGATGTGATTACTTCTTTTTTAAAAAATAAATTTATTTTATTTATTTATTTTTAGGTGGTGCTAAGGATTGAACCTAGTGCCTCACATTTGCTAGGCAAGTGCTGTACCACTGAGCCCGAGCCCCAGCCCAGTGATTACTTCTTTTCTTTTTTTTTGGTACAGGAGATTGAACTCAGGGGCACTCGACCACCTAGCCACATCCCCAGCCCTATTTTGTGTTTTATGTAGAGACAGGTTCTCACTCAGTTACTTAGCACCTCGCCATTGCTGAGGCTGGCTTCGAACTCACAATTCTCCTGTCTCAGCCTCCCTAAGTGCTGGGATTACAGGCTTGCACCACCATGCCCAGCTCCATGATTACTTCTTAATAAAGTTGTGGAGATAATAAATTAAAAAATGCTTTGAAAAAAATCTATTAAGCATCTCAGAAAAGTGGGAAGATGTAAATACAATAGTAATTCATTTTTAATGGCTTTTAATTATTCATTACTTTATCATTTAGAGCAAGTGTCTAGTTCCTTTTCTGAAACCATAGAACTCTCATTATGTTTTATAATTCCTTAGCCCCATCTCTCTCCCTAATCTCTTCCAATTTTATTGAATTACCCAGAACGAAAGTATTATAGTCTGTTCTCAAGAAAGTCTCTTCCAGGGACAAGAGTCTTTAAATTTCATCCATGAGTTTGAAATGCTTATTAATGACAAATAAGAACAGCACTTGGTTAATTATAATAGAATTTGGATACTTTTTCTTGGTTTAAAAAAAAACCTTTTTCGAAAGTAATACTCTTTCTTTCTTCCTCATTATGGTTTATGTGGAAAATTCAGGGAAGAACAAGAAGGAAGTAAAAATTTCCACAAAGATAACCACGGTTGATATTTTGGTATATTTTCTTCCTACTTACACATACATCTGTGTTATAGAACTTAGATTATCCTATGTAGCTTTCTACCCAGTATACCTTAGCTTCACAGTTTAGCATAACCACTTTATAATATCATTAAGTAGGTTTCAGAAATCTCAATTTTCATCACTAATGTTTGATTGTATTACTATAATGCTCTTGAATTCTTTTACCAACAACCAATTCTGGACATTTTTGTTGTGTCTAATTTTGTCTTTATAAACAATGCTAAAACAAATAACAAAGTACCTATATATAGATCTTCTACAATTCTTCTTTATAACTATTCCTAGAAATGAATGACAAAGGTTGGAAACTTTTTTTTTCTGTACCATGCAATGCATCTTTGCATTTCAGACGGGTTGTTCCATCTCTATTTCTATTAGCAATATGTAAGAATGCTAATCTCACTATCCCTCCATCAGCACTGAATATTTTAATTTTAGTCTTTGCTTATTCAATCCATTAAACCATGATGTCACAATGCTTTCATTTGTATTGTTTGCTAGTGGCATTGATCTTTCCTGTGTCTATTTGGTTTTTTTGTATTTCTGTTTATGTGCAATATATTCCTATATACTTGATCCAGTTTTCTACTGGAACTTTAGTGTTTTTATACTGACTTCTTTTTACATATATGACAGGGATACAAGAAAAACATATAAAACCATATATTTGATTGTTGAATGTTGTTAATCCCTCCTCTTTCTCTTTTTCTCTTTCCTTTTCCTCATTTTTCTGATTATAAGGAGGAATGTTCAGCCTGTGGCTCTGATGAATAGAGTGAGGAGGTGTCATCAGGGGAATCTGGGCTAAATTGACATAGATAAGAAAAGACATGGGAACTTTTTTTAAAAAGATATGGAAATATGGAGATACCTGTTAGAGGCAAAAGAATTTATGAAAATAGCAAGAAGTTTGAGAAGAGAGGGAAGAGAAAGAGAAAAGAAAAAAGTCAGAATGTGCTACAGTTTGGAATCTGATTGCTGAGGCTTTGATAAGAAAGATGGGCAGAGAGGATTTTATTAATGTTACAGTTTTATACAGAGAAACCTCATGTCTACTGATATCTCTGTCCCGTCACACAAAACAAAGCTACGTTTAATAAAGTATGTAGTGTTCCTCACAGAGGTCATGGAGTTAGATTGGTTCTGTTTGCCTGTGTCATTGGGCTAGGATGGGCCTTAAGAGAGGATTAAAACAGCGCAGCTTTATTATTTAGGTTGAACTTATATAATAAACATAAATAAACTTGTTAACATTTTTAAATCAATATTTCCTCATTTGCTATTTTAGTTTTTAAGGCTCTCATAAAACTTTACGAAGATGAAATACACATAAATGTTTTTAACTTGACATAAAGACTCATTGGTTGAGGTTCTAAAGATAGGTTTTCTTTTGTATTACTTTAGAATCAGAATCCGTATAAACATTGTTGAGTTAGATATAGCATCTTCTAAAACTTAGATTTAAAAACAGCCCCCTCTTATTTGGGAAAAGAATTTTCTTGAATTAAATACAGTATGTAGCATTAGACACAGATATTAATGCCATGAGAGTTGAGAGAATCCTGTCCCAACCTGCCCTCCTCAGTGAAACAGGTCACTTGGATCAAGGCTGGCAATCAATTATCACAACCAGAGTCTTCTCACATAGATTGTACTAAACTTTTTGACATCTAAGTAAGTAACTACATCTATGTACCTGTCTCTACATGGATAAATCTACATGGGAATGGGCATGTGTGTATGTGTATGTTTAGTGAAGTGACTCAAGAAATTCACTTTTCTTTTCCAGTTTTTCTTTGGTGCCAGTAATAATTATGGAGTGAAGGACTTTCTTATTTTTTTTTTGGTACCGGGATTAAACTCAGGGGTACTCGACCACTGAGCCACATCCCCAGCCCTATTTTGTGTTTTATTTAGAGACAGGGTCTCGCTGAATTGCTTAGTGCCTCACCACATCCCCAGCCCTATTTTGTGTTTTATTTAGAGACAGGGTCTTGCTGAATTGCTTAGTGCCTCGCTGTTGCTGAGGCTGGCTTTGAACTCACAATTCTCCTGTCTCAGCCTCCCTAAGTGCTGGGATTACAGGCGTACACCACTGAGCCCAGCTGAAGGACTTTTTTTGTATAGGATAAGGTAAAGATCAAAGTTGATTATTTTTCTGCAAATTCTCCAATTTTCCTAGCATCATAATTGGAAAGTTAATTCCTTCCCCGTTAATATGTGTTATAGAATACCTTGTGAGTTTTCAATATTTACTTTCAAAGTGATCACCATGTTAAACTTAAAAAAATTAATTCTAATGTTTATTAGTTTATTCTCTTGAGTTTTTCTATACAAAGAGGTATACTCTCTATAAAAGAAAGAAAATATCAGAAAGAAGATAAAAACAATTCTGTCTCTTGTATTTTGATCAGAAGATTTTCTTTTTTTTTTTTATGAGTGCATTGTAATTATACATAGTAGGGGGATTCATTGTGCTGTATTTGTACATGCATGTAACATAATTAGATCAAACTCATTCCCAGGACTGTCCCTTTCCCTCTCCTCCTCCCTTTCTCTGATCTGCTTGCTCTATTCCACTCATTCTCCTTCCTTTATTATTATCTTGGTTAGTGTATTACTATCATATATTCGTTGTGGTGCATTCACACATGGAGTTAGCGTGTGTTGATGGATCTCATTCCCCAGTACTTCCCTGTGCCTCCCTTGCTTGCTTCCCTCACCCCTTTCCTCTACTCTGTGACGCTCCCTTGATAAGAAGATTTTTCAAAGAAAGTTTTTACAATATTGAAAAGCAATAGCCAGCTCATAGCTAACTGTGGAACACCAGAGAAATTCCTATTTAAGTCTGAAACAAGACAAGGATGTCTATTAAGTCCACTTTTATTACAGACACATCACAAATATCTTTTAATCTTCTCATTAATGTAAGATGACATCACTACCACGACATACATTTAACTTTGATGAAATACATAACCCTTAATAGTATTCTATGATAGATGAGGGAACCAAAACTCCAGTGGTGAGGAGCATGTCCAGGGTCAAGTAGATATAGGATTTGAAAACTCTGGTCTCTTCTCTTCCAGTCGATTCAGTTTACTAGACCTTGTTGCATATTTGACCTTTCCGCAAAAGCAAAGCATTCCATTTGTAAACAGCTTGAATTCTATAAAATGCTTTCACATACTTGGTCTTGCATTTTTCACAATTAACTTTTGAGGTAAGTAATAATCATTTTTAAATGATTAAACATTAAAATGTGAAGTTCTTTATCCCATAGGTGGTTTAGCTCCATCACAGTGCCTGTCTGTCATGAATTCCCTGAAAAGAGAGATGGTAAAGGAAACACACACATACACACACACACACATACACAAACACACATACATACACACACACACATACACACACACACACATACACACAAACAGGCTACTTTATATTCAGAAGTGCCCTTAATGTTTTAATTAACTTCATTAAAACTGTGGGGTTTCTCTTTCATGTGTATTTGATAATATTGTGTTAGTATAATTTTGTGTGGACTGGTGTGAATTTAGGGAGAAAGAGTAAGAAAACCACTTGCCCTATTGGGAAAAAGGAGCAACAGGAAAATTTTCAAGTTACCACATGGATAAAATTTGTGCTAAGGAAGACAGTGGACTTACTTTTCCACACAATTTTCCAATCTTTAAAAAGTAGCATTTGATACTGTATTTTGAAACAGAATGAAGCTTAGACTCCTCATACTTTGCTAAAGGTTTTACCAAGTGCTGGTGCCCATCTATAAGGGATACTTTTTCTTTGATTGTTATAAAGGATAACAATGGCATTTTATATTCTTTCAGTCTTTCTATTAGAAAGAAAATAGATTCAGGGTAGGTGCGTGTGTTATTCCTGTGTGTCTAACCTGTTCCTCTGAAATTCACAGTGACCTTTACCTCAGATTTTTCTGTTCTGTGACTAAGATCAAATTAGGGTGGGGCTATGTCTGCCTTATTTTTTATTACAATGGCATGGGGGAGCTGGAGAACACCCACTGTGCTTTAATAAAAATATTTTAATGGGTACAGTTAGGAAAACTGTTCAAGGGATTTTGGGAGGTGGGGTGGAAGGAAGGCAGGCTGGATTTCTCCATGCTAACTCCTACTAAGTTGGTGTGTATGTGTGTGTGTGTGTTTGTGTGTTTACTGCCACTTCTGGCAAGTGAAAGGATTCTTGAAAGAATGTTGAATCTTTTTTGATTCGTTTGTATGAGAAACATGCTCACCTATCCAAACACAAATAATGGACTAAGGAGTTGGAAGAAAAGCAGAGCATTTTACTGATAGTCTCTCAAGATAGGGAGTCCAGATGAGCAGGCACACCCAGAGCAGTTACCATCAGCATTTTATTCCCTAGTGCATAAGGTCCCTCCCCCAGTTCCTCACTGGCTGAGTACTATGGGGTGTACAATCTTCTCAAATGTCACCTAGGGTTTATTGTCTCCTATTGGGTTATTTAAAGAAATATACCTTTGTTGTACTCCACTTCCCCTTTTTCTTTCGTGGTGGGAAGGCCTTCTTGGGTTGAGTGCAGTCTTGCAGTTTATCTCTGTTGGTCAGGCAAGCCCCTTCTCCTCGCCTCCTATTTGTCAAGGGGCTGTGAATTTACCACAGTCTGGTGTTAACTGCTTTTAACTTTCCATTCTGCTTTCCTGTCCAGATTCCTTTCTTACATCCCCAGTAATTTTACATTTAAAGCTAAATACTACAATCTGAAAATGGACCACTGGACTTTTTATTTCACAATTTGGATGACTACAAGTCTTAAAACAATTTTAATTACATTAATAGTGAACAACTTTTTTTGTTACAGTCCTTATACAGCATATCCATACCATGAAATCTTATGTAGCTATTAAAAATGTGTGTTTTTAAACACATTTTATAAAAAATTCCTGTTCAAATTTAAATTGTTTGAGTCAGGTCTCTTTGTGGCAGTAACATTGGCCCAGCTCAGATAAGTATGCAGCTTATTTATTTTAAGTATGTTTCAAAAGTCTCATGAGAATCAAAGCATAGAAGTCATTGACAAACTTCTTAAAAGTTGAGTCTGGAAAATTACTAAACCTATGGTTCCTCTCTCAGGCTACTAGATTTCCCTCGTGAGTCCTTTTCTCTTGCTTACTTTGCTACTTACTCCTTTCTCTACCATATCAACCTTCCTTCCTTAAACATAGCTTCTTCTGTTTCTTAACTTCCTCTGTACATGGTCCAAAATGTTCTCCTTAGCTTCTGTTACATCTCACATCTGCTCATCTCAACTGCATTTAGCTTCCTAATTCTAAATGCCTAAGCTGATTGGTCAAATTCATCTTTTTGAGTCAGTCTGTCACCACTAGGTTCTTTGTTAGTCTAAGTATGGGCTGCCCTTGAGTCCAGTGACCAGAAAGGTTAGGTCACTGGCCCAAAGTACATATGGTTAGTCAGGGAGGAAATCAAGGTGAGCAAACACCATAAGTATGTCTAATACTTAAATGCTAAGCAGAAATATGTATGCATAGAAAATAGAGTTAGGAAGTAAAGCAAAATATTAACAACAGTTGAATTTGGGTGGTGGTTTACAAAGATTTTTGTTACTTAGTTTTGTCTAATTTTTCTTTAATGAATACATCTTGTGATCACAAATATAATAAATTTCAAAGTGCTCCAATTTTTTTTAAAAAGAATGACAATGTCAAAACCAAAAGACACCTCAGGATGATATAATTCAGCACCACCTCAATTTACAAAGGTTGAAACAGGCTCACATAATTAATGCCCAAAGACAGAGCGAGGGAGTGCCAAGCTGTTTCTTGGCTCTTATTCCTGAATGACCGCAGCCACACACGGTAGTGCCTTTACTGAACTAAAAGAGATAAATGCCACTGATTGCAAGTCAGAGCCTGTAGGTTGTGGATCTTTGAGTGTTCAGTTGATCTGCAAAGTGTGCTCTAAATCTTTCAAACTTGGAAGTTTGTTAAAATAATACCCTATTGCCTTGAAACAGAACTCCAACCCCCAGGTCTCATTATACCATTATTTTGCTATGAGCTGCATTTTGCTGAGGGCTTTTGCTTACGTACTCCAAATGGTCAGTTCTGCTTCATTTTAAATACCAGCAGTAAAGAAGCAAAGAAGGGATGAGGGAATTTCCAGATGTGAGGTACAGTCTCACTCTACCCTAGCTGTCTCTCTCCTCAGGTGGTTTTAGCTTCTTTCCCTCCACTGTGTTTCCTCTTGATGGATTAGCATGATCTTTTAAGAGGAAAAGAAAGTCTTTTGGGGTTAGGGTGAAATAGAGGCCTAGAGGGGCATAAAATCAGATCTACACTATGGGAGAAAAGGAAAGAAAAGTCAGAAGTCTCTTAAGATTTCATTCAAAAGCAGGACTTTAAGCTGAAATGAAAAACCATCCCTGGCAGGAAAAGGTTCCTTCACAGTTTGAAGCCAGCTCCTGCTTAACCTGGAGGAAATAAAAGCGCTGAGGGATTTAGTCACTTCTAGATATCAAAACGCAGAGATAATCCTGGCTGTAAGGCACTTAGAGTGTGTAAATTCTCCTTGTATGGAGCCTCAGAGAACCTGGAGATAGGATTCAGGCAGAAGTCCTGGGTCTTAATTTTTAGTTTACTTGGTATTTATTTCACTGTTGGCTTAGAAGGGGAGGGACTAATAGGATGTACCATTTATCACACAAATGACAGATTCAAGATTCAGAAAATCTCCATAGTCTGTAATGATAGTTTGAAACCTCATCCAAAAGTGATATAAAAATGTTAAATATAAATATAAACTTTTAAACTAAAAACAACAACAACAACAAGAAATTAACCACATAAATAAAGGAGAAGCTAATGTTGCTTGGTGGTAACGGACATAAAAATATCTTGGAGGTGTTGGCTAAATTCAAGCTTAATGTGAGTCCAGTGTATCCAAGACAATGAATATAGCAGGAAAATATTAGAAAAACATTTTTTCAGGTTTTGATACTCCATGTTTTAAAAAAGGCATAAGCAGACTGCAATGTGCCTGAAGCAGGAGTAGGGTTTGCAAGCCATGTCTTTGGGAATAACAATATTCATCTCAGACGAGGATGCCCAGTTTGGGGGAATGAGGAGGAGGAGAAGTACATAGTATTGTTCAAAGGATGCTCATGAGGTTAGATATGCAAGCAAAGGGTTGGGTTCACAGGAAGCCAAATTTATGTCAAGACCAGGAGGCCTTTTATAATGATCAAAGCTATCCCGAGCTGGACTGAGTCCCCGTGAAAGGCACTACATGGCCTAGCATGAGAAGAGTGGAAGCTGAGGTCAAAAAGCATACAGAAGACTGCAGAGCTTCTCCCAACACTGATTATATGAATGGAAGTGTTAAAATCTTACTCATTCAGTTGCCTTTTCCCTTTTACACCATCATTGGCAAGGACTTCGTGGTATCGCTACCTTTGTTATTTAGAGATAGATATTGAAAAAATGAGGATAATAAAATGACTTAAAGTAACAGGAAAGCACCAGCAGTGGAGGTTTCCCCAGTGCAGGGTGCCATGAGTTCTCTAAAGTAGTTACTTAGAATTCTCTTGAGACACAGTCAGGGAATATCAGGCATGTGCTAGGCAGGCACTGAATCGGGGTCCTGGATGCAAACAGGAAAAAGAAAGTTTCCCAGGATCCAGTTATACTTGAAATTATAACCCAAATAATGCAGAATGGCATGTTCTTAAGAGCTAAAATGAACTTTTCTTGCTTAATTTAGTATTCCCCATTTTGTTGGATGCTTAGATATCCTTAGATGAAAGTTGTTCAAGTGGACCTTGATGAGCCATCTCAAACATTTTAGTAACATCCAGGTGAAACCCTTTCATGTGTGCCAGTTAAGACAAATGCTTTTATTACATTCTTTTAAGTTCAGTGAAAACAACTGTTTATTTGTTACAAGGATCTTCCCCTCTGCTGCTATCTTTGAATATCTAGCGAGTTTCGTCAGTATTATGCCTAAGATATCTTTTTATCTTATTAGTTGAGCTGGTAAAGTTTAAGTTCTGAAGAAATCTCAGATAATTAGAGGCCCTTTGATCTGTAGTATCCCACAGTTCATGTGTGAGCAGATTTTGGCCTGCATTAAGCTCAAAGATAAAAAAAATAAAAAGAGTTAAATGGAGGTTAACTTTGCTGAAGGCTTCCATGGTATCCAACTGGTTCTTTGGACTTCTACTTAGACATGAGGCATCTGGAAAATTAAGTTCCAGTGTCCTTTGCTCCTTGACTACTTGGCAACTAGCTGCTTTCTTTGTAACTTTTTTTTTTCTAATCAATTACATTGTTTGAAAAAAAATAATGAAGCTACCTCTAAACTTGATTGAGTTTGTTAAAACCACCACAAGGTATGTTGAGGAGATGGGGATGGAGGAAAGCCTGTATGACTACTTTTAGAGCTGAAATGTGATTCTTTTCAGCAAAAGAAAAGGCAGATTCATTTCCCCTCTAGCATGCTGACCACATCTTCATCACTGCTTATTGCGCAGAGTAGACTGTCTAATCAATCTGTATCCTGAGAACTCAAGTAGGAGAGTCACAATCTTAGAAAGAATCATATCCATTTTTCTGAATACTCATTTCCTCCAATGGACTGAGTAGCACAGTTGAGTTTAGGTTCTTTTACCTCAAAATGTCCAATAATTGTTTTTAAAAAATAATGATAATCAATGATTGGCTTTGTTTCCCTTTCCCCCCAGGGCACTCGACCACTGAGCCACACCCCCAGCCCAATTTTGTGTTTCATGTGGAGACAGGGTCTCACTGAGTTGCTTAGCACCTTGCCATTGCTGAGGCTGGTTTTGAACTCGCAATTCTCCTGTCTCAGCCTCCCAAAGTGGTGGGATTACAGGCATACACCACTGCGCCTGGCTACTCATATGGTTTTACTAGAGTTCTGCACCTTTATATTTTTGTCAAATTCTATTCCACACTATTTTGCATCAATTCTGCTAACACTTGTCCTTCATTAATAGCTTTGAATGTCCTGAATATAGTATGGCCAAAATAAAATATGCATGTCTGAGGAATTAAAACTGTTACAAGACATCAATATAAATGTTTTCCTCATAAATGATGAATTCTGGTGAGGAAATTATGCTATTATTTCAAGAGGCTCTGACTGTTCTTGTCTCTCAGTTTGACATGGATCAGCCTGAACTCCTAGAAAAGAAATGTGCATTCTTATTATAATAACAAGATTAATCATAGAAGCTTCCAAACATCAGAATATCACTTGGAGCTGGCATACAATAAACTAAGATCCACATTTACAAGGATTTAGGGTATCAGTATTGGGTTTAGTGACTCTTCTAGCCTCAATGAAGCATTCAATGAAAGTCTCCAGATTAATGCACTTGATGATGGCTAGGACATTGATAATGACCCAAGACAAAGAACCATCCAGTGTGACTATATTAAAACATGCAAATGATTACAACTATTAGTGAAGATGTTAGCTCTAAACTCAGACTAGCCAAGGCCACAGGCCAATGAAAGTCATGTAAGTGTTGCATTGTGACTGGCCCGCACCCCTCCAGTTACCAAGTGGAATCCAGAAGTAGGATCTCCTCTGTAGTTTAGGCCAAACAGAAGCCTAATGCTCAGGAGAGGCCAGGCTATAGCTTCCTTTGACCTTGATGAGCATGGTGATTCCGCTTGCCTGGCTCATCTCCTAGGTCCTTAGTGCTAGTTACTTCCTTTCACTCTTCAGTCCTAGATAACTTTCTCCCCCAATTTCTTTAGGACCATTTTCCGTTGAGCTTTCTTCTAGATTCCCCCCACTGCTCTCATCCTGTGCTCCCAGGACTAACTGAACATTTTTACCTTGGCCAATGAGAAACGAATATCTCAAAACCAGACCAGATGATGTCCTAATACCCTTCAGATCTGCCTTCATTTTTTGCTCTTTATGGTTCTGGAGATTAAACCCAAGGGTGTTCAACTGCTGAGCAGCATTTTCAACCCTTTTCAATTTTTTTTTTTTTTTTTGAAGTTGCTGAGGCTGGTCTCAAACTTGTGATCCTCCTTAATCAGCCTCCCAAATTGCTGGGATTATAAACCAGCTCTACTGCATACATCTCAGATCTGTCTTCTCTTTTACCACTGAGTCTGACTCAGATTAAACTAAGGTTTTCACCTTGTCTCAAGGTTTTGATCTAGCCATAGTTCTCCTCTGCCTAGAGAACTTTCTGAGAGTTCAATATGATCTTGCCTCAGTCTTTCTCCAAGCAAAAGTCCTATCATAGCATGTCCAAGACTAAACCATGCATGAGATCTAGAAATGCATCCACAACACAAAGATAAAGGGTATTTTTCAAGAGCATCAGAGATCTGGGGCATTCGAGATGTTTTTACAGATGAGAGATTGCAGAAAGTAACCACTAACATTCTGTTTAGGGCAAACTTGAGAAAGCATGTCTTTCAAAATCCATTATATTGTGAATTGGGAATGTATTCTACAAGTCACATCACATGGAATTAGTTGATCTTTATTGCTCTCCAAATATAAATGTATGGATTGGAAGTACTCAGTGGGTAGAGAGGAATAAATTTCAAAATTTTTTCAATATTAGCTGTTAAACAATTCTATTGTTTTGAGTGTCAAAAGGGGTTGATTCTATTTTCAGTTTGTTGATAATAAAAAAAAATTACTCCAATGATGTTTGCTAAAGTTGGGTGACTATTTTTAGAACCTTAGTTGGCATTGCTGAAACTGAAATGTGAACATACAAAATGACTTTTTTCACAGAAAAGCTTCCACTTCATCTTGCAAGGGATCTAGGAAAATCTCTTATTCAGGGAAGCAGTTCACAGGAAGAATGAATGGTCATTTTAATCATCAGTAAAGACAAACTGTGCAAAGTTGCCAACAGATGCACATTTATTATCTAAGAAAATCAGAGCTTACAAGTAGGATCTGGCCAGGTGTGGTGGAGGATGCCTGTAATCTCAGTGGCTTGGGAGGCTAGGCAGTAGGATCACAAGTTCAAAGCCAGTCTCAGCAACTTAGCAAGTCCCTAAGCAACTTAGAGAGATCCTGTCTCTAAATAAAATGCAAAACAGGGGCTGGGATGTGGCTCAGTGGTTAAGCACTCCCAGGTTCAGTCCCTGGTACAAAACAAAACAACACAAAACCCAAGAAGGATCTGTGCTATGTATGCTTCATTTGAATTTTGGAAAAATATGTTTTATTTGAAGATATCATTGGTGCTGAGCTCTGGGAGTGCTACAATTGAAAGCAATGGTCTTCAAGTGTTCCAATGCATAAGAATCACATAAAGAACTGGTGGCAAGTGTGGACATCCAGGCTGTGAGATTCTGATTCAGTAGGTTGGGGTGAATCCCCATAATCTGCTTTCAGAATTAGCACCCTGGTAATTTTGATATTGGTTCCATGAAACACAATTTGAAAACCTTTAAAAATGCAAGAAAGAACCTGGATTTTTAAAGTAGGCAAAAGTATATAAATCCTAATTTAACCATTTATTTGTTTACAGTCTTAGGAAAATCATTGCACTCTCTGGGACTCAGTTTCTTCTCTGTAAAATAAGGATCTAATAGTCTTATAGCATTTTTGAAAGTATAGAAATTTGTATAGAAAACACACAAAGCACATAGTAGGTGATCAATACATATTAGTTTTCTACCAAAGGCTTTTGGTGGGTTATATCAAAAATCTAAGGATGAGACTTGGAAGGAAACGCTTAAATCTACTATTAAGACATGACTATGTAATCTTTCTCCAACTAGGATACTTTTGAGAGTGAAAGCTTGCTATTAACAAGTACACTGAGGCATTCAGTGTAAGCCCAGGGCTGCATAGGCACCTTAATTACTAATGAGATAAAAGACCACATATTTGCACTTGTAAACACATTACATAAGTTTAAAACTGAGAGAGGTGGATGTGGTCTTAGCAGCTGACTTTGCAAAAGCTTTAAAACCAATTTTATTCAAGCCCTTGCAGTGAAGATTGATCCCTAATGCATTTTTACTGTCTCTGCAGTGCCTAGTATTAGGACCATATGCTGAATGAGCATAGGTTCTTCAGAAAATAATTTTGAGTAACTAAATAGATAATCATTAGTAATTTAGTTTCTGCATTAATCCAATTTTTCAAAAAATAAAACATATTCTAAAGCAACAATCCCCATTTTTTGGTTGTGTTTAAACTTTCCAAAGTATCTCAATGATGAGGATTATAGCACAATACTGTTCAAAGTCCTCTGTCTTTTGTTTTTTGGTGTTTTTCTTTTTCTTTATGAATCTCTGAATACAGATCAACTGACATCTTCACATACCCAAGGGTGATATTTACACAATAAGAGCTGGTTGGCCTTTCCTTTTATCAGAATGTCTTATTTGCTGTCAATAAATACATTAGTAGTCATGATAAAAGAGAGAGAAAATAAGGAACTTTTTAGGTCTTCTAATACACTTGAAGCTGAAATCATCTAACATACAGAGAAAATGAAACATTGGAAAACATTGTTTTGAAGATATTTATTGTGAAAAAGTGTGTATTAACAAAAGACCAGAAACACTTAATAAGGGTGGAACCAGCTAAATAAGTAATGATAGCAGTACTTAAAATGCGGTTCATAGACCTCTAGGCTAGACTGTATGGAGATCAAAGCTATTTTCCTGTTAATACCAAGACATTATTCACCTTTTTCATTGTTTCAACATTTTCACAGATAGTGCAGAAGCAGTGGTGAATAAAACTGCAAGTGCCTTAGCAGGAGTCAAGGCAATGGCATCGAACCGAGAGTCAGCATTATATTCTTCACCAACATGCCGTTTTATTTATTTTAAGAAGCCAGTTTTGCTAAAGAATGTCCTTGATGAAGCAATACAGATGACCAATTCATTCAATGTCGACCCTAGAGTACTTGTCTTTTAATATTCTATGCAACAAAATGAGAAGCATGCAGAAAGCCTTTCCACTATGTGCTGGGCTGCGGGGCTTAGCTCAAGAAAAAGCACTTAGGCAGTTGTTTCAGTTGCACGTGGCACTCTAATGGAACAATATTTTTCTTGAAGAAAAAAGTGACTGATAGACAAACTACAGTTATTCAGAATTGAGTATTTGGCAGATACCCAAAAATATATGAAATGAATGTGTTATTTGAAGGAAAACAAAGGACCACATTTCTTGACAATGGTAAAATTTGAAAGCTCAAGTTTTGGAAAGCTTATGTCTGCCCCCATGAACATGACAAGATCCCAATATTTGAAAACTTTCTGGGAAGATTGATGACAATACTAATGAAGGTAATTTTGTGCTATGATATAATAAAATGTATCTGTGTTTGGGATATGCATAGAACTCAGTGAAGACTCTTTTTCAAATGACTAATGCATGATGCTATAAAATCATGCATGGGTAAATGATTCATTCAAACAGTAAGATAGACCAACAGATTTTAAGGTAACAAAGGAGGAAAAGTTTACTGGTGTGGTTTTAGATTCTATGTTGCAACTAACCCTTAAGAAATTACTACTTTGGCCCTGTGTGCACACCTGTCGTCTCAGCAACTCCAGGGACTGAGACAGGAGGATCACAAGTTTGAGGCCAGGCTCAGCAATGTAGTGAGACCCTGTCTCAAAGTTAAATTTTATTTATTTGTTTTTGTTCTGTTTATTTATACATGACAGTAGAGTATGTTTTGATATATTTATACAAACATGGACTATATCTTATTCTAATTAAGATCCCAGTTTTGTGGTTGTCCATGATGTGGAGATTCACAGTAGTGTATTCATATATGTACATAGGACAGTTAGGTCACATTCATTCCACTGTCTTTCCTATTCCTGTCCCCCCTCCCTTCCCTTCGTTCTCCTCTGTCTAATCTATGGAACTTCTATTCTTCCCCTCCTCCCTTATTATGTCTTGCATTCACATATCAGAGAGAACATTTTAAATGTTCTCTCTGGGATCTTGTCAAGTTCATGGCTTTTGGGGGTTGGCTTATATTACTTAGCATGATAGTCTCCAGATCTGCGGAGGTCCAGCCTCCATAGGGTGTCAGGTGCTGAGGTGGGATGAGTGGTGTCAGTGAAGGCAGCAGCAATGAGGCACAGAGACCAGATTCGGTGCAAGCTGTGTCTGTCTAAGTTCAGACCAGTGCTTTATTTATAGTGATTTTTTGGTCATTGATTAAAGAAAAAAGGGGTTACAATTCATCGTGAGTTATTCATAAACACAGAGTGGTCATCTGTAATTATCCCGGATACCTACGTCAGTTTCAAAAGAATTTTTAAATCTTAACTAGAAACTGGGACCATAAGGGTCCACATATCCTATTTCTTAAGATTAATATCAAACTAAAGGCTACTTAACTTCCTATTGTGACCCCAATAGACAGGATGAGGTTAACAAAGATATATTTAACTAAGAAGGTAGCATAAGGTGATAGACAAATAGACCATTGTAGTAACTATACCTAAAAACATGGGGTGATATTTTAGCATAGCTATTGGTGCGCGCATAGTTAGTGGTGTCTGCTAATATCTTATTATTTTAAGCTAGAATTGCGTAAAGCTGTAGGTTAAGTTAACTATTACATATGTCATTAAAATACCATTCCCTGAACCTGCCCCAAGCCCTATTTTGTAGCAACCATTGTCTACATAATTTGAGTTCAATTTCTCTCGGAGGGTATCGAGGCCTTAGCCTCTTAATTCTTTCCCATGTAGACAAAGAACTATAATTAACATGTTTTCCATTGATCCAAACCATTCTTTCTCCACTAATGTAGGGTCCTGTATATGGCAGGGAAGGGTCCAGTCCTAAGTTTAGATCTTGTTTATACCTGGGAGCCTGCCATCTTCTGCCTTTACCCATGTCAAATATCACATAAGGACTGGATTTTACTATAGGGGGGGAATCCATTTTGGTCAGGGCCTGCAAGAAGGCTTGACCAGCATTTGAGCTTTAGGTATGGGACTAGTTGGAGCCACAATTTCTCATAGCTCACTTTATTGAAATTGCCAAAGCAGCCTCCTGCAGCCAGGCCTGAGAATACTTCCAGATATAATTGGAGAAACTGTGGGCCCAAATGTTCTGGATATCATATCTAAAGTAAAACTATCATCAGGGGAATTCTTAAAAGTACTTCCAAGAAACATCATATCAGTAGTACTATCCTGATGGGAATTCCTTGTTTATTCTCCTGGGTGGTCAAATGCCTCTCCTTAATTACATGAGACTTTAGAGGACCAGGGTTGACTGATCCTGTCTTCCCAGGAATTGGAATAGTGACACAAGCAAGCACAATTAATTCTGTCAAACTAAGAAGGGGCATCCCAACAAGAAATATATTGAGGAGTGCATCTCTCCACCCTGATCCATTGCAGGCACCAGAACTTTGTCAAGTAGTGTCTTGTGGATTTTGGGCTACGGCATAGATCCATCTATTTACTCCTTCTTATGACTGAGTAATATTCCACTGTGTATATACCGCATTTTATTTATCCATTCATCTGTGGAAGAGCACCTAGGTTGGTTCCATAGCTTAGTTATTGTAAATTGAGCTGCTATAAACATTGAGTTCCTTCCCCTTGATTGTGTTACTTTTTTTTTGGTGTTAAGTTTTTTTGAGTTCTTTATATATCCTGGAGATTAATGCTCTGGGATACATAAATTTTAGAAAAGAGGGCTGGGTACATAGCCAGAGATGTAGAGTGTTTACCCGACCTGTGTGAGGCCTGGGGTTCAATCCTGAGAACCGAGAGAGACAGAGAGAGAGAGAGAGAAGCATTTACAATTATCTGAAAAGATTATTAAAATACTCATTTTTTCCAACAACATAGCTATGTGAAACCAGATTTTCTTTGTATATTTCAACCAAAACAATATTTTGTAACAGATTGCATGTAGAAGCCAATATGAGAATCCATTTGTGTTCAATTAGGCCAAACATTAAAGAGATTTACAAATTTTATAAAACAATGTCAATTTGTTCTCATTAAATCTTTTTATTTTTTAAAATATAATTAATTTTAAAAAGTTTCACAAAATATGTTATTTATGTTAATGTGCAATGAGCTTATAAATTGATTAACTAGGATATAATTAAAATATATTTTAAACATTTATCAGGATTAATTTCTAATACAAAGAACTCTTTGAGGTTCTGCAGTCATTTTTAAGAGTGTAAAGCTTCTAGAGATCAAAAAGTGTTTGAATTGCTCAGATATGGTATATTAATAAAATGAGACTATGCAACAGTGGAAAAGAATGAAGTAGGTTTTTGATGCTTATCTAGAATTACTCCATTATAGATTAAGTGAATGAAACAAGTTACATTGTAATATGGATAGTATGAATCCATTTGTATAAAAAGGAATGAATAAGTATATGAAGATAGAATTATGTATACACACATGTTGTTATTGATGTACCTATAGAGATCCATGTTTTTATTATGAATTCATTTTGGTTACATCTGAGAAAGTGGCCTGGGATCTGGGTAGATGGGAGAATAACTTTCTGTATCATTTTGTATTTAAAAATTTTTACTATGGATTTATGTTATTAAGAAAATGAATAGTTTTTAAAAAGCAAAAATCATACACAGAGTGATAGACTTTTCAGTATTAGGTAAAAGTACTCAATAGGACAGAACTGGCCATAGACCCTTAGGAATATTAACACTGAGTTTCCCAATTTGGGCTCATTATTTTATTATAAGAAATATCTTATTTTAAATTAAGAGTTTCACATTTTAACTTCAGCCCTAGCAAAGAAGTACTTTTTGTCCTGCTTCCTATCTTTCTGCAAACATTTATTTTTTCATTAGTATTAAGCAACTTTACTGGCAGTGCTTATTTTTGTTAAAGTATAATGGCAAAACTTCACAGGCAGGAAATGTCCTTTCTTCTTGCCTGGTTCAGTCTATTGGAAAAGGAAAAGAAAAGACAAACAGAACACGGAGGACAGAAAAGATAAGAATCATGGGTGGAAACTACCAAAAGGAATAAAGAGGAAGAGATTGAGGTGGGGAAGGGGATGGGTGACGGTGGGAGGAGCCTGCGGCAGGTGCAGGCCTATGGGAAAGTGTGCGGAGTGGCAGGAAAAGGGCCAGCGGGAGCCGCGGAGGCTGAGTTGGTACAGCAGAGAGCCGGCGGCAGCAGCGGGGAGAAAAACAGAAATCAGAACAAGGGAAACAGAGTGGAAAACAAAAAAGCAGTCTACTGAAGAGAAATAGCCTCCTCAGCAATAACTGAGGGATTGCTGACCTTCTCTCCAAGAGCAATAGAATGAAAACCTGTCGACAGAAATTCAGTGGAAATTGACACTTTGACAAGAGGACAGTGAGGACATTTTGACTTAGATGAGACTCTTTCTTTCTATATATAAGTTCTGTGTAGTTTCCAGGTACAAAAGATGGGTCTCCCTAACTCCCTATCCCTGTGCTCCATCTGGAAAGCTGATAGTACACAGAAAGGGACGTGGGACTGTGATGGATGGGCAAAGGACAGAAATGGAGAAAGAAACTGCTATGATCCCTTATCCATGGAGGAGGAGGAAGAGAGGGGGCGCTGAAAGAGTCCTTTATCTCTTAACCATGCAGCTGGAGACTGGGTGTCTGTCTCTCCAGCTGAGCATCAGCTCAGCCACTTCTGACCCAGACAGTCCCTGGCAAATAGCGCCCCACCCACCAGCCCTGGACTGTGGCCAAGGAACTGTGGGAGGCGGGGAGTAAGCAGAACAACCTCCAGACTTATTAGGGAAATGGAAATTTTGAGAGAGAAGGGGAAAGAGGGGATTAGCATTAGCAAAAGCGAAACTTTCACAGAAGAAAAACTTAAGGAACAAGGGTAGGCAGAGGAACACTCAAACCGGTCAAGAATACCCCCGACTGGATTTTGTCAAGTGTTTGCTTCTGATTCATTTTCTGTGATAATAGAGAATTCAGGGTTCTATGTCAGCAGTTGTCGGAGTTGTTATCAACTCCCAGATGCTAACTAGTCCTCCGATTTTAAGTTTTAAGATTAAGCTCTGGCAACCAGATAATTCGTAACTATTATCTACTCTTTGCCATAAAGAATACACCAGCAAGTTCCCCCAGGCAGCAACAGCACTAGATGTACAGGAATAGTATAAGAAATTTATTAACCAACAGTAGAGACTGGGATGAACATCCATTGAAACCAAGAATGGTACAATTCAGTCACTATCGTGTCTTTAGCTGTCTACATGGCATAAGTCTATGGAGGAACTATTAATGGAATAGCCCTAATGCTGGCCCAATACTTGAAAAGAAGCAACTGTTTCCAAGTGATGAGGAAAGTGAGCAAAAGGTTAAAAAAAAATTACAACAAAAATAAGTTATTCTGAAGCATTTGGGGATGAGTCATTCAATAACTTGCCAACTTCTCCCATGAAACACTAGAATAGTTTTATTGTTTTACTTAAAAATTATATTAAATAACATCTTTTGCTTTCTTAAAAAGTACACTCTAGTTGTATCTTTGCCTTTCCTTTATTACTCATTGTTAACTATTGTTAAAAGTAAGTTATTGTCCTCTGCAGTTCCACAGTGATGACCTGGTCATGGCTCTGAGCTTGCTTCCATGCACAATTCCTAGATCAACTGAATGTTTTTTTTGTTTTTTTTGTTTTTTTGGCACTAGGGATTGAACTCAGGGGCACTCGACCACTGAGCCACATCCCCAGCCCTATTTTGTGTTTTATGTGGAGACAGAGTCTCACTGAGTTGCTTAGCGCCTCGCCATTGCTGAGGCTGGCTTTGAACTCGCGATTCTCCTGTCTCAGCCTCCCTAAGTGCTGGGATTACAGGCTTGAGCCACCGCGCCCCGGCTTCAACTGAATGTTTAAAGGTTCTCTCTTGAATTTTCTTCTTATACCTTTATGTCTCTTGTCACCACACTATCAGCAGCTATTCTACCTCCCTAAACTCTCCTTCTAACTTGTCTCTAATCTACTAAGGCCTTAGAAGTTAAATAGCTGTGTGAACAAAAGTTTGTATGAGGCAACAGGAAATGGAGCTGATTCAGTACCTAGGCAGGACACCTGAAGTTCAGTGTGTCAAATTGGTCGGTCTGTTGGTTTTAGGGGGTGAACTTTGTAGCACCATTAGGATGCTTATAACCATTGTTGTTTTATTTTATATATTCATCTATGATCTTGTTAACCTAAACTGCCAAGTACATTCAGAAAAACTGAAGTGCTTTCAATATAAATTGAGAAAATTCTAGCTAACTGTTAAAATTTTATTGCATACAAACTAGATAGAGATAGAATCTATGGGAAAGAAGGGTAAATCCCACCCCCATGTCAAAACACATTACTAATTCATGGCTACTTTATAAAACTTTTAAAATACAGAAAACAGAAAACACAGACATACACAACATACACACACACACACACCCTCAAAAATCTCACCATAGATGCCCCCTATTAATATTAAGATCTTTCAGGAACTACCACTAAGATTACTGCTTATTTTCTTTAAATGAGAATAATGATGCAGAGGGCTGTAGAACTCTAGTCATTTCACATATGCAAGTTTATAACCTCTCTGCTTAATATATCAAAAAAATTTTTTGTTAATCTCCATGAACAGTTAAATTATTGCATAATAATTGAATGAGTGAACTTTGATGTGCATTATTTATCAATTATTATACATACTACTATATTTTTATTTTTCACTTTTTTAATGAATTTATAGATTTTGGTATTTTGAACATAATTGTTCTGTTATCAGATTGTTTTAATTTCTCCTGAATATTTTATTTTGTCAGTTTTAAGCATGGTATTCAAGAGAAATTCACTTCTTTAACAAAACATATTTTACCAAGCTATGAACTGAAAAACAGAATTCATTTAGATAGAGATTTTCTTGACAGCCAACTCTAAAAACACTCTAATCAAAGACATGTGAAGTTGTTTTGCTCCCTCGGATGTCAAAAAGTTTTTTCTGTCTTGCTCATCTTGCTTATTTTAAATTCTGTCTTCCTTTTCTCATTGAAAATGATGATTTTTAAAAGGCCACTCATTTTCTAAATCTCATGTATTCTCCAACTTATAAATAGAACCCTTTGACTTCATTTAAAGTATCAATGACTCAATCCTACACTTAAACCAGGTGCTCTGTGTTGTCTTTGGTAACAGGAGAAGATATTACTTTCCAGTGCCCAAATGGACAGAGAAAATTACTATATAGAATGTCCACATAGAGAAAATCTGCTCACTACTAATCTTCCTCACAAATATCTTGAGAAAGAAAACACAGTTTTTATTCCTCTGCTCTGGAGTATGCCAAACAATTGCAAGGAATTTAAAACAATATTAAATCATTTATAAAATTCATCTAGAATTTATTAGTTGTAACCATCTGCCATAAATTACTACTAAGAGGAAATACATATAAACTTAGACTTAGAAACTCAATAATAGATTTAAAATGTCTTAGTCAGATATTATACTCTCCCAGAAGATGTAAGGTGTCCTTGAGAAAGGATCTAAATGCAGTTAATTAAATTAACATAACCCATCTTCTGTGGGACATTTTAGACACCTCACATCTGCCAGTAATGGACTTTCTGACTTTGGGATAGAATCTGACTTGCCTAGGACTCATTTTCTTCATTGGTCAAAGGATATGTCTGCATGAAGAGATCCCGGAGAATCACGGGGCCCTATACACTTGGATGGAATCTCAAAGCGGGTCAGAAGAATGTTGATCTGAAAAGCTGAGGGCCACGGATATCCTTTGGTTAAGCCACTGATTTCCCTACCTATAGCGGCTGTAGGGGAAAAAAACTTTCCCACTTTCATTAACACGGCTGCTGGTTTCATTTCCCCCTTTGTAGGAACCCCCTCCTTTGACGTACAGGAAGGATGCTTAAAATAGAAGTGAAAGCAGAAACTCTAGGCAGTATAAGAAACATGGAATGAATCTATATGCCAGCAAGGGGGCCTGACTGTTTATTATTCAGAGCAATTTGGAAAGAAAGGTATTTAACAATATCCACTTTCTCAAATGACACCTTCCTTTAATGAGTGTCCTGCCTGAAAGATATTAAACATTTGAGTCAAAATTTCAAAGTAGAACCTCCTCAGGGATTTTCTTACAAAACAAATATTATCACCAACTATCAGAGGTCAATTAGATATTTTGTTATAAATTTCTATCGATTTGCTAGTTAAATTAGATATTCAGGGGGCATTGAGTAGAAACACTCTTGAATCTGGCTGGTAATCGTCCTTGTAAAGAGAACAGATTCACCAAAGATTATTTATGAGGGTTCAAGCTCATCTAAAGTATAGGCCGAGTGTCCCTTATCCAGAATGCTTGGGAACAGAAATGTGTTGATTTTGGATTTTGGAATATTTGCATATACATAATGAAATAGTCTCATGATGAGACCTGCATTTAAACACAGAATTCATTTATGGCTCATATACACCTTATACACATAGGCTGAAGGTGATTTTATACAATATTTTTAGTGTGCTTGTGTCTGGATTACGATCCAGCACACACTTGTGTATCATGTCGGTGATCAAAAAGTTTCAGCATTTAGGAGTTTGGAATTTTGGATTAGGGATGCTGAATTTATATACCCCTTTATTTTGCCAGAACATGTTTGGTATGGCAATGGACCATGTGGTTCATGACAACCAAAAATACTGCTCAAAGACTCTATTTTAGTTTATATTACTTTATTTGCTCAAATACTACTGCTCAAAATTCAGTATCTCTCTATGTGTTTCTCACTCTAATAGCTATTTGCAATAGCCACATTTACCTCCAAAGGTAGGCCTAGAATGACATTTTTGCATCTTTTTGACCACAACCCACAACAGAAATACAATCTAAACCACAAACCAGTACTCCCATGTGTGACTGTATGCATGTATATACTTAAGTAAATACATCCGAAATAATGTCTCCGGAAATGATGTTCTCACTGTATGGGGTTCTGTCTGAGAGTTTCTATTTTAGCTTGTGTTAACTTTATTTGTTCAAATACTATGGTGACTCACTATATTGATTGTTCAATCCACAAATAAGTTTCAGTCTACAGCTTGAAAAGCATTGGCCTGGATTAATTATAATTATAATGATAAATATAATAGTAATTAATAATATAATAAAAGCTTCTGCCAATAAATCCCTGAGAACCTTGACTTGGCTCACTCACTTGGGCTCATGGAAAAAGTATCTAGGATTGTGTTTTATTAATATTCAAAATTTCATTCTAAATTTGAAAGGCATCCTCAGTGATAATCCACGTGTACCTGTTTGTGTTCCAGTTGAAGAATCTGATACCCAGGAAGCTGATGCAACTTGCCCCAGATAATATACAAAAGTAGAGATAAAAAAGGGTTTAGAAAGAGAAGATCTAGGTTGTTAGGCTGGAAAGGAGGAATAGTATCACAGTGAAAATCAAGGCTAGAATCCACACCTCTGGTCTATTTATTCTCTCTCCTCAGGTTTTGATATGGAACCTGCCACATCAAAGACAAGGTCATAAAAAGGGGATCACGGGCCCCTTTTACTTTTGAACCCAGTATCTCCACTCTGTGGGGAGACATAAATTACTACCACAAACTTTTCCTCAAACATCATTTTAATAAGATTTTTCCCTTCTCAAGAACTTTGGAGAGACCTTGTTTGAAAGGTCTCTTTACATCTTGTTGGGAGATCGGGATCTTTCACTAATATCATAATTTATTTATGTATCATGATTTATACTCACTTCCTGTAAAGATAGTTAGATCAGCCTTTTACCTTCTCAAGCCACTCATAGTCCTCATTCTCACTGATTCTGACACAGTCCTAATCCGTTGCTCAAATACCTCCACCTTGCACATGCTCCTAGGTGCTAGTTCCTCTCTCTTTGCTCTTGAGTCCAATATTTATCCTCTCCGGATAACATTCTTTAATTAGCATTGTTTGGTTTTCATTTTTACTCAGCAACTTACCTGATGCTATCTAACTGATCTCGATTTCTCCATATGGTATTCTCTTATGAGTGCCACTTTTGCACTGCCCCTAACTCCAGGGATGATACTCAGACTCAAATGTCTCCTGATGCATGTGGCTGGTCCTCAAGGAGATAACCACAAGTACACACACCACCACCACCACCACCACCACCAAAATATAGGAAGGAACACATGAGCTAAAGAGCAAAGCTCTCATGGTTGTACATGCAGGGTTGGTTCACCACCTGATGACTAGTTAGGGCAGGATATCTGGCTAATTTATAGACTCTGGCCTACCTCTTCACTGCTCACTGTCTGCATTTTAACACTTAACACAGGTTTATTTCCCGTTCCTAGAAGACGCTTTGTCACCTGCTGTGTCTTTACGTGAACTACACTTATCCTTTCTAAAATCTCTGGGGAGAAGCAATTTTTATCCCACCCTCTCCATACACCTTTTCACTGAGCAGCCACGAGCCATGAGTGATGGTGGCCTATCTGAGGGCTTGTCATGGTGTCACCATCCACCACACATCTCTCTTCTCCACAGACCTGAGAACACGTGATACAAGGTGCCAAGAATACTTTAGCTCTTGGAATGGTGCAGGCAAACTATAATTTGGGGTCATTTCATATTGTCCCAAGAAAATGATTTTGAGAGAAATGCTATATCCACCAGTGGTGAGAACTGCATTGTAGGGTTAGAGAGCAAACAGAACTGCAGTATTCCTCCTAGATATTAGAAGATATTCTTAGAATCAGGTTGCTCTTTAGAGTTCACCTTTGATGGAGAATCATATGGGCTTGTTAGCAACATCTTGGGGGAAAAAATCTCAGTTTTTAAAAGGTTAGAGTCAGCTGGACTTCTGTTTCAAAGACTCATCAGGCAGCCTTGGAAATGCGCTCTCTTTTTAACACTGCTGCAGTTTTATCACTGATGTAAGATTGTCTAGGTTGGGTAACTCATCTTATTTTGCATTGCTTATTTTTCATTTTTCCTTATCCCTTAAAGTTGGTCATGTGTCTATCAGCTTTAATAAAGTTTTGTTAATTCATTTCAGTGACTTTATTCTCTACTATGGCCACCACCCTTTTGACAATGTTTTCAGAGCTGGGATTATCTTAACAAAGAAGACAATCAAGAATTATTTCCAGGAACCCAATGGAAAACCTAAATATTGGTTAATTTATATTATGGGACTAATGATCTTAGAGGCATTTCTGTTACCTTGAACCACATAAGAATCTGGATCATTGGTGGGACTCGCATGAATCCTATCAGAGTGTCTCACTGTCCAGCTTTGCTATAGGTCAGGAAGTTTAGCCTAGACGTAGAATGGACTCTGGAGTCATATAACCATCTGTGAATGTCACGTAAGTTGTATGGATGGTGCAAGAGGCAAGGGGCATCTGAGTCACACAATGCCTTTGCTGTTTGCCACGTGGGTATTGGCAGTTTACCTCTATCCCTTAGTTACAGCATCTATAAAATGGGGTGTAAAACATTTGCCTCATAGCATTGTGAAACGTGTGTAAAGAGCATGTGTCAAGACTCACACATACTTCATGTCAGGTACATATTAAATGCCTAAAATGTTGGTTATTACTATTGCTGCCACTTCCAAGCTATTTTATAAAATTATTAAAATATTGAATAATATTCACTAGTGACTTACATTATTTGAAGATTTAACTTTGAAAAACATAATCAACAGCCCCTGGGCTTCAACTCCAGTGTTGACATTGTAGAATTAGGATTGCTTATGTAACTTTTTTCATTGTGTTTGATTTTAATTTAGGATTTACTGCTGGCTTAACCTGTTCTAGGCACTGGTAGTATTACAAAGTTGAATCACACATGGATCCAGAGAATTGGTTCTGGTATTCAGCAAAGTTCCTGTATGTAGCATCCTTTGTAAAGTGCTCTCCTGGTTCTTCTTGACTGAATCAATTACTTCTGAAAACTTTATTGATTCAAGAAGAACCTGAACTGGAAAGACAATATCATTAAATGACTCATAAATCTAAAGGGAGGCTTCAGGATTATTGTGTTCATAATATATAGGAAGAGAGCTCTTTTAGTTACAAAGTCAACAAAAAGAATAGGATTTCTTCAAAAAAATGTATGTATGTATGTGTGTGTGTGTCTATATATCTATATATATCTCTCGCTACCAGGGTCATGAGGGTTACTTTAGGTTCTGCTTCTAGATTAAAGGTTGGAAGCAGATTCTGAAAGTATCAAATCTATTTCAAAGAATATAGCATTGGAAAATTGTTTATTATTTAAGTGAAAAGATGGGTTACAAAAATAAAGACAATCTACATATATAAATATTAACATATGAAGAGGGAGTGGTGGGATTGTAAGTAGATTTTCTTTTATGTATGGTTATTTCTAACTTTAAAACAATAAATACATGTGGCTATATAATGCAAAATATAGGTAGCAATATATAAAATAAATGCATTTTGTATAGTAATAAGATCAAAATCACATAAAAAAGAAAGTGAATGTAGTTCCATATTTTTTGAAAGAAGTTCAGGGATTTATGTCCATTTTTATCACCTGGTATTAAATTATTTTAACAATTGATATAACTGTGAAATGAGAAGTGGATTATATTAAAGTATCTGGGCTGATATGTCCTTAGAAACGACAGTGTTTGTGGCAATACTCATCAGTACCTGGAAGAACAAGATAGACTTTTATGACATTTGTTTTCAGGCCATCTGCATAAAAGCATTTTATACATAATATTTTCAAGGGTATTTTTGCTTACATTATTTATACCCACACACATCCTTCAATACTTCAGTAAAAACAGTGGTTAAAAACTTTGTTGCCTGTTCATTAAAACTATGATCCTGTCATTTAAAAAAATAAGAGTCTGCTTGCCATTGTAAGGGTGGCATAGAGCCTCTTGGTAAAGAACGGTTTATCCTAGTAATAAGTCTACAGAGCTTATTCTAAACCCAGAGGACTAAGAAGAACTTAGAAGAACAGAAAGAGTTTTACCAAAATAATATATTCATAAAAATTCAGATTAACCACATTAGCTTGAAATTTTCACACACATACACATATACAAAGAGTAAGATTGTCTTTGCCTTGCAAAGCTAAAATCTTAATAATTAGAATTCAGAAAACAACCAATAGAAAGTCTTGCTAAATAATTGCTTACCACCAAGGAACAAAGCATGCTAAACATCCAACCACAGAATCATACAGAATTCAACTTCCTCCCTAAACCAGGAAGGGTGAAGCCAGTCAAAATAATAATGAATGCTTTGTGTTTCAAAGTTTGGTTTAGATTTCAGGTGGCAGGATAAGAAGTCTCTTTCCCAAAATGAAGTCAAGCAATCTTGAAGGTGAATTCTGTTGGTAAAAAGCCATTAGACATTGAACTTTTAGTTATACTTCAGTTGAACTAGAACTATAAGTTAGTTAGTTTACCTTTAGAGAGACATTCAAAAATTCCACACCTGTAGGTAGGTGGGCCTCTCATCTCCTGTCAACTAGAAGCTTCTGTTGTGCACAGGGCTCGGAGGAAGAAGCCTAGTGTGATTGAAAGTGGGGATGGAGGGCAGTATGCTCTGATGCTGGTTTGTTCACTTTTGTATGCTGCTCCTTTCAGGTCTGGGTATTTCATGACATAGGAAGTAGGGTGTAGATTAATTACAAAGTTCTTTAATAAAGTCTTGTAATTAGTCTCTACCTTTTCCTGCCTCTCTAAACACTGCTTGCCTTGATTGACAAATTGTATGTTCTGTGAGTCGTTGATCTTTCTTAGTTATTAATTATTGTTTATCCAGAAATCCATGAATAAGTAGACCCCACCACTAGGAGTTTCAAGTAGTGACAGGTAGTGACATTTCTCATCTTCTGTTTGTGAACATTTCAGGGATGAGACATAAAGGGAAATTCCAAATTGTTAAATACACCGTTAAATAAAGGATGATTTCTCTTTTTGCAGCAATTCCATTCTAACAGAGTTAAGGAGAATGAAGCAAAGTTCTATATTAGATTGTTACAGATTGTATAGATAATTTTGTGATAAATTTGTTGGAGTAGATATGGTGAAACTAAATTATGGGACTTCATGTAGGTATACTGTCATTCTGTACCTATAATGCCAGTAATTTTTATTTCAAAAAGAAGCTGTCATGTTTCTCCGCGCACCTTTTTATTTCTAGTTCCATTACCTGGAATTGAAAAAGGCAGTCTTTTCCAAATATTTTTAAATCATGTACTGCCTCATTGCCTACCTAGAAATGTGATAATTTGATTATTATAAAATTTGGACTTGGCCTCTCTTTGAGTCTAATATCCCCATGCCTTTTGTGTGTTCTTTCACCTGTTTAAAACAATCTGGCCTCCATAAAAAGAAAATGTTAATATATATTATTAATATATAGCTATCTCACTGTATGATTTTTGTTTTAAGGGTAGCTTCAGGATTGTCAAAAAATATTTATTGAGCATCTGTTATTGCTGGATAGTGGAGAATTCTGATTTTAAGGTATTTAAAATCTACTGGGGCCAAGACAAGAGACAATAAGACTTCAAAGAGATAAATGTGAACTTCAAGCATAAGGGTAATATGCTACAGTAAATTTAGTAGTGTATTAGTTCCATTTTTTTTTTTTTTTTTTTTGAAACAGAAAAGTTTGCACTAGCCTCAGGGCCCATGAGATCTGAGGCTGAAATAATGACATTAGGACCAGGGTGCCTCCTTGCCTCCAGCTCTCAGCTTTGCTTTCTTTTTGATGTGTATCCACACCCCTCCCCTGCCCTGTCCCTGACTGGGAATTTAGCCAAGGGCCTTATGCATACACCGCTTAGCTAGGTTCACCACTTTATTTTTATTTTGAGACAAGGTCTCACTAAGTTGCTTAGATTGGCCTCAAACTTGGGATCCTCCTGCCTCAGCTTCCCAAATGGCTGGTTTTACAGCCATGTGCCAACATGATGATATCCTTCTTAGGTAGCACATTGCTTACTCTCACCGAAACTCATTAGTTCCTGCAGAAGTTCCAGGACTGGCTCTGATTAACCTTTCTTGGGTCTTGTGTCCTTTTCCATTGCAAGTACTGTGGTGCCCCTGATGTACCACATTTATCAGCTTCCTTGTTCTATGGACTGAGTTAGGGATGATTGAGTCTCCAAGGAAAAATCAGGGAGCTACCAGATGGAGAAACTAAAGATATCCACTGTGAAATGTTCATGTCGAACTGGACACAACACACTCCATGTAACCAAGAGATCCTTATTTGAAGAAGGGAGATGGCAGAGAGAGAAAGCGCGCTGGATGGTGGCCTTTTATGTACCTTAGGACTGGGAAGAGGGGGTTGGTAAGGTACCTCTGGGTTTGCATCCTGTGGGTTAATGATTGGTCCCGACAACCTACCCAATGTCTCATAGGCCTGATGTCATTATGAGGAGTTGAAAGTCAGGGCCCATAGGGAATCGAAAGCTAGGAGTTAGGGCGGGGCATGTGCTTAGCCCTACACACTGTACATGCTCAACCACTACATTAAACAGCATGAGCTCCCATAAATATTAGATTCAATAATTTCATGTCTATATCAATTTGTACTTTACACCAAGTATATCTATTCTGTACTTGAATATAATCTGTAAGGAGAGATTTATACTAGGTTATTGAAATATGTACACAAAATCATTTACTGAAACTGATGCTCATCAGAGAGTTAAACAATATTCAAATATTCCCCTGAAAAGCCCAAGGCAGGAGCTGACAAGGTTAAAAACAAGAGTCTGTATCCAAATATAAGTGCAGGGGAAAGAAAGCCATATATATAAAAAGAAAGAAAGAAATATAGATTGATAGATTGTGGAATCAGTAGAGCACACTCCCAGATCCTTCAATCTGTTGATACTTAAGGAACTCTCTCTACCAATTGTTGTAGAAATTTGTTCCACAGACCCAGAAAAATAATATAGCTTGAATGAGCTACTGTCTTCCAAGTTCAGTAATTCAAAAAATGCCAAACTACAAAATATTTTTCAACTCTAATTTTTATCTCAAAACTGACTAAAAGCAGGAAACAAGTGTATCTCAAATCTTAAAACTAATCTTTTCTTTTTTAGAGAAAAACATTTGCTCGATTTTCCGAAACATTGGCTTGAATAATGCTCTTTAAACATGGCAGGTTAGTTATATAAGCAGGAAATAAATTATCAGAAAACACATAACTGTGTTTTTCCACAGGACTAAAATGTTCCAATGGTTTCCCAGTAAATGAGTTTACTTTATTAAGGATCTATTTTCATAAGCCGAAGTTCATTACTGGTCATTGCTACCATGAATATGCTATAAATAAACCAAAAAATAAGCTCATTAAACAAATATTGTAATAGAAATCCAGACCTGTGTAATCATAATATCAAAAAATTAAACCTAAGTACTTATTATCTTTTGTAAGTTCACAAATCTGCCTAATGGCTGTATTAAAAATTAGTTGTTCCTCCCTGTACTTCATATTATTTTATGTGTCTGTTTTAGCATTTATCATGTTGTATTTTTATAAAATTTCTAATGTCCACCCTTTGGTGCAGAAGGATTTATAGCAGGTGGCAGTAGCCTGTTTATGTATTGGCCTTTATCTCCAGACGATGAATTTCTTGGACAGGGACTAAACCTTATTTATCTTCCTATTCTTAGTGTATTTAGCACTGAGAGAAGTAATAAATAAATTCTGAGTAAAACAAAGCATGAATAGAGGAATTAATGAACTCTTCCATTTAAATGACTTCCTGAGCTCCTTTTTATCTTCTTTGTTCATTTTTATGGGTTAAGCACCTCAAAGATGAATTTTACATAAGTTAACCAACTCCTAGGTAGATACCTGATTATAATTAGATTACGACTTATGCAGAGTGGGTGATGACTACTGGACTGGGCCAGGTTTGCCGCCGGAGTACAGGCATGGTTAGCGACCTCTGGCAAACTCACAGTTTACCAACACCCACTAGTGTTGGGTAAAGGAGAAACTCCTGGTGAAGAAAACTCTATATACTATTGGGATTGGACATACAAGTGTATGTCTAGCAAATTCTTGGGTCTGTTCCAAATATTTTTCCAGGAGGCAAGGGGCTGTTATATCTTCTGGAAAACACTAATTCCAAAGGAAACAGCCACGCTCAACAGCCCAAGCCAATAACACATCGTTCCTCACTTTGGAGGAGAGGGGTTTCTGTGCACAGGCATGGCTGCCACTCAGATTATCTGCTCTGCCAGGCACTTTAGACCCAGGGAAGACAGAAAGACAATCTTCCAACACTGGAAGAACTCTCTTCATAAATTCTCTAACACTGGAGTGTAGGTGTAGGAATCTCTCAAATACAGTGTGAGACAAAGCCAGGACTGAGGTTCTCCCTTGACCCCTCCATGGCACTTCATGCTTTTCAACTGTGCAGTCCTGGGGAGGCATTCAATCCCCCATCTTCACATTTCACAAAGCTTCTCTCCTCCTTCCTTCAAGGCTGTGGCTGTAAAGGACATTCCTAGCTGCTCTGCCAGTCACATACCTGCTTCTCTACAAAGTTAGAAGTGAGTTGCTTTGACTGAAGAGAGCCTGGCTGCTACTGGAGAGAATGTCCCTGTGTTACCTGCTCAAGTCTCTTGCTCCTTATGCCCTGTGTGTGAGCAGAGGCACTCATGTTCCCCAGCTCCCTGTTTCCACACGATGAAACACAAGAGGACAGAGTCAGCCTCTGACTCTCCCTCCTTACTCTCAGGTCAGCAAATAATGGGGTTGATAGGAGAGGCCTGTGATTTTCCATGCACCTGGCCAGGCGGTGACTTTGCTCTGAAGTCCTTTCTCTCTTACTGTCCTAGTCCACTTCAGGCTCCAGATGGCCTTACAGCCTGAAAGTTAGTGGGGATGAGATGACATACTTGGTTTTAGATCCAAATTGCATTCTCCAAGCCAAAGTTACCACAGTTTACATGATCTCTTGGGCAGTTGCCCAGTTCATTAGTAAATCTGGTTCATTAACAAACCCACAAGTGATCATTCACTAGCTATCCGTTCCTCAGGTCTGTATTTGATCTGTTAGAGTCAGCGTGAATCACAGTCTTCTCTCCCATACACCTAAGATACTGCTCTGATGTGGCCCAGACCCAGGGAATCGGTGAGGTAGGCCCACCAGGGTAGTGACAGAGGACTAGGCATGTGCTCTAGGACAGCCAGCCTGGTAGGGCTGATGGAGTGTTGGTGATAAACTAGCCTGTTTGATAGTGGGGAAGCTTTACATGGCTTTTGAGGAACTGTATCACGTAGGTGAAGCCAGTAAAAATGAAATCATTATTTTAAGTAATCTCGTTCATATTCACAAGCTGATGGCCCCTGGGAAAATCATAGTTACCCTCATTTTACCCTCAATCTGAGCATTTATTCGTTCATCAGAGCATCTTGTCCAAAATGGGTGATTATGATGGGCATATGAACTGACGAATCCACTCGAAAGGCTGACCATTTTGCATGTTGCTGTTTAAATGAATATCAGTTGAAATAGGAAAGCCTCTGCTCTTATGAGGTATGAATGTGCTAGTTTAAGGATTATTTTTTTGTTCATTTCCATGAGCCCTGAGTTTGGAATATGGTGAGATGTAAGCCTCTGAGCTAGAAGCCAAAGGCTTACTTCTTATTTTTTCAAAGCTGATATCATTATCTAAAGCAGATTCTCTGTGTCCTGAAGAAATTCTTTTTCCTGCCACTTTGCAGATCAAAACGGTTTGGTCTCAAAGTGAATTTCTTTCCATTATTATTTCAAATGATAACGCCAAATCTGCATACAGTTTACATTTGAAGGCTGCTGCAACAGTGAGTAGATGCTACTTAATACATTTTTGAAAATCTAATTTTTGACTTGGCACTTAAATATGTGCATATATAAACATACAGCCTTCTATTTTGCTGTAAAATGTAGTCCTCCATCAACAAATACAAAGATTGTAATTTCAGACATTTCCCAGATTTTGTTATATGTTCCCATTTTTCTATAAAAAACAATCATATTTTCTTTCAGGTAGTAGCAATATTTGTTTTTTATTTTCAATAAAATGAAATCCAATCCTGAATAATCCTAAAACCATGGGTATACTTTTACTTGCCTTAAAATACTCATATGGTTTTTATTCATTTATCTTCTATGAATAATATTTTATCAGTTATTCTCTAAAACCTGTATCAGTATTGGAGTTTGGGATTTTGCAATTGCAAATTCACTTGTAAATTGAGTTTGATAAACTTAACATCATTAATATATTACATATATTAAGGAATTAGGTACCAGATGATACATGTCCTCAATGTTCTCACTGACTAGGCAATCCTTAGGATGTTTTTTCAACTGTGTTGACAAACCTGAAACTGCAAGGGTATTTTTTCTGCAATCCGACTCTATAACTTTACCTCAAAGGTATTAGCAATAATGCTTTGACCATGGAAATGGAGTTCGGAATGAGGAAGTTAAGGAGTAGACTTCTGAGAAGAGAAGAGTTGGCCTCAAATCTCAGCCCTACTACTTACTAGCTGTGTGATCTTGACTAAGTTACTGCAATCCTCACAGCTTCTCCATGTGAAAAGGAATTGTGTTCATGTGCTAAGCAAATTAAACAAGACAATGTGTGCCTAACTTAGTAGGCACTTAAATATGCCAGTTTTAATATCCAGTAACACATTCTCTCTGGAAGCTCAGCTATCTCTATGGGTTAATGCACCGTAATAGTTATACAGTCATAGGAATTTGGAACTAGAAGTGACCTGAGAGATTGATATAGTGGTATTTCACAGGTGGGGAAAACAAGTCACTGCAAAGCTAAATGACATAAAGCATCTTTTTTTATGTTTTATATAAAGAAATTGGAAGCAGAATCAATACTTGTTCAAGTTTTCATCTGAATGATAGGAAAAACCAACCCTCAGAAAAGTGGTAACAGGTGTGAGGCCAATCCCTATGACAATTTCTGGTTCATACTCCAGGTAAGGTAAACTCAACCTATTTTTGAGGGAGAGTTTCCTTCATTGTATTCTTTTAATGTATCTGAATGTTTTCAAGAGTACTGGAAATTATGAACTGAATCTTATAATCAGTTGTCCAATGTCTAGGGAAATAGACATTTACTGTGATTGATAACTTGACATCACAAAGATAATTCAGATATACTTAAAGCATTTTTGTCTGAGGCTACTGCAGAGATTTTAAACAGGGTTCTGAGAAGTAAAATTTCCTTGGCCCTAATTCCCACAAACTTTCATGTATACTGGGCTTTATTTTCATCCACGGAACAAAAGGACTGGGTAAGAGGAATATTCCCACGTGGCAACCTTTACATGACTACCATCACAATGTTTATTATACACACACCTGGAATGTTATTTTATTTTTGAAAATGGTGTCCCTTTTAAAATTTAACCTTGTCCTAAGAGATAGTAGCTAGCAAGTGGCATATTTGCTATGTTGATGATATTTTTTTCTTATATAAAGATAAATGTGGAAATATTAAAGTGAAAAAGTCTGTATTTACCACCTAAAACTGTCTCATTTTTATAGCCTTGAAATAGTCTCACTCTTACTCCTACTCATCCCCAAGACTGTTCAGAATAAAGTGAGTTGTGCAATGACAAAGTCATTTCTATTCCCAAGTATCAGTCTCTGTAATTAAAAAAGAGTCCCCTTATTAGATCTATGTGATTTCAGGGGACTACAGTGTGGGATGGGATCCATGTGCTTTTGGATAGGTACTAAGAGAAGGCAAACATTGCCCAATTTCCTATTCAAAATACTGGTTTAAAAGATTGAACCACCACCACTAAGAAGTATTGTTTATTTTTAGATTACTTCCAGTAATATCAACTTAAGTCCAAATCTTTCATATGAATTCGTACTTGCCCAAGGAAACTTCATATAAAAACTAATGTTCTTTAAAAACATTCTTAAAAGTCTATGAAAATTTTAACATCCTCCCAAACATCATTCTTTCTAAAAATAAAATATTTGAATTGGAACATGTGGAAAAAAGTGCATAAAAATTTTGCCCTCATTAATGAAGAAAATATATTTTGGAAAAGATTTTGGAGGTTAAAAGGAAATCTCAGCACTACATACCTGTTCCTTAGTAGATGCTGATCTCTTGATTAAACTGGTCCCTTCTCAAAAAATTTCTCCCCTTCACAAAGAACCTAAAATTACATTCTGTGATTTTTCTCAAATCTAACAAATCTGCTTTCCTTTTTGTTTTCATTAAACATTAGAAGAATAATCATGGCTAATTTCTATCAGGTAGGTAGATAAATAGACACAGATGTATATATATATATACACATACATACACATGTGCACCTATATCTATATTATTAACAGACATGAAATGCTTTATTTGGGACAGCTTTAGTTTGCATTGATCTCAGCATCACCCAAACCATGTTCCACAATTTCTAAGTAATGTTAAATGGTTGTTCCATTAGATGTGTATATGTATATACGTATGTATGTATTTTGTGGTGCTGGGGATTGAACTCAGGGCCTTGTGCATGCAAGAGAAGCATTCTACCAACTGAGCTATATCCCCAGCCCCCAAATGGTTGTTCCATTTAAGAAAAAATCTATGTTCAAATAATGTTAGTAAATACTGAATTAAACAAAACTAAACAATGTATAATACTGTATACATTTTAAATTCCAAGAAGGTGCATATGGAAGTACTTCTCAAAATTTTCAGTAGGTTTGGAATGGGACTTGATAGTCTGCATTTCTAACAAGCTCACTGGTGATGCTGATCCTGCTGGCCCAAGGACCACACTTTGAATAGCAGGGGTGTCTTCCTTGAAAACTTACTTACCAGGAAACTGCGCACCACCTCACTTACTTGCAGTTGACTGAGGATTTGGGAAGTTTGGTTGGTTGGTTGGCTGGCTGGTGAATTGATTTGTGTTTGTTTGTTTGTTGTATAAAACTGATTTGAAACTGTGAGTATAGCTGAATCCCCTCATTTTATAGAAAGTTGAATGTCAATTTTTTAAAAATCACTATAAGATTAAAAGGTAAATTTTACTTTTACCTTTTCAATGGCTTTGACATAGGTTGTGGTTGGGAAAACTTCAAATCCTATTCTAAGTCAGGTAGTGGTGAATGGTTTTAGAAATAAAGGGTCAGATGTCTTTTGAGTTTTTTTCAAATGCTCAATGAAGGAGGTTCTTGCTTCAAAAAGTATACTAGAAAGATATACTTGACTTCTACAGCTAAATTAGAATTTTACTAACAAACCATTGCATTACATTATTGACATATTTTTGTCTGCTGTTGAATAATCAAAGGATTATACAGAAATTCACCCAACATTTTAGGTGTCCAGCAAACCAGCCACCAAATGCTCATCCATCTACTCATCACCCACTACCTACTCACCCAGCCACCCACCTGTCTGCCTACACACCTGACTCCACCCACTCATTTCAGCCCACATCCACCACATGTCCACCTATCTATATATCCACCTACCTATACATCCACACACCCGTTCCTTTGTATAACAATATTTGTGTGACATTTATTTGTAAAAATGCAGAAAAAGCATAGTTAATATGTGAATTTAAGGTACATGGAAGAATAAATTACACATTATTTTACAATCTGCCCATATATTTCCTTACACACCAAATCTTCTATCTGTAAAGAGTTTTTTCAACAGTTTTTAGCAAGTGGATGTGATGGTGTTAGAGAAAAGAATGCTACTTGTGAGTTGAGGTCCGAGCTGTCACATTCCCTTAACCTGACAGTCCTCATCCTTCATTCCATCAAGGTTTCATTCAGTCCTTCCCTACCACATTTCCTGGTGTTCCCCTTCACGGTTCTCTCCAACCTGCTAAACTGAGCTCCTTGAAATTGCTCAAACCCAGGTCTTTGATACTTTCCCTCTCCGCTTTGATTGCACATTCTGTTTGTGCTATATGTCTAATTCACAGCCCAGTACTTCTCTTTCCTTTCTGGAAAAGGTTTCCCAGATCTGGTCTCCCTTGATTTGTCATCCACGCTTCCCCAGTGGTGCTCATTGCTTTTGGCCTTGTGTTCTTACTATTTGTGTGTCTGAGAACACAAGGATCCCATAAAAAACAAGGCTTCTTCTTGATTTATCATCACTACTTCACAGAACCTCATCCCATCTCACTCATCCCATCCCACTGTCCCTCAGCAGCCTAGGACACAAGGCCACGAGAAGTAGCCTGAGGACCTCCTCCTACCTAGCATCTAGTAGCTTCCCATTCTTGACTGTACAGTCCCCCACAGTCCTCCCCACAAAGCCTTCCCCTGCTGAGGCTTTAAAAGCAAGAAAGACCAGGGGGAGCTATCAATACTTTCCCCTCCAGAGACCTTGAGAAGAACCCATTCTATCATGTTTAACAGTATCTCCTTCAGAAATGGTAGTTTGCATTCTAAACAACCAACTTTGCAGGGAAGTAAGAACACAAACTACGTTTGATTTAAAGACTGTCTGAACTTATTTATATAGGGAAGTGGGCTACATTTACAAATTGCTGTTTCACTGCTGGGAGAACATCTAACTTTGATTTATACATATAGTATAATATATACAGATATGCCTCCATTGTGTATATACATAACTTAATTCTCTAAATACAGAAAAGTACAGGTAGCTGCATGTCAACTCACTCGAGAATCACTTTGCTCCTTTTTGGCACACTCCTGAATTTAAATAGATTTTGTTTAAATTATTTATATGTATATAGGATGCAATATGTGCATGTGTACTGTAACACAATATAACATATGAATTTTTTTCTACAAGTAAAAAACAAAAGTTGAAGGACACTGGCCTAGAGAAATTCTTGGACCAGTGCATCAGCTTAGTCTTGATTATTTAGCCTTTATTTCCAAGCCCAAAAACCACCGTCCAGAATGACTAAATAAATTTGATAGCAGAATATTATATAACAGTGAATATGAGTAAATCATAGTTTTAAGCAGCAATAGATAAATCCTTGTTAAAAATCAATTCATGGATTTTATTATTTATTTATTTATTGGCACTGAGGATTAAACGCAAGCACTCATACATGCTAAACATATGCTTTCCAAGTAAGCCACACCTCCAGCCCTGGATAAATCTTAGAAAGCTAATACTGAAATGAAATAAAAAATCAAGATGCAAAACAAAAAACAAATGCATGCAATGTGATAGCATTTCTCTGAGACTCACCCTTGGGCACCTCCCCAGTGATTTTTTAATCCTAAGGAAAATATTCATGAAAGCTGTACTCATCTCTCTTTGTCTGCATACAGACACTTTAGGGAAAATTTCATATTTTAGTCTCTTGAAAGGGACTTTGGAAGTCTTTCCATCCATTCTCAAATGCAAAACAGTCCTAAAAGCTCCCTTTTATATTTTACCAGAGTTGATGGAGATTTGCTATTTTCCACCTCAAATTATAGGTATCTTCAGACTTCAAGGCACAAAGTTTGCTTCCTGTCACAAAAGACTTCTCAAAGCTGGCTGTATCTGGGTGCCAGGGTCCTGGCCACAAAGGGGACAAAGTTAGAAGAACTGATCCTGATGCCACTTGTCCTTTGCACACCCTGTGGCAGGAGCAGGCAAAGGAATTTGAATTCTTCAGTGAGGTGACAAAGATTTCAGAATATTCCATTTATCTCTAGACCCTCTCTCTCTTGCTTAGGAATGAAATTACTCTATATTAAACTCCTAGGTTCCTTTCCAAGTAAAGCATGAAATACTTTTAGAGATGATTTTAAACAGATTTTATAATTATGATAACATTGGATAGGTATTAGATCCTAAATAAACCTCTTCCATCTTAATCTTCCTTTCTCTTTCTTCAGCGAATAAAATGTTAGAAATATTTCCATTTCTAAACCCTGAAGCAAATTTGCTTTTCCTTTTCTTTCTCCCCTCTCTATGATTTTATTAAATTGTTTTAGTGTTCACAATAGTGCCTGCTTGCTTTCTTCACTTTGTTTTTGTTTGCAAGTTATTGGCTGTTTTATCATTTTAACTTAAGAAAAAATATTTATGTAAAAGAAAATTTACATTTTAGAAATATTTTTAGCAATTTAGAATGATATCTCTAGAAGCAAACTTCCTTGGCCACCATCCAGCTTTTTCATTTATTGGTTTTGTCACATTGGACTAGTTACTCAAACACTGGTGCCTCAGTCTCCTCACCTGTAGTGTGGAAGTGGTTGAAATGTTCTCCATGGGATTTCTGTAGGACTGAGCAAGTTAATACATAGAAGTGTATAGACCACTGTATACAGCAAAGGCTCAATCCGTGTTGGTTATTCTTACAACTGTCATCATTCCTACGTTTACAGGGAGACAACCAGCATTATGTTGCCAGGGTTTTTCTTCCTGCCGAGAAGAGTATAAGCCACCTGAGAAATTAAAGTCTAGAACAATTAGTGAAGAATAAAAGACAAAGTAAGAATTAGGTTTTAAGGTTGGAGAGCCTGATAGATCCAGTCGCAGGAGCTGGGCCTAGACAACAAGAAAATGGCTCCCATGATTTATTTAAGGGGGTAGGTACGTCCAAGGGCAGGGATAAGGCTTCAAGAGCAGAGTCTTGCTTCACGGTGTCTTGCAGTCAGCAGATTGATTGGCATCTTGGCAGGTCACCCCATCTCTGGTGCTGTATGGGACTTGGGGCAAACCTGAGTAGGGCTCACAATGTCAGGGCAATCCTATACAGAGGAAATGTCCACTGGAAGTTCCCAGACACCTGATTCTCCTATTCATTAGGCTATGATGCAGGACAGACCACACTCAGCCCACAGACAGCTCTCTACATATGTTACTGCACAGATTAGACTATATGGCAACCCATGACCTCTTACTAAGTACCCAAGACTGATTTTCATTTTTAAATTTGTTTAAACCAACACAATTTTTCCTCTTTGGTGAACTATTTACCCAACATAACTTTCTGTTAAAAGTTCAGCTTCATTTAGTTGTCAAATGAGATAAAGTACATAAAGAATGTCACAAACCATAGGCACTATGCAAGGGTCAGTTATTATAATACTCACTACAAAGAAAATGTCTATTTTCTAAATGCCTTTTTTTAAGAAAGACTTCATCTTCCTTTTTAGAAATAAATTCAAGGTGATTTTCCCATTAAGAATACATTTATGGAAGCTCAAAGATCTTAGACTAAGATTTCTTGATGACATTTTTCATTAGTGGAATAAGGATTTAGATTCTATCAGATTTGAACGCAGTTGCAATATCAGCTTTTCCTTCAACGAAGATGTGAACAGATTGCTGTCCCTTGTCTTTCAAAAAAAGAAAATCACTCTTGGTTGCAGGAATCTGAAAAATAAATTTTAAATAAAATAGATTCCTAGAAGCTTCAATTTTCAGACCATTTGACAATACTTCATTTAGCTAACTGTAATTAATTTCACACTTAAGAAATTTTCTGGGACAAAGACATCCAATCCACAGATCAGCATTCAGTTACTGAAATTTCTTAGCCCATCAACACAGTATCTCTTTTTTATTCCTTTTGTACACACCATATAGGTCACCCCAAAATAAGACTTACCATGACTCATGCTGTCCTTCCCTCAAGCTGTTCTATCAGCATGTTATCACACGTGTTTCCTGTATTTATTTGCTTCTCCTCTTAATTTTTAAACCCTTAAATCAAGGATCATATTATATTATTCGTAATCTTTTTATAATGGCCAGCAAAATTCTAAACATACGATAATTTCTCAGTCAGTGCTGATTAGTTGATTAATTGAAACTCACATGAGCCTGCTCTTGAAGCTAAAGAGACAAAACCCATATTTTTTTCCAAATGAAATAAGACCTTATAACAGAAAAAAATTTCACTCCTGCTCCACTTCTTCTACAGGCTTCTTTGAGACATTTGTGATGCCTAGATAACCGTAGCACACGGGAGAAAGAGCTCCAGTGGGGTTAAAAATGTCTGAGTTTTTGGTCTTGAATGTAAACAAAGAATTTAACCTCTCTGTGCCTGGTTTTCTTATCCATAAAATGGGGAAAATAATATCTGCCTGGATATTTTGAGGATTGAAGAAACTGTTTTATATAACATGCCTGCCTACCTCAGAACCTTGTTGGGGTGCAATAAAAGGCAGGCTGTTAAATACCTGCTTAAGTGCAGTTATTGCTTGGACACTTACTGATGGTTTTCTCAAAGACTCATTATGTCTAAAACAAAGTTATGATGTTACCTAACTCCCAGACCTAGTTCTCCTGTGGGGAATGGCACTACCATGCATTTGCTCGCATGAACCACACATCTGGAGCTCTCCTCTGACACTACTCATTCTCTTTCACATTTCCTCTTTCCCAGCCAATGCAAACTCATTGCCTCCTGAGTCTTCCACACATCCCCACCTTTCACAACCAACAAATTGGTAGATACTGCCTTCCTTTTTCCGGGGTCTCTGTAATACTTCCAGATGAACTTCCTGCATCCTCCATGAGTGGGATCAGTCTGCTCAGATTATATTAGATAAATGCAAATCTGATCACATCGTTCCCTAGCTGCCTATCACTTTTAGGAAGACTGATACTAGAATCTTTCACTTGGTCAATAAGATCTGTTATGATCTGTTTTGTGATTGTACAGGATATTTTCCATTGATCCTTCAGAACCACTGCATCCTTCTTCACTCTGCTCTGTGCCTTGGGAGCTGGTCTTTATAGGCTACATCAAGGGGCTCCCTCGCTTGTTTGACTAAAGATTGACTAAAGAAAGGCAGGAGATGGGAAGGAGGCTGGAGACTGCAGTATATAGTTTTCCCCCTGTTATATAATCTCCAACTGGCTCTCTCGCTCTTGCTCATTCTCTCTCTCTCTCTCTCTCTCTCTCTCTCCCTTCTCTCTCTCTCTCTTTTCACTGTTGAAGACTGAATTCAGTGCCTGATGCATACTAGGCAAGTGTTCTACCGCTGAGCCACATACCAACCCTGACTGCATCTCTTTTTAGAAGGCCACAATTACTGTGTATCATCTTTTCTCTATAACTATTTTCTCTGAGAAATGTCCCTGCCTTCCACTTTGGTGCCCAGGAATGGGAGAAGTTTTTCATTCTTGCTCTCCTGGGGTACTAGACATCCCTTGTTAATTTCCCTTAACCATTCAGACACCATTATAAAGAGCCCTTTAATTAAACTGTCCTCAATTGGCCTATTTGAGTGTGCCCTCTGTTTTCTGCTAGGACTCTGATTGACTATTCTTTACTCTTTAAACCACTGTCCTTTGGGTTCTTTGAATATTCCATGCTTTCTTCCACCTCTGCCTAGATGACTTCAACTCATCCCTCAAATCTCACCCCAAATATCATTTCCTAGTAGACACTTCTTTTTGACTCCCAAAGTAGGTCAGATAACTATGACACGCTTTCATGCTTCTATATAATTTTCCACAGCTCTCACAATAAGATAATGAATATATCACTTAATTAAAGTGCATCTCTGCATGAAGGTAGGAATAATATCTATTTTGCTTACCACCACACCACAGTCCCTAACACAGTGTCTGGTACATATGATACTCAGATTATACAAGATCAAATAATGAATGCACTCAATTTTCTAGCCTCTAACTATAAATATGCCAGTCTTTAGGTTTGGAAAAGCTGAGCACATTTATCTACTTATTATGTAGGGTCGTGTCACAAATGCTAATCACATTTTGGGTAAACAGGTTATTTTTTATTATGCCTTCCAATCACAATTTCCAAAGCCACATGGTTCCAAGTTTCATTACATTAGAAATATGCCGGCTGTCTCTTCTCCTTTTCTTCTTCTTTTCCTCTCTGCTTTTTATTTTCCTCAGCAAATCATTTCCCCCTATCTAGTATCTCTCTTTTGTAGCCTAGAGTGCTTCCCTTCTCCATACCCACATGACTGGTTTTACTCAAAAAATCCAGGGAAGCCTACCCTAAACAAATTATTTAAAATTCCGGAAGTGACCCTCTTTCTGAATCCCCAGTGTCTTGCCCTATTTTTCAGTAACTTTATCGTCCTCTAACATCATGAATATATTTATAGTATGTATTATCATCTCTCTTCTCTAGTGAAATCTATATATCACAAGTGCCCACAACAGTGCCTGGAGCACAGAAGGCATTCAAACATATTTCTTGAATGAATTAAATTGATATCCTTTCTCAATCTTTGATTGACATGAACCTACTGTTTTCCCACAAATCAAAGGCAATAACAGACTTAAAGTTTCTCCTTTGCTCCTTTGTACCCCTTCACAAAACTTTTGATGCAAACATGTTAAAAGAATCTCATGTGATTTGAAGGAAATCCATACGTTTGAAATTCATAATTGAGTGAACACAGGATTCATACTTCCTGGATTAAAAGCCCTGCACTTGGTAAATATTTTGTTATGAGAGTAATAAAAATAAAGGCAGGTGGTAATGAAATTCCACAAAGGTGTAAGTGAAATGCCTAATCTCTATTTGTCAAGCAATTAATTTCTATCTCCATTCTATCAGTAAGTCATTTTAGAAATATCACCTGAAAAGCAGATTTATCATGTACTCTAACAAACGGAACTCCTTATCAATTTTCACTTTGTCCATTCTGTGTTATTTTCACCATTCATATTCAGAATGCTTCATCAAGCCCTGTAAGTTCCCAAAGTGCCTTCTAAATCATTAACCATCAAATTTTCAATAGCATTTTAGGCCCATCTTATTCATTGACTATTGGTTACTCATGCCCTGCATTTATGATTACTCTCTAGTCATCAAAATACCCCAACTGATTGATCCAACAGAAAATGTCTATTAAACCTCTAGCATGTGCTCCTCTTGGCATTGTTTCGTTAGCCAGGATACTGCACCTGTGAGCATGCGAAATGCTGAGCATTGGTTGTCCTACTAATAACCACAAAATATCCGTGAGTCTGAAGCTACTTTTATGCAGATGTCACTGAGGGGTTGAAGGAAAGACTGAGAGTGGGTTCCCCTTACTGCCAGCTCAGCTTTATCACACTATCTCTGAGGTTAGTACCTCCTTTTTCATTAGGATTATTCCTACTGAAACTCTCAACTGTTTTTCCTCCTTTAGGTGATACAAGGTAGAAAATTGTATCTGAAATATTTTATGCTTTTTTTTTTTACTTTTCATGTTACTAACAAGCCATTAGCAAGAATGGGAGGGGATTGATTCCAAAGTTTTCCATGTATTTCCTGACTTAAAGTCAATGACTGCTAATTTTTGGATGTACATTTTTTCTCATGTTTTTGTGCACACATACACACACGCACACACATACACCAGTGATCTGAACATGTCAATAGTGCTAAACTAGAGCCGGGCGCTGTGGCTCACGCTTGTAATCTCAGCACTTTGGGAGGCTGAGACAGGAGAATCGTGAGTTCAAAGCCAGCCTCAGCAATGGCGAGGTGCTAAGCAACTCAGTGAGACCCTGTCTCTACATAAAACACAAAATAGGGCTGGGGATGTGGCTCAGTGGTCGAGTGCCCCTGAGTTCAGTCCCTGGTGCCAAAAAAAAAAAAAATAGTGCTAAACTAGAGAAAGAACAGTTCAACCCTAATAACAGTGGCATCTATAAAATATATACATATATATATATGTATATATATATATATATATATTTGGTATATATATATATATACCAAAAAGAAAAAAAAATGAAGAAGGAATGGAAACATAGCCTCTAGGGTAAAGGTTAACAACTGAACTGTCATTTAGAGTGGATGATTTGCTTTCCCCTAAGCTTAGAACTTTCGGGGAATTTGTTTATGATCCCAGGCAGCTTTCTCCGCAGGGGGGAGGGTGTCAGTTAGCCCTAATTATTACATTTTGTTTCACAGTCCCACTTAAACAGCTAACCTTTTTTTCTAATGGGTCTGGACTCTGGCAGCCACAGCTTGAACTGACTGAGCTGTTCTTTCTCTAAATGGCCTTTTGTATGTGGATAATGACCCCACTCTCTTGAATAGGGCTTCTCTCTACATGCTGTAGCTAAATGCATCATTGGAAAAAACAAAGCAAAGAGAAATTTCAGTAAAATGGTACATTATGGCCTCCTGGGCGAGGGGGATGGTGGGGGGCAGGGGGTAGTGCAGGCTTGGCTCTCAGACCCTTACACTTCCTTCTACTATAGTTTTATACACAATTATATTTTTCCTCCAAGCAGAGGGATTGCATCTTATGAGATTTGTGTGGGTTCCAGTCTGTAGTTTGAGAAGACAAGCTGTCTTCTCAAGAGTGATTTAAGGGCTGCCTGGGTCTTCTAAGTACAGATCTGCTCTGCCCCTTTATCCAGTTTATTAAGTCAGAGGTGGCCTTAGAGTAAGTGATAGAAATAGGAATTTCTTCTTGTCACCCCAGGTCTTGGAGGGCTTTTAGGCATGCTTTCCCTCGTGCTATAGTTCTGAACTCACCATGTCCCCTGTACAGGGCAGCCCTTGGGAACAAAGAAATGAAAGCTCTTGGAAATCCTTCTCCTGATACCACTTGATGAATCAAGGTTGAGAATGATCAAAATAAACTTGTTTTTCCCATATTATAACAGGAATAAAGATGTCAGAGATCATAAAACTGTAAGGCAGATTTTGACCTATTTTGCATTTCAAAATAATTAAGGGGATGTCTAGGTTATCTGTAGTCTCTATGCTTTTCATTCTCTCAGGTAACTTAAAATTAAAACAAAGCAATTTTAGGTCTAAAGTCCACGCATGTTACTAAGCCTCCCTACGCCATCTAATTCTCTACTCTCTTCTTCACTCCCTCTGCTTATTCTCCTCCAGTATGTTAAATCACTGTGTAACTTATTAGACATTATGTAAGTACTAGTCAGTGTGTGCTATGACTCACCCTTCTCTCCTGTACCAAATTCCCTCCATTGTACCTTATTTACAGGTACTTACTGATTCCAGCCAATTCATTTTTTCTACTTCATCCCATGGGTATTTTAATAGTTTCATTTAATGAAGTAATAACCCATAATGGGTTAATAAAGGGCAGTTAGAGATGCTAGGACAAAGCCCTTTGAAGTTTCCTTCCAATGTGATTTGTTTGCTCTTTCTTCTGGGTACTTCATCTTTAAAAAGAGTTATGATAATACATCTCACCTTTACGCAAAGAAGTGAACAGAGAGATGTGCATGTGTGGCATGTGTGTATGTGTGGGGGTTGTGGGGGTATTTTAAAAGCACACATTTCGCATAAACGAGAAGGCAAGAATTAGAGCTAAAACATGGAAAGAGAAAGTTTTACAAGGAGAGACAAGTATTAGCAATTACACATATAAATTGAAAATTAGCATGATCATCATAAGAAATTCTAAATAAGTCTTATGTGGGTTATGCTTTTTCAAAATGCTGCTCATTTTAAAATCAAATGAAAATGCATTTGGGAGACCTTATAGAATATCAATCTCTCTGAAGGTATGGTCCAGTTATTTATATATACTCCTAGTTTTTCCAGAAAAAGTTGAGGCCAAGTAGCCTCATGTAGTAGGTTTGGGTGACAGCTGCCAAGGAGAAGATTGATGCTAAAGAAAGATACTGACTGGTTTGTAAACCTTGACTTTCTATATGGACCAAGAACCCTTGATCCTGTCAAATTTAGAACACAGATGTCACCTAGTCTTTATGAGCCATGTAAGAATCTGGAAGGTGATTGAAGTTTCAAGTACTAGGAAGGTGGATGTTCTAGAATAGCACCCCTAAGGACTCCTTGTTGGCCCATAGAGGTGTCAGCATGAACTGACCACTTGCTAGTGACTGGATCTGTGCAGACAGGCTCAGAACAGCTTCAGAGTAGATGCTGAACTGGGAGGGATGAAAGAAAGGAGGGTCATAGGATACCCTAGAAGGTCACATTCCACCACAAGAAATGGGATTAGCAACAGGTTAATTGTAAATAACAACAGAAAAAAAAACCTCTCATTTATCTGTTCCAAGTGAGTCCCTGCCACTGTTCTTAAGTATTGGCTCATTTAGTCTCACAACAGCTCCATGAGAGAAGTATTACTACCCCCTCCCCACTTTTTTGTGTGTGGTACTGGGACTCGAATCCAGGCGCACTCAACCATAGAGCTACATCCTCAGCCTTTTTTATTTTTTATTTTGAGAAAGGATCTTGCTAAGTCGCCAAGGATCTCTACTACCGGTCTTCAGAGGATTGCACTGGGCACAGAGAGATGTCTGTACTTGTACAAAGTCATTTAGTGCTAAGTGATAGAATCAGGATTCAAGTCCAGACAGTCTCTGACACCACACTGTAAAAGAGAGGTATAAAAAAAGAATCAGGAGTCCCTGAGGAGGGATTAGCATTGTTTTTAAACCTTTCCTGTATTCCTATCTTCCATATAGAACTACTGTTAAAGGTAATAAAATTGACCCATGAGACTGAAAGAAAAAGAACCACTGTTAAGAGTTTGGTACTTTTCCTTTCATCTTGCTATACAATGGAGTTTGCTTCTTTCTAAAAAATGTAGCTATAATTATATAGTATAGACCATTTTTAAAATGTAATTCTGAACTGTCTGTAGGCCTTGAATATTATTAAGTAATGACGGAGGCAGTCATTGAAAATCATTGTTTGAGGGTTTTTTGTAGCCCAAGAGATAGGATTGTTAGGTACATTTTAAAATATTAAGTCACTAGAGAAGTAGTCAGGTACGAGTCATTTACTTGTATGAAGCATATATTATGTTAATAAGCTGCTTATCTTTAAGAGTAATCATGAAGGATCACCTACATGTTGAAATAACCACAGTCTCAGGTATCAAAATGAAATTGAAAGCTTTTACATCTTTTTGTTACTTAATCTATGTAAGTTGATTCGTCAGAACTATAAATGCCATTTATAATTTTAGAAATTTCCACAAATATTCATTAAGAACACAGTCAAAACAATGTTTCTTTTACAGCAATGCTATAAAAAATATTGGAAACCAAGAAGGGGATAAAAATCATAATTAGAGTCAGCCTTTCCATAAAGTGTGTGTCTGTTTAAATTTTAATGGTGGCATAAACAGGGGCACACAGCTCTCCATGGGCTCCACACATCTCACCTATTAACAAGGCACTCGAACCTTGTTAGGAAAATAAGGAAGTAGGTGGGGGAAATGTGCTTCAGACTCAAACTGTAGCTACTGACTTTCTTATCAGAAGCCAATTCTCACATTTGAAAACCCAACTGATCTAAGCAAAATTTTCAGCTTGCCAACTAATGAGTTCAAAATCTAAGTCCTCCTGTTGTTGCTTGATTTCCTTTCTGCTTCAGTTGTTCTTTCAAATAAAATGCCGAAATACCAAGGAAGCAATTTTCAGAAATGTACTGGTAGCTAAATCGCAGCTGTATGTTGACATCACATGTAGGTGGACTTCGCTGGTGTTAGTTACCTAAAGCCACTGTGACATCCTAATGTCATTCAAAGGAGGAAAAACTAATGTCTAAGGAAGGGAACTTCCCAGTCGATAGACAAGAGCAAGTAAAATTGCCTGATCAAAGTCAAATTGCCAAATTCACTAACCCCTCTTCAATAACAGAGAAATTTGCTTAAATCTAAACCCAAGAAAGGCTTTAAAAAGAGCAATGCCATTAGACGTAAGGGCTTTGCTTAGACTATCTCTTTTGATCCTTGTAACAACACTGTGAGGTAGTGACTATAATCTCCTTTGCTTTACAGACATGGAAATTGAGACATAGAATTTGAAGTAACTAACCCACAGTTTACAGATAAGGAGTGGCAGGATTGGAATGTGAACATAGATAAAACTTCCCAAACTTTTATGTTCTGTTACTTCCTCATCTAAAATCTTCAGGAACTAATAGCTTACCAATCCAGTTGACAAGAGATGAGGGGGCCAGGGAACCCTGTAGGGAGTAAGGAATGAGTGAAGGCCCAGGGAAATGAAGATATAATTTGTTTTTTAAACCAGCTTTCTATTTAAGCCCCTGTTTGGGGGTGATTCTGATGCTTACATTCCCAGATCCAGTCTCCAAAGCTCACTCCCATGCCCTCATGCTCTCTGGCTTCTTTTAGCTGGGTTCAGTCACTGGGAGGCATTGGGAGGAGACCAGAGGTAGCAGAGGAAAGGGCAGCACACTTCTTCCTCATGCCCTCCCTACTTCAGGGCGCTTCTCTGGCAGTAACTACACCCCACTCTTGCCCCTTCAGCCTTAGAGGTGGTATGCGCCTCTGGTGGCTAGGCTCTGGATGCTTCGACATCCCTTATTTCTTTTCTTAACCCTAACCAACCTCTTTAGACATCCTTTCATTAAAATCCCTTCTCTTGAATTATCTGGGGGAAATTCTGTTTCCTGCTGAGACCTGACTGCTAATAGGCCTGTGTTTCTAGCCTTATTCCTCTCTCCTGGCTACAAAAATCCATCCATCCATTCATTCATTAAACAAATAACTCATGGAGCCAGCTATTCTTACAAGGGCCGGTGCTGAAGAACATCATGGTGAATGAAGTGGACAAGCTCTCTGCTTTTCTGGAGGTTAAACTGTCTTATGCCTTCTCTTCCCCATACTTTTTTTTTTCTTCTTCTTGGTACCAGGGATTGAACTGAGCCACATTTCAACCCTTTTTATTTTTTTATTTTGAGACAAGTTCTGATCAAGTTTACTTCAGGCCTCACTAAATTGCTGAGGCTGGCTTTGAACTTGTGATCATCCTGCCTCCGCCTCCCCAGCCACTGGGATTACAGGTGTGCACTACCACACCAGCTTCCCCATACTTTTGTTCACTTCCAACTCCCCACTCATTTTTTTGCCAATTATAATTATTTTAGACCCAGTTCAAATGTTTCTTCATCAAAATTCCAAAATTTCTACTTTTTTTTAAAGCATGGTAAAGGGCTTGTTTCTATACTAACAATAGAGATTCTAAAATGAATTCTTAAAAGCATTCGTTGGTCACCCCAGCACCCCAGGTCTTGTTTCCTAGAGTCCATTACTCTGAAAAATTCACAGGAGTGAATGGAATTTTCCTGAGTAAATGGGAGCCAATTATTTGCTGCTTTGGAATGGTTGACTTCCAGAAGATAAAGAGATACTTGTGTCATAGGATCACTGATGGAATTATTAAACTATTTTTCTCTAGCCATTTCCAAGCCATAAGTAAGGCATTTGGACTCCGCTATCTAGAGGGAGGCCATATTGAGGAAAGCAGAAGGTTTCCACAGACAATGTCCTTCATGACTTCCATTTCTAGAAGCTAGAGCTCATAAGAAAGTCACAGCAGTGCGGCCGGGAGAGGTGCCAGATGACGGTGGGGTGGTTGGAAGCAAGACATGGAGACAGCACTGCTGAAGTCTTGGCAGGGTGCAGAGGCTGCTTCACAGTATTCCAGAGAGATATCAGAGGCTGTGTTATCCCCAAGGAGTCTGACCTCTGGACTCCCAGCCAGTGCAAAGACCCCAGACCAGGGTGTTCCTGAGTTCCCTGCTTGGAGAGGATGCCCTGGGCAAGCAGTGTGCATTGCAGGGAGCCCCTTGCCTATCAGGGACATATAGGGAAAAGCAAGGTGTAAGAACACCTTAACTTCTTCTCAGGTTTGCTTTCCAAATGAAATAATTCCATGCTTTCAGCTTCCAATGTTTGATTTCCTAGCAGCTGGACAAACTGTCTACTATTTTTTTTCCAACATCAAGTTCATTTAGTTAATATCAGCTCAACTCAAACCTGTATCTGAATTTGTATATGAATCATTAACTTGTATTTACAAAACCCTAAGCTGCTGCTGAGAGTAATAAAATTGCAGTTCCCTGGGTAAGTAGGAATATTTCTTGCAAAAGGGCCTTTAGTTTCTGTGTCTGCTTGTTCCTGATGACAAGAGAGACAACAGAGACAAAGACAGAGTGAGTTGCTTGACTAGGTTGTCAAATCCTCATTTAGAGTAGAAGTTGTCAAATTGTGTCCCACAAGTCCTATCTGGTACACGACCTGTTCATATGTGACCCATGAGCTAAGAATAATTTTTATATTTTCATGTGGCTGGAAAAAATTTAAATAGAATATTTTTGTTATACGTGTAAATTGTATAAAATTCAAATGTCAGTGTCCATGCTAGTCATGTTGGAACACAACCACATTCATTTCCTTCAGTGGCTGATTTGTGCTACAATGCGGAGTTAAGTAATTTCTAACAAAATCCTATAAAGCCTATAATATTTACTATCTGATCTTTTATAGAAGTTTGCAAATCCTGACGAAGGTATGGCAGTTCCTGTCTTGACGTTTTAAATGTGGCTGTCTGAGAGGTCTAGTCACCTAATTCCTAGATTTATTTCTATTACTATTAGGAGCAGACAGTGGTTATTATTCACTGAGGTGTAAAGTTAGCATCAGAATAGGCCAGATCCAAGAAGGGGGTCATCTCCATGAGTTAAGTAGAAATTAATACCTGTCCAATGAGCCTAGTCCACAGGAAGTTCTCTCAGAGGTTTTGGAGTAATAACAGCTTCCACTTGGGGAGCACCTGTTAGATGCCGCTGGCTGCCTTGGCAACTCACATCCTGAAAATGCCCCTGAAAGGTGTGTATTTTAAAGATGTCATGTAAGGGCCAGGTGTGGTGGCACATGCCTATAATCCCAGCAGCTCAGGAAGCTGAGGCAAGAGGATTGGAGGTTCAAAGCCAGCCTTAGCAATTTAGCCAGAGCCTGTCTCAAAATAAAAACTAAGAAGGGCTGGGGTGTGGCTCAGTGATGAAGTGCCCCAGGGTTCAATCCCCGGTAACAAACAAACAAACAAAAAAGATGTCATGAATGTGGACCATACTTGAAGTCCAGGACTCAGGAGGTGTGACGGATGTAACTGTAGAAGCAGAAGAGTGTAAGAAAGTCCTTCTGAAGTACAATGAAGAGGGCTGGGTTTTTGACCCACTTTACAAGAAGGCTGGTCTTGTGACAGATGGAGAGCTGCTATAAGGAACTGGTGACCTCGCTTACTGAAAATCACTAGTGTCTAGCAAGTAGTGGTTGCCTGGTAAATGTTAGTTTGTTTCCTCCTTCTTTTTTCCCCAAATTTTATATTTACCAAAATGTACTTGGGGTCTGCATTAAAACAAACAAATAAAAATCCAGAAATATTATAACACTAATAAAGTGGTTGTTAAAAGGAACTGGGGAGTGAGTGTAGGTAGATAGAGTTGGGTGGTAGCATGGTTCACCATATATATTTTTTTCTATTGATTTGGTTTTGAGCCATGTAAATGTGTTAGCTATCAAAATTTAAATGAAAACTGTAAGGAAGCATCATTTGATAGACAAGTCCACTTTTACCACACAGCTTCCTCTAATACTGATTTTATCCCATTTCACTTTTCCCCTTTACTTTAGATTTAATCTGTTCCTTGATTTGGAAATATATAACCCCAACTTCTTTGTTTATAAAAATAACTCCTGTGAATAACAGTGATAGTTAAGGTTGTGGTTCATTTTTACACTCAAAACTTAGCACCCAGTAGCATTATTGGTGCAAAAACATGTATCCTGCAATAGGTAAAATATTGAATACTTATCAATGTATTAATGCTGCACCAAATTATATAACATATTTAGAAGATAAAAGAACTTTTTCCCAAATTTACTGGAACATCACAGTGCCTTGTGATTATAGAAAGAAGTATGCCTGTGTTCCTTCACAGGAAATACACAGTCCTTCAGGTCTTAGATCCTGCTTCTGTTCTTAGCCCACCTCCTGAGGACTGCTTCCACCGCCAACATCATAAACAATTTGCAGGTCTCAGCAAGACCCTGCAGTTTCTCACCTAAGTGACTCTAACTTAGTACAGGCTTAGCAAATACTCAACTGATGGATCATCAATAAATTTGAATGACCAATTACATTTTATGATACTGGTTTCATTTTCCAGAATTGTGCTCCTATTCAAGAGAAGCTAGAAGAGTTAAATTACTTAACATAAATACACCCCCCTCATTTTAATGATTATGTGCAACTTCCTAAATTATAAAATTAATTAAATTGGCTTTTATGAACCAGTGTTTCCTGAGTTCCGTTAATATGGATCAAACCATCCATAGGTGAATTGGTTTTATCAAACCATCTATAGGTACAGGAGTGTACAGCTTGGAGTGAGCACCTGAGAAGGAAGCGCTCAGTAAGCACAAACCACCTCCACTTCCGGAGTCCAGCCGAATTCCAGAGCTAAACTTTGACCCTGAATAGTAAAATCCTCTGCAAAATTCTGTTTTTTAATTCTTTCTAAAGAGTTCAGAGATCAGATTCCATTAGTTAAGACAATATTCAATGCTCTTTGTCAATTGGTCCCGAGATACTTTTTTGAGCCATTTTCTCCAGGGAAGCTCTCTGCTCCAGGTAGGTTAGTTCCCAGAAGACATGCGCTCTATTCACTTCTACGTTCAAATCCTAAAGCATATTCTTCTCATTAAGCAAGTCTCCTATATTTGTTTGTTTTTAAAGTAGTTTGTCTTATGCTACTAAATAAAACCCATCTCTTTCCCATCCTCTTTCTTGGCACCTGCTGTTTATACCAAAACATCTAATAACTTGGGTATATGTGCCCTGATTGTCTCCCAGTTGCATTTTATGTATACATCTCATCTCCTCAAATAAAAAGAATGGTCTTCTGAGACATAGTTTCAGTTTTCTGGTTTTTTGTCATTTGTCATAATGCCTGCTGCAGGGCTGGCTGGGCGAGTAGGTGTCTATTTGTACTACTATGACAAAATATCACAGACTAGGTAATTTATAAGGAACAGAAATTTATTAATCACAGTCTGGAAGCTAAGAAGTCCAGGATCAGTGTGCTGGCAGGTTCATGGTCTGGCAAAGGTTGGGTCTCTTCTGCCAAGAGGTGTCGCGACTGCTGTGCCTTCTAGAAAGGAGAAATGTGGCATCCTCATATGGTAGAAGGTAGAGGGGTAAAAAGGGATGAACTTCCCCCATCAAGCCCTTAATAAAGATAACTGATCCCATTCCTAAGAGGAGTCTTCATGGCCTAAGCATCTTTGAAAGGCCTCACCTTAGCAATACCTGAATTTTGAAGGGGGACACATTCAAGACATAGTAGATGCTAATTAAGCTGAATCTCCAGCAGGCATTTTTGAATTTAAAAAAAGGAGAATGAATACATAATTTCTGCCTTGATGAAATTTATTTTTTGTTATCTAAAGCAATACAAACTGTTGCAATATATTTATTACTAGCCTTATCTTTTAGAGACGGACAAACAGATATTTACAAAAGTTTCCTGACTTGCCCAAAGTCACTGTGTGGCAGCATTGAAATTTGGAAACACATCTGCTGATGTCAAAGCTTTTTGTTTTTTCTTTTTCTCCTTTCCATGAATGTTTTACAGTGCTAGCAATCTTTAAGACTAAAGAGTTTAAATATTTAGTATATGTTCTTCGTTGGCAAATGGATGAAAAAATAGTTTTGCCTACAAAATGATAGTGCTATCTTTCTTTTAAAATAAAATTGAAATTGCATAGAAGATACCTTATCTTTATCAAATGTAACATGGAAACATAAAGGGACTTAGTAGGGGAATAATTTTCAACAGTTAGGGAAATAAAACTTTACCCAACTTAGTTAACTAACAAAGAAATTCTGAGTTAAACAAACTTCAGCTTCCCAGACTTCTTGGGGAGACAGTCAGAATATCAAAGTTTATTTTCTACTGCCTGGCCAGTAAAAGGTCTTTTAAAGACCCAGATTGTTCTCCTTTTCTCTCGTTTAACTTTAGAAGGCAAAAACTAAGATAGTAGTATAAGTTTAATTTCTAACACTTTCCCAAACAAAATCTTGGCTCAGTAGTCCAAGAAGGCAAAAGTCTTAGTTCATATTCTATTGCTATAATGGAATAACTTAGTCTGAGTCATTTTTAAAGAAAAGAAGTTTATTTAGCTCACAGTTCTAGACCTGGGAAGTCCAAAGTGTGGTGCCAGCATCTGGTAAGGGCCTTCTTGAGACCTTATGACATGATGGAGGGGCTCACATGTGCCATGGAGGAAGCACATTTATTTTTTGTTATCTAAAGCAATACAAGAGAGTACTAACTCTCTTCATCTTCTTAGAAAGCACTAATGCCATCAATGCATCCTCCCACTCACCTGATGGACTCACAAATTTCACCTCCAAATACCATCAACATGGTAAGGCAGCTGTGCTTCTGGTGAGGGTCTTGGGCTGCTTCACTTCATGGTAGAAAGCAGAAGGGCAAGTGCTGCATGTGAAGGAGACAAAATGTGAGGGGTAGCCTTACTTTAGAACAACCTGCTCTTGGAAGATGAACCTATTCCCTTAAAAAGACTTTAATCCCTCTTAATGGCCTAATCACTCCCTATACTGCCACAATGACAACTGAATATCAGCATAAATTTTGGAGGGAACAAACTGTATTTGAACTATAGCAAGTAGATTTTTAAAAATTCCTTGTTAAAATCTAGGTTTCCCCTCACCTCCACTGACAAACCTCAACCACATTTTTACTTCTTGTTCCTGTGGCCATACTTACCCTGGAAACAACATATTTGTTTTGGTCTTTTTTCCTCTTTGGGGCATTTTCTTTCTTTTCTGATACTCACTGAATGGGAGACCCTTGTGTTGTGCAGCAGGTGTGTTAGGTGGAAGGCAGATTGCCTCTCCAAAGACACAGCAGACAAAAGGGAGGAGCCAGCCTTCCCCACTGCAGGACAATGTCCTTGAGAACCATTTAATTCCTTTTTGTGAGAAGCAGAAAAATACATGAGATTGACATCTCCATATCTAGTCATTCCCACTGTTTCTCCTTCCTGTGAAATCTGGAAACTCACATGGTCAGTCATACCGTGTAAGTTCTCTAACTGACAGAAACCAACATGAAACTGGATAATAAGAGGAAGGGAAAGGATGAGGGGGAGGGAAGGGGCTTTCTGAGGACATTGAAGCTTTCTTTACGTAGAAAAGTCATTTCCTTTTATTCTAACCCCAGGCTTCTTTTAATTTTAAGCAATTAATTTGAAATTGCTAATCAGTTGCCAGAGGCATACTTCCAGGATTGCAAAATACCTGCGTTTCTAATCAACTCCAAAGTGATAATGATTTATATATCCAATATGTACTTAGTCTGAAAAACCCAGGCACTTTCTACAAGATGACCTATGGAGATTAGTCAGTAGAACTTTCTAAATCTTGCTAACAGCTGGGAGGCCCATAGAGGATTATAGCATTTTCATGATTGATCAAGAGAGTAAGCGCACACGGTTTGAAAGATACAAACTCTAAGAAGTGATTTCACAAAGATTAATTTGCGCATTTACTCAGACCAGTATTTTGAATGCTTATCATTCTCAGTGGGGCATTAGTGGAAATGCCCGAGGAGCCTCTAAAGAGAAGTAAGGTTTACATAGCATGAGCTCTCATTGCTGCTTCAATACCAAATATTTACTGGGAAGCAGGATGGGTTTCTTCATTTAAAGAGCATTATTTGGTTTGGCTTAATGAAGCAAGAATTAACTGTTAGTTCTATCACTTAGCCTACTGCTGTGATGTATCTATCTTTATTTAAAAAAAAAATCTAATACATTCTTGTCAGGTCATAGCAACCTACACATTTGAGGGAATTGGTAAGAAAGAAGACCATTGAGTCTAATTAAAGTGACAGCAGATATTTGAGTAGAGTGCAATAATTTGCATTGAAATATTACTACTTTTCCAATTAGAATTTATTTTCCATCTTCTACCCAAACAGGCAAGCAGATCTTTATGATCTTGCAAAGTCGTGTCTTGACCATCCTTTTAAGTCATGCTCTGAAAATAAGTACTTACATCTATCATGGGGTGCTCTTTTCAAAGGGAACCACAACTCTAGCCTCACTCAGAGCCAAACTCAGCATGGCAGCTTTCCTTGGAATTCTGCCATTCCAGTCAACTGTAGTGTCTACCAGTTGAGATTATGAAATACCTTGGGAACATGATAAGCCTAGGGGGCATGGTTGCAAAATGATCAACTCACAGTCTCTTAAACTCGACTCATCTTTTCCAGAAAGCCTTTGTCCAATGTTGTCAATTCTGTTGGGGCCATTATAATGCTTAGAGTCAGGGACTTATGAAAAATAAAGGATGTGGGGGAAAGGGGAAAGAAATGAAGGTAAGTTTTTCAAATAGAAATTCTGTTTGATGGTCTGGTTCATGGTAGCATTATTTTATTTTAGTGACTGCCTTTCAAAGGTCTCTATATACCTTTCCAAAATGCCCTATATTGTGTATGTCTCAAGTTCTAAAGTTAACTTCAAAAATGTGAATTTTTTGGTAAAAAGGGAGAATCTTTTAATTTTTTACAACAAACCTCTGAAGCCTCATTTTGATAGAATGATTTTTGGTCCCCTTTTTAGATCTTTGTTGGTATTTCCTAGCCTAATATTTTAAGAGGGAATGAAATCCTATAGTGTCTGGAATGAATAGGAGTGTGGACACCTTCAAGCCATGTTCTCTTCAAGGATTTTGTTTACCATTTAGTATCAAAAGGATAGAAAACTAAGCAGAACACTGATTAACTTGTGTTGCGTGACACTGAGGTTGCCAATTTACGAAGTTAGACCTCAGACTCAACACCTGCCCAGCACTGTTTAGACAGTTACATATTGAGCAATTATTTGGTGACGATATGGCTGCCCAACACTCAGACACCTTGGGAAGAGGTGTCAATCATCAACTATCTTAGCCAATTTTGAACAAATTCCTGTTTGTGTCATTAAGGAAACCAAGCATGTTTTGATGCCTTATAGTAGTTCTGGTCCAAGAGCTCCCTGTTTCTGATATCACAGTCATATTCTAACGGAGGTAATTCCATCTTTTTTTTTTTTTTGGTACTGGGATTGAACTCAGGGGCACTGGACCCCTGAGCCACATCCCAGCCCTATTTTGTGTTTTATATAGAGACAGGGTCTCACTGAGCTGCTTAGCGCCTCGCCATTGCTGAGGCTGGCTTTGAACTCGCGATTCTCCTGTCTCAGCCTCCCTGAGTGCTGGGATTACAGGCTTGAGCCACCGCGCCCGGCTGGTAATTCCATCTTAATGTGCTTGTTACCTATCAAAATGGATGTCACAGTACATTTCCCCCACAGGAGACAGCTTCTGTGATGAACAGGGCACATATATCTGGATTGTCACATACTCTAGAAACCTCATGGATTTTACAAATGGTCCAAATTTATAGTTGCTAGTTTTAGGGTGTGTGATTGTGAGGGAGGCTGTCAATCAAAAGAGGAGCTTAACATTCTCTGTAACTTTTGATATTGAAATAAGATTCCTTTTCTTCCTCTGTGGTAAGCTCAGAAATGGAGTGGAACAAGTTAATTAAAATACTTTTCAGCCACTGATAGTTTTCAATTGGTACTTCCTCTGGAGCATTCTTTGTTGCTATAAAGCTCATCTGAAGCCTATAGGAAGATCATTTAAAACCAAAATAATTTCTTCTAAGCTCTTTCTGCCCTCTTTTAAGATCTGAAGGCAACAATTTTGTGGAATACTCATTAATACCTTACCCCTCTGTGCTATCATGGAAAGTGTGGGGGAGCATCACATTTTAAGGCACATAACTTGAAAACAGCTTTATTGGCAGACAGCAGCTTATCATACTGTGTATGCTCATGGGTGATCAGCTTAGCCTTGAGGAAGTTATGATGAGCTCCATTCTAGGTTCTTGAGGTTATTTTTGGCCTTTCATTTCCTAGAAAAAGAAATATGCAGGAAAAGACTTATTTATATGTTGACTTCTTTGCTCTGTGTAGAACTATTTGAAGAATTATTTTTCAAACTAAAATAACTTACTATACAAGGAGTGAGAGCATCATCATGGAATGTTCATTTTCCAGAAATTGCAAACTGGTGGCCCACAGGCTACATCCAGCCTACAGACACACTTTGTGGGATACATGTTTGTTAATTAAGTTATGAGACATTTTATGAGACTGGAAATTTCCCATAAAAATATGAATTTGAGGATTCTTAAAAAAGAAAAAAAATCTGCCAATGCTGAGTCCACACCACCTCCAGGCTCAGGCCCTGCAGTAGCTACCTTTAGATGGGGAGGATGTGTTTATACCTCTTCTACTAGGTATAAATCCTTCAGTTGCCCCCTTTAGATGGGACAGAGCCCTTTAGTTTCCCATAGTTCTTTTCTCCCAACACAAATCATAAAATCAAATCCTGCTACAGGCTTAGCAAAGACATTTGATGTTGTGATCCCATTTCTTGACAAAGAACTTTTTGATATTATCTTTATTAGCAATAACAAGAGAAACTATGATAGTTTTTATAGTTTATATATAAATAGTTTTTAAACTATGATAAATACTTTTTGAACTTCTTATTAACTTCTTTCCCAAGATAACACGCCATGATTCATTGAGCACCTAGCACGTGCCAGGCACTCTTCTCACCCTGTCTCGTGTGCTAATCACAACTCCTCATGGTGGATAAGTTATAGACAAGGAAAGTGGAGCTCTGAGAGACTGATTAACTCACCTGAGATCACACAGCTCTCAGGTGGCAGAATTAAATTACCTTTCTGGGCCTGTCTGGTTTCAGGTCCAGACTCTTCTGCTAAGTTTCCAAAAGGTTTTAGATGACACAACATAAATCTCATTCCTTTTACTACACCCCTATCAAGAGTGAGGAATTGAGTAGAGAAGTCTGAGAGAGAGAGGGAAGTTTTGGTGTGTGTGTGTGTTTCTCAGTTGCTACACCATCATTTCCTTCTTGAAACTGCAACAAACTACCTATTTTGGCTTTTGAAATTACTCATGGTAAGCCATGAAACATTATGTATGTGTTGCTCCTGTAGGCTACTGGAAGGTTGACATCCACATGGCTTTTATACTTTGCTTAGATGTACATTGTCCCCCTCCAACTGCTGCACAGCTGTATGGAGCTCAATTTGTAATAAAAGTGGTTTAGTGCAAACCATACATACATAATAGTCTTTGATTTCCCCCTAGGCTTTGAAAATCTCTCTTAATTATCTTCCTGTAGGCTTGGAATTTCTTTGCCAAGTCTATCTTCATTTACTGAAGAGTCTCCAGAGTACCACTTTTAAAGGAATTTCTTCTGAAGTGGAAACTGGCCCCAAGCCCTCATGTTGAGGAAGGTCAATATAGCAATAAAGTTGACTTAAAACTTACCCCAGTGAGGAAGTCCTTTAAGAAAAGGCATTCTGTGCCCACTCTCTAAGAAAAACTGTGAAAATGGGAGCAAGAAAGAGAAAGAAGGCCACTGCGTGGGGGACTAACACTTAGTTGAGCTGATATCCCAGGCTGGAGAGACCTTCCACCTCTCCAGATTCCTGCTTGCCCCAGCACACTCGCTCAACCTTCCCAATGCTTTCATTCATCAATTATTTCATCTATTTGGGTATGCATTCAAGCCTTCTTGGAGGATCTACACAAAATGACCCCATCCCTTTCTCTGTTTTATTCTTAAACCTCTTCACGATATTATATATTGCTTTTGTTTTTTAATCTCTCCTAGATATGAGCTCTCTAAGGACAAGGATCTGGCTTGTTTTGTTCACGGCTATACCCCTAGCACTCTGCATAGCACAAAATAAGAACTCAATAAATATGTTATTGAAGTTGCAATGTATACTCTGGATCTGAAGTGAATAAGACATTATTCTTGCCTTCAAGGCATTTATAGTTTTTAGAGAGACAGATGTAAGTGCAACTCACAATATGAGAACCTGTATTTATTACATTAGCAAAAGTGATACCACTGATTAGCTATTGGACTGCAAGGGTTTAATGGTTAATTTTATGCATCACCTTGACTGGGTCCTAGGGTGCCCACATATATGGCTGAATATTATTCTAAGTATATCTGTGAGAGTATTTTGTAATGAGATTAACATTTTGAATCAGTAGACTGAACTGAGTGAAGCAGATTACCTTCCCTAATGTGGGTGAGCTTTATCCAATCAGTTGAAGGCCTTAAGAGAACAAAACGTCTGACTTACCCAGCAGAAGAAGGAACTCCTCTGGACTGACTGTCTTGAGCTGAAATATCAGTGTTTTTGGACCATCAGAATCACAGCATCAGCTCTTCTTGAGTCTTAAGCCTGTTGGCTTCAGGGGCTGGGACAATACATCAGCTCTTCTGAGTCTCCAGCATGCTCACTCTAAATTTTGGGACATTTTAGCCTCTGCAATTGCATGAGCCAGTTACATACCCCCCAAAACACAAATGTTTTATAGATAATACAATATATTTTATTGGTTCTGTTTCTTGGACCCTAGATAATATAGTGGGCCAGGCATTGCAAAAAAAGTAATGCCCTACTTCTCCAAATGCCAAGTGGGATTGGATATGTAATAGATTTACTGTGGGAAGAGCCTGTGAAGGATAAAGTGTGAAGGAGCAGGAATATTTGGGGAGCCTGTGGTTCATGGGGCAGATCTGAGACTTGTCAAAGAACAGAGGGACAGACTGGGTAGAAAGAGTTTCAGGTGGAAGTGCAGTTCTGAGAAAGTTTTGGCTGGACTGATGGAAGGTCCCTGAACTGAAGATGCCAATTCCAGGACTCCTCCTTTAGTCAGGAATGGCCCAACTCTGGCACCCTCATGAGCTCTGTAATCGGCTTTGAATGGTGCTGGGGAAGTATGGCCTGGGAGTAAACAGTGCAGGAGATCCAAGTACGGCAGCTGGGCACTGTCAGTGAGCTATGCCTCAGGCAGGCTGTCTTGATAGAGAGTGGAGCACAACCTGTGCTCCTGGCATGCCCTCCTGAGGTCAGGGTAGCTTTTCACAAATTTTGTTGTGTCCCCTTTCCATGTGGGAGGGACAACTTGTTTTTAAAGCCAGTGTGAGGAGTCGTCCCTAGGTGCCCTTCTTGGAGCCCATTGATTGTATATGTACCAGAGCCAATCCTGGAGCCATCTCAATTCATAAGCCAGAGTGTCCAGGCTGAGGAGGTCTGGGTGTGGAAGTCTAGGGGGAAACGTGGCATGGAAGCCATGTTATGTTTCAACTCTGCTGAGGCCAGGCACATGGAAAAATGAGGCACCTGTGTGGCAAGTGAGGGGAGGAGCATCTGACCTCTAAAACCCATAATATGCCAATCCCTGGGCCAGCTTTGGTAGCCACCCTCTACTTGAGAGACCCCACTGGCTGAGGTGTTGAGGATCTGAGCCACACCGTGGATACATTTCAACAGAGCTGGGAGGAACATGGCAGAGATTATCTGCTTTGTTGGAGAAGAAAACCTCCCATGGGTGGGCAGGCAAACACACTGGGCCACCTGTTCTTCTGGAAAACCAAGCAGGGCTTAAATGATTCTAAATCAAGGTTTTTTTATTCCTCCCTTAGGATCAAAATTTATTAGCAATTCAGAAGATTTGTGTGAGCCGGGCTTCCCCTATAAACATTTCCCTTCTTTCATTTATTTCCCTTCTATCATTTATTTCCCTTAATCTACAAATTAAGAGAACCGCCACTTAATGCCTGTAGAAAACAACCCTGTCAATTCACTTTGATGGAGTCGTAGTGATGAAACACTAGCTCATGCTAGACAGGAATTTGGAGATCCTTTATTGTTGCATATAGGGAAATGGAAACCCAGAGAAATGAGTGATTGATTGCTCTGGGTCACCTGAATGACTGGTAGCAGAAATAGCTGGAACCCAGCCAGGGCTTTGGTTCTCAGGCCTGAGGTCTATCCACTGAGGAGCCTCACTTTCTTTCTGGATGCTTTTTATTTTAAGTCCTTTAAGTTAAAGACATACTTGCTAGCCAGAGATTTTTCATAACCCCTGTAAAACATGATTTTCTCTTTTCCAAGAAACTACTCTTTTCTCTGGCTAAGATTTGTGACCTTAATATTGGTGGGGTGGTGGGAGGGGAAAGTACCATGCAATGTCATTACCTTAAAAACTGACACTGGCGAAAACCTAACATAAATCCTGTGAATGGAGAGAAGGACAGAGAAGCTGAGACCCCCCTAAACACCCCAGCTTTGGAAGTATTAGAGCTAGTATTTGTTTACTTACGTGAAAGATCCCAGGAACTGCTTGTCTATAGACTTGGAAACTTCTCTGAACTGAAAGGAACCTTGACAATTATCTATGAGGAAACAGAGGCTCAAAAAGACATGTCCTGTGACCAGAGTCACAGGGCAGAGTTTGAACTGGAACCCACACTTCCCACTCAGTCAGATGATTGCTGGTGGCAGAATGCTTTGAAGAGCCCAAGGATGAGGTTTTAATGTGAGCCAATCAAGTGCAAATGAGAAAGTCATGTCAAAAGTCAGAGTACATTGCCAAGAAAATCACAACTGGACTCTTACAGTGTTCCAGGCTGTATTTAGGGGTCTGTAAATGGATTGGGTACATCTCTATGCTGGACCACCAGTCAGCTTTCACCAGTCTGTCTCAATGATAGCCGTCAAATCTCAGTGGTTTACAACAATGGACTTTGTATGTTGGTCGTGATGGGTGAGATGCTGCTCCATGTGGCTCCTTCCATGGGGATCCAGGGTGGATGAGAAGACCCAATTTGAGATACGTCATTCTTGAGGCAGAGAGGAAAGGGCACAATAGCCCTGAAAGCCTTGGCTCAGTCATGGCATGTGCCACTACCACTCAAAAGCCACTAGTCATAGCAAGTCACACAGGCAAGGAAAGGAATATATCAAGTCAGGTGACAACAGCCAGGGATAGCACAGTGGACTGAATGTTTGTGTCCCCTCTAAGATTCATCTGATGACTTTCTGACCCTCAAGGTGATAGTGTGAAGAGGTGGAGCCATTGGGAGGTGCTGAGGTCATGGGTGGAGCCCTCATGAAGTGGGTTAGAGCTCTCCTAAAAGAAACCCTAGAAAGCTCAGTCTCTTCTTGCCACCTAAGGACACAGTGGAAGTCAGTGGCCTGCAACCCTGAGGAAAGCCCTCATCAGAACACCCCTGCCGACTCCACTGTGACCTCTGACTTTTAGCCTTAGAACCCAGAGCAATAAATGTGTGTCCTTTAAGCCATCCTGTCCATGGTAATTTGTTGTAATGGCCCTAAATAAATGAGACAGGTGGTGTGTGTGCGTGTGTGTGTGTGTGTGTGTGTGTGTGTGTTAAATATTTGAAACAATATTGCCATCTACCCATCTACCACATGGGAACCACCACTTCACATTTATTAGCTCATTTGATCTTCAGGACAAAGCCAATGAGGTAGATAAAAATATCATCCAACGACTAAAGTTAATATAACAAATAAAAGACAGGGCTGACATCTGAGGCCAAGCAGTGTGCCTCAAGACTCACCTACTCCACAAGCCCTGCCTATTTCAAGATCTCTGTCTTTATCTGCGAACCCTCTGAAAGACAGAGCTTTCCTTTCCCCGACTCCCTCTCCCAACTGGGAAAGTCAGCCTAATGCCTAATGCCTAATGCCAGGACTTCAGCCATCTGTTATTTTTACCTGCATTGACAGATTCATTTATTTATTCAAAAAAAATAGATATTGAGCATCTGTGGGTTTTTCATAACACAAAGCAGCAGGCATGCGGTGGGTACAGAGACAATCAGAAACAGATGATGGGCCTGCTCTCACAAACCTAGAGAAGACATGGACACCCAAAATGTGTGGAATAAGATGGTAAGTCACAAACACACATGAACCTACAGTTAAATTGCTGTGTGGAGGCCACAGGGAGAAGGGAGTTATTCTCATGAGGAAATCCTAGAAAAAGATGGGGGAGAAGTATCAGTTGAGTCTTTGAAGGACAGGTTGGGCATCAGATAGGCAAATGGAGGGAAGGAAAAGAATGCATGAAGAAAGGGCCATAAACAGTAAAAGCATAACATAATACACATTATCTTTTAAAATATAGCAAATTTTAAGAATCCTATTTTGGCTCTTCTTCATTTTTTAAAAAATATATACAAACAGCTTCAAAACATAAAATTAGATATTATGTCTTTCCATTTCCTTAGTGAAACATGATGAAAAGTAGAATCATTTTGTCTGGGGAAAAATGTTTTATTCGTTCATTCAAGACATGAGCACTTACTATAAGCAGGGCACTATTCTAGATATGGGGATGCAACAGTGATCAAGAGGCTCAGATTTCTTCTGCCTTCATGGTGCCTGTGTTCTATTGAGCACACAAAGAGAGGCCCAGAAGCTGAAGAGCATGTTTATGGAGGAAAGAGAGCTTGATTGTCAGGCTATCACCATTTGTCTTTTGCAGACAGTGGGGAGTTCTTGAAGGTTTTCTTCAGGGACATGCTGAAGGTTTGGGGGTTAATCAAGAGGCATTGTGGGAGGCTGGTGATCTAGAAATAGACTTGAGTGGAAAAAGGGACATTCAGAAAGCAATTCCTGCTGATGTCTAGCAGATGGAAAAGAAACTCTGACCTAGGTTGGCCAGAGTGAATGTAAAGGCTGGACAAGATGTAAAAGGTTCCCTCACAGGGAAAAGCAGGAGAGGAATTCCTGCTTGTGTGATTGGGAGACCAAGAAGAGGAGAAAACCAAAGCTCCGGTGCTTTGCAGCCTTATCTCTGGTCAGGGAAGGATAGAGTAGCTCAGAAGTTTAGCATAGAGTGGGTTTGGCATCAGATGACCCTAGCTTTGAAGTGTGGCCTGATATTTAACAGCTGTGAAACTTTGGGCTGGTTGTTTAACCCCTTGGAGCTCCAGTGACTTCACCTGTGAAAGTGAAAAATAATACCTAACTTTAGGACAAAGAAGTTCATAAATATGGTGCGCAGAAGACAGGTGACACTCTCAGCAGCATTTTTGCTACACAGATTATGGTTACATGGAAGATAAACTGTCTGGGGCATGCATTTGAAGTAACTGCAGGACATCCAAAAAGTGCAGCTGAGTCACAAAGATGAGGGCTTGAAACTTGGCGTAGAGGCACATTCCTATAATCTCAGTAACTCTGGAGGCTGAAGCAAGAAGATTACATGTTTAAAGCCAGCCTGAGCAATTTAGTAAGACTGTGTCTCAAAATAACTAATAAAAAAGACTGGGGATGTAGCTCTGTGGTAGAATGCCCCTGGGTTCAAGCCACAGTACTGCCTCAAACAAAATCTAACAAAAAAACAGAGATGAGGGCCTTATCAATAACAACAGTATCTTCCTGAAGGGAATCTAAAGAGAGATGCTGTATAAACAACTGGAAAGATGGGAACCTTACATGAATCCCTATATCCACTAATAGCAGTAATATGCTAGCATTTATTTTGTGAACATTTACTATACTAAGCATGTGACAAAATTCAGCTCAGTTAGCCCTCACAAAAAGCCTATGAAGGAGATGTCGTTGACCCAGCTATACCCAAAGGACTTAAAATCAGCATACTATAGTGACACAGCCACATCAATGTTCATAGCAGCTCAATTCACAATAGCTAAACTGTGGAACCAACCTAGATGCCCTTCAACAGATGGATAAACAAACTGTGGTACATATACACAATGGAATATTACTCAGCCTTAAAAGAGAATAAAATTATGGCATGGGCAGGTAAATGAATGGAGCTGGAGAATATCATGCTAAGTGAAGTAAGCCAATCCCAAAAAACCAAAGGCCAAGTGTTCTCTCTGATAAGTGGATGCTGATCCATAATGCAGGAAGGCAGGGAGAAAGGAGGAACTTTGGGCAAAGGAGAGGGAGAAGAGGGGAAAGGACATGGGGGCAGAAATGATGGTAAAATGAGATGGACATCATTGCTCTAGGTACATGTATGACTTCACATATGATGCGACTCTCCATCGTATACAACTGGAGAAATGAAAAGTTGTCTTCCATTTGTGTACAATGAATCAAAATGCATTCTGTTATCATGTATAACTAATTAAAACAAATAAAAAATTTTTAATGCAAAAAATAAATAATGAAGAGACCGAGATTGAGTTAATGAAACTGCCCAGCCCATAGCTAGTGAGGGACAGAACTCAAATTCAGATCCCCTTGACTCCAAAGCCCCTAATCTTAAAACACTGAAGGTTTGGAATGGCAAACCTGGAAGTGGCATTCGGTTTGGTTTAAGACCTTCCCACCTACCCTCACACACATCCCACCCCAAGTGGCTGGCCCTGCAGAGAACACCCTGCCAAGCTAAGAAGCCTCTGTGGACTGGGGCAGAGATTGCTGCCATTCAGTTACTGGTCTGTCAACCTAATCATGGTCACGGGTACCTCTCTGGGCTCTGGAAAGGCAAGCAGTGTCCTTCTGGGTTCACTATGCCCTGCCTCTGGTAATTCTGACTAAGCTCCCCAGGGCTGGAAGTCAATGGGAGTGAAAGACCTCGATTCAATTTGTGCTGCCACCTCTTACCACCTGTGGGATTTGGGACTGTCTCATACCCTTTTTGAGCTTCTTTCCCTTGCTAATTCACAAATCAGACATCCTGACCCCAGGTTCAGACCAGATAACAGGGAAATAAAGGTAGTCTGCAGAAGGAATTGCATGCAACTAGCAGTTGCTCTTAGTGACATGACCCTGGCCTAAATCCCCAAGATGTGAAGGGAGTCATGAGCCACAGAGTCTTGCCTGGTCCTTCGATTAGACTACCTTGGACTTTTGTAAAACCTATTTTAATTCTTCGTTTCCAAGTACAATCATGTTGGTCATTTTTCTCTCAAGAAAAGTGTCCCACTCCCAGGAAAAGCTTTGTCCCTTCTGTGTGGATGTTAATTTTAGCATTACCTGTGTGGATGGCAGGTTTCTGATCCCAAACAATCCCTCCTCAGAATAGAATGGAGGCAGCCCTCTGACTCACTTGAGGGTTTAATACCACGTGTGTTAATAGCTTTGCCATTTCTCCGTGAACAGATTCTAGCAGTGAACAGACTCTGCTGTGGTGTTCTCTCCTAATAATTTTCTGTATGTGGATCTGACAAATTGGCTTTCAAAAATCCCTGGCACAAAGATGGCACTTGCCAGCTCATATGTGGGAAGAATTTGATATTAGCAGAAGAAAATGCCATGCAAATTGTTCCGTGTGTGAGTTAGGGGAGCTTGACTTTGCTTCTTATTATAAGTCAATCCCTTTAAAATATTAACTCATCCCACTGAGCAGCGACCCTGTCTTTGTATTAGCATTCCCTTCTCACTTCCACTGGCTCACAAGCAGGCATTTTCTTGTTTTTCTTTTCTTTTCTTTTAATGTAGGATCTGGCATGTCTAGGAGACACCAAAATGCCAGGGCAGTCGAGCGAATAATCGGCATTTACTATGGGCTCCGCTACGTTTTCCAACCAGAAGGACAGAGAGGTTGAATGAGTGGGGGTCCCTGTGCGTGTGGCTTTGTGTAGCAGGCCTGCCAAGCATTGCTATTCCAGCCCTTAAACCTGTGCCAGACTGTTAATGTCTTAATGCTTATTCAAGTGTCAGGGAGTGCTGGCAGATGTCAGAGAGAATGGGAGGCTGTCAATAGAGAAATTACTTACATTCACGGGGTGATTGCTGCAGTCTGTCAGGTAGTTTGAGAGGATGTCAAGCTGAAAAGGAGGAAGCAGAGAAGAAAAGAGGGTGGCAGCAAACAGCATTGGGGGAGGGTCCTTTTTAAAAAAAAGTGTTTAGATATTTTCTTTTCTTTTTATTTCTAGAGCTAAACTTCAGATATAGCAGTCCTAGGTCAAGAAATAAACAAGAAGGTGTTTCCTATTTCTGGAGACCTTAAATTTAAGAGCAGGTCTTTTGTTTCTTGACAGGAGGCAAATAATTCACATTCTTTCCTGAGAAGGCAGTGGGAGTCTGTTCCCTGGTCATCTGGAAATACACACACACACACACACACACACACTCACACACACACACACAGTTTTCCATATGGTATAGATTTTATTCATCAACTACTTATTTCCTACCTCCTATGTGCTAGGTGTGGTAGAAAACACAGGGAATAAAATATACATAGGAAATAGATCACAAAACACATTTTTTAAATTCTGGGGAGTAAAAGGCATGCCCTTTGCTGTAAGATTTTAAGAGTTTGAAGGAGAATGTCACCATGTAACTTCACCAGCTTCTGCCTGTCTGTCTGCATGGTGGGGACATTTATGCTTCTGGAGAAAGAGGCTGGGAGGCAATCTTGCCTTTAAAAGTCTCTCTTAGTTCCAGATTTGCCACAGTGATTCTGCTTCTTGCCTTCTATACCTGTAAAGCTCTATTCCTATCTCTCCTTTTCACCGGTCTGTATACTCCCCAACCTGTGCCTCCAGCGTGTTTGTGTGCGTGTGTGTGTGTGTAAGAGGAGAGGATATAAATACTACTGTCATTTATCAGTGGTCAACTGCAGTGGTGCAATTACCAGGGCCCATGGAACCCATCCTTACAAAATTTGCCTTTACAATGAAAGGTCAGGCCCTCTCAGAATCAGCCTGGAAACAGAAGATTACTCCAATATCTCCTGGTGATGAGAAAAACACCATTATATTTAGAGGGAACATGGCGATCCCACTAAGGGTTAACAGGGGCTTCATAGGGCCATCTATGCTTAATGTCCCACATCTCCTATTGTAACACACCTTCCTTTTTTTATTTTTTATTTTTTCCCTTGGTACTGGGGATTGAACCCAGGGGTGCTTAACCAATGAGCTACATCTCCAGTCACCCCCCCACACTTTATTTTGTATTTTATTTAGAGACAGGGTCTCACTGAATTACTAACTGCCTTGCTAAATTGATGAGGCTGGCTTTGAACTCGCAATCCTCCTGCCTCAGTCTCTCCAGTTGTTGGGATTACAGGAATGTGCCATCATGCCCAGCTACATACCTCCCTTTTGTATTTTAAAATTTCTCCTAGAAGGAATGGGGTGGGGGTTAGGCACATTTGTTTGTTAGTTTTAGACTAGACAAGGAAAAGCACATGCTTTATTGACGGAAACTCCAGGGCTAAGAGTGCAAGAATCAGAGACAGGGCAGTTTTTCACAGAATTCCTGAGTCAACTAAACTCCTGGAAGATGCTGCTGTAATGACCTGTTGCCATGGGAACAAAACTGGCTGGATTGCCTGAGAGAGGAACCTGAGGTCCAGACATAGCCTGGACCAAGTGATGGCTCTGGGCGGTTTCCTAGGGCCCCACCCTCCACCGCCCCCACCCGCATCCTGCACAGTTTATCTTTCTTCCCCCATGAAGAGGCATGGAGTATGGATTCTGGGTAGGAGTGTGCTCATGCCACCTACCTGATGGCCTGATAGTGTGTTCAGGATTCCCCAGGCTCAGACCTCAATCAATCTAACACCAAACATGGATATGGCTCTAGGGCTTTTGAACCCTCTGAACCTTTGAAGTGATCCTCCCAAGGGGAAATAAGCACATTTCTGCCAGAAAAAAAAATGCAGAAGGATTTAATCCATCCCAGAGGGATTCTTCCACAGACACCTCACATCTCAGGGAAGAGTACAATGCTATGAAAACTTAACTCACCAGGCTTTCCTCCTTTTTCTCCCTAAGCTGAAGCAGAAAGCAATCAGGTTAAAACTCTCTGTGATCCTTTGTTAGCTATAGCTATAGGTTCTTCACCCTCACCCACACTGCCCTAGAACACCCAAGTACAGTCAAGTGACCCTTTCTCCTGCATGCTGCAATATTGAGCTCTAGGTAAAAGACAGAGCATATAAATCAATCAATCTAGGATTTATGCTGAAAGAAATACTTAACACTGAGAAACATGCTAGCAGTAGATAATCACATAATGACAAAATCTTGAGCATGTCAGCAAAAATATTAACAAAGCATTAAATTTTCCATATGCATCTGTTTTCTAACTTGTTTACTTATGCTGCTCCTTTTACTGAATAGCTCTATTTTTTAAAAAATTAAAATTCACTGGGGTCGGTCTAGCTTTTTAAAAGATAAAATCCACAGTATTTTTAAACTATTTTCTTTTTCTCCCCTTTCCCTATTGTTATGATTACTATTATTCAAAATCCATATGTTTCTTTTATCCTGTACTGTAATGGGATACTGGTCAAGGATCAATGAGAAAAATAATAACAAAGTCAATGGCTATCATTTATTAAATATTTGTTGAATGCTGGGATTACCTCTTTGCATTTATTATCTCACTAAGACTTCAGCACAATCCATTGCCCCTATTTTGCAGGTGGGGATTGAGGTTTAGGAATGCTGAACAATTTCAGGACCTGAGTAATCCCAGTCCAAAGCTCAACCCTTCAGGAATCTCTGCTTTCAATCAGGACTACATACATCTTTAAATGTTCTTATAGACTTGTATTACATCTTGTATCCCTTCTTCAAAGTTCTTATAAGAGTCTGTAATTTTACATTTATTTGTGTGATGTTTAAGTAACTGATCCCCCAGCCTGTCCCAGACCCTTAAGTACCAGGATAGCAGAAACCATGTCTATTTTTGCCATTATTAAAGCTGCTCATAGTAAGATTATAATATATAATGGACAAGTGCATAATGGAATGATTTAACTAATGAATAAATCTTGTCTAATTCTAGAATTTGAGAGTTTAATTTAGGCAGAAAAATCACTGTTTCAATTAAGTCCTAAGTAAGGAGATATTCCAAGTGCCATACAATAAGCAACACACAATACTGCTACCCGAACTGCCTGAGTCTGTATACTAGCTCAACCGCTCTTTAGCTGTCTGATCTTGGACATGCTACTTAGACTCTCTGTGCCTCAGTTGCTTCATTTGAAGAATGGAGTTAATAGTAGAACTCACCTCAAACAGGAGAATTAAATGAAGGTGCAATCTTTCAGAACAGTGCATGGTATTTAGAAAGTTTTGTGTATGTGTTAGATATTGTCTTTATTCAGGAACTTTCTTAGCCTACAGAAATAAAGTAAACTAGATTGATTTCATTAAAAGATGGCTATACGATAGTATTTACTCATTTACTGAAAGCCCCTCTTTTGATCCTTCTAATAGGTGTTAAAGAGGCAGCTTTAGATTACCTCATTCTCAAACAAAAAAACACCCAAAATAAATCCATCTTGATATTTGTGCTAATCTTTCACCCTACAAATTCTGAAAGAAAATATTTAGCAAAGATAAATTATTATTTAAATTTTTGAACATATATTATAAATATTCACTAAAAAATCTCCAATATACTCCCACAGGGCTATATCCTTGGCAATCTTCATCAGTAATTGTGGAATGAGACAGAGCCATCAGAAACCTGACCAGACACACAGACCCTGAGTTCCTCAAGGCACTGATGCCTATTAACTGCTCCATGTCTTGTTTCCTCAGAGAGAAAATGAAGACATTGACTGCTGTGATGGTTAGATGAGATAAAAGTTCTAAAGACCCCAGTAGATCAAAAATGCATAGTAAAAGTTTTCTAGAACCTCCACCCCTGCCATTATTTCTTCTTATAACCATCTCAGACAAGATGTGACCAATACACTACTATGCTTTGGGCCTTCCCTGATCACTTCTTTAGTGTCTCTCCAACCTTGCTAAGACCAGGGTCCTCACCTGGCCTTTTTCCATTATCACATATTCCATGAGCTCCCAAGGCTCAGGTGATAGAAGTAAAATAGTAGAAAATTGAGACATTCAATCAAAACATCTGGATAGGAATTTGCTTTCACTTCTGTTTCTGACTGGTTTCTTGATATTCAGCAATTTATTTAACCTTTCTAGGTTTCCTGCTGTTCATCTGTAAAAATGAGATTCTTCTCCATGATGCCACAGTCTGGGATTATTCCTTCCTCTTCCCTGTTATATCTATCATGCCCTGTTATATCTGTCATAATGGCAGTGACACTAGAAATGTTTTCAATATACACTCTCCAGAATCTTTATATTTATTGTATCATTGGTCATAGTATCAAAATTGTGAGATGTTTGAGGTAGAAACTGACATTCCATTTCCATATAAGGAAATCCAACACTCCAAATTCCAGACAAGGGCAGAATGCATGACTTAGCAAGGTCACAGAGACCCTAGAACACAGAAATATTTACTGTGGTCTGTCAGACTTTTCTGTTGCACTTGTATGCATTGAATTGGGCAAAGTGCAAGTGATCTAGTAATAATCCTACTCTTTTTTTTTTCACAGACTACATATTTAAAACCAAGTGATAACCCCAAGTAGTAGATGTTAAGAGGCAAATGAGTACATCATAATGACTTTTAATCCTATTGATTTGTCTGTTCTTTTTCTTAGATGGAATTTCCCCATCATTGTGTGAGATACCCATCCCCTACACACACATACACACACACACACACACACACACACACACACATTTCTAATGGGCTAGGAACTCCATGAGAGAAAGATTAATTTTACTTTAATACCATAATTTCAATGTTGTATAAGTATCAGCTTTGGGTTGGATGTTTTTCAATAGTGGTCTTTTTATACTTTAAGCCATGCATACTTAAATGTAATCTGAAGTTTCAAATTTTGATAGAACAATAAGAGTTCAAGATTAGAAATTATTGAGAGATTGTCTTTAGAGATTTTTCCAGACTCCAGGTTTTAGGATTGGGTGTGTGAGAAGAATGCAGAAAATTTTGGTTTCATTTTCAATGAAACTGGAAAGTAAAAGAATTGGTTCTGAAACTCCACAAAAAGAATGAAGGTTATGAGAAATATGGAATACTTTCTTTTGAAATAAAATACATTCCCCAGACTTTTGATAAGACATTTAAAAAATATTTAAATGTTGAATCTGTGACATAATCAACATTTTAGACAGGATAAAGTATGAAAAGGTGTCTTTTGAAAAAATTTCTTCCTGTGTCTTGCTCCTATTGCATTCCTCCCCCAAATAGCTAACCACTTACCAGTTCCTTATTTATCTGTCCAAGTTTTTAATATAAAAATAATACAGCACAAAAATGTGTTCCTTCTTGTTTCTACATAATGTTATATGCCTACTTTCCTTATTATTTTCTACTATGTCTGAAAAGTGTTTTGAGTTTGTGAATGTATCAAAACTTCTCTAATAAAATATTAGTTTCTTCTTATCTTTTGCCCCGAGGGAATGAATATTTTTGTTCATGTCTTATTTCACCTGACAAATACAGTACTATCTGTAGGATAATTTTCCTTAGCTAGTATTGCTTGATCAAAAGGTATTACTTTTATAATCTTTTACAATACAGATTTCCACCAATCTCATGAGTTAAAGGGAAAAAAATCACAGTATAGTTTCAATTTATAATTTTACTATTATGAGTGGGAGCAAGCATTTTTCATCTGTGTAAAAGTTGTTTCAGACACACACTGGGTATTTCTATCACTTGCTATTTCCTCTTGGGTTTTTGGTGATTTTTGCTTGGTAGCAGTGTAGTGAGCAAGTGTATCATCACTGTTGACTAAATTTGCTTTGGTATAGGCTTCCTTTTTAAGGTAAGGTGGCCATTCTTATCTCCTTCTTATTTGAAGCTACTGGTGGTTAGTGGTGGCAAGCACTAATAGACCATACACTTCTCCCTTTGGCCTTAGATGGATTTGAAAAATAGAAGCATAACTGTACTCAAATGTCTTCTCTCTCTACAGAACTCCTCCCTATGGCTCAATATGTTTGAAAGAAACAATTATTTACAACTGAGAGAAACTCTCATTTTTTCTTCCTCCTTAATTAATTTCAGAATAGTCTTATCAGCCCTTATAATAACAACTGGGGGAAATGATAATAAGAAAAAAGAGAATTGTCTACAACCAAACTGACATAACCCTATAGCTAAATCATTGTTTGCTCTTTTTTCCTAAGAAGTTTGAAAATAATTCTTTTTCAATCAATAAATGGTTTTCAAATGTTTGGAAATTAGTTGTCCTTTCTTATTTTTTAAATATGCTATAAAATTAACCTGTTGGCTTTATAGTACATCATGTAGTAAAGCCAGAATATGAAAGGAGAATAAGGTTATCTATGCACTGAACATTAACTAATTTATCATGCATTATGGAACAGTAATTATGAGCCAGACATTTTACCAAACACTGACAATATGTAGTAGTAAATAAGAAAGCCATACCTGAGCTTATAGTTTAAACTAGACACTCTTTACCCAAGTTATACAGGAGAATCACCTGGGAAGCTTTACAAAAATACCCATGCTTTTGCTCAAGCCAAGAATCTTTAGGGATATAATTCAGTAACAAATATTTTTTAAAACTCCCTAAGAGCTTCTAAGTGAAGCCAGAGTTGAAAACCACTGGTAGAACCATACCCAAGATACCTAGGAAACCTCAAAATATTTTGAAGAGGAAGTGGTCATGGAAATTTTGATTGGATCTAATATGAAAGATGTAACATTAATATTAAAGCATTCTTGACACAATGTTTAACTTAAAAGCAACAAAACCTTAAGACCTGCATTCTAATTTAGAGATGACATAAAGGATAGAGGAACAAGTTAAATGACACTGCAAGGGAAAATATCAGACAAAGCCAGAAAGTGGAACTGTTTCCAAGACAATGATCATGCTTCTTCAAGAAGGGCAATGTCAAGAAAAACAGAAACGAATTGGGAATGGACGGAAGGTTAATATGGACTAAAAGAGAATAAAAACACCAACCAAATAAAGCATATGAATCTTGATTGCATCCTGTCTCAAAATATCCTTGGGGATAATTTTTGGAGACATTTAGGAAATTTAAACATGTAATATAAATCAGATGGTATTAGGATGTATTGTTGATTTTTTCTTAAGTGATGATGATATTATCTGTGTACAAAGATGTCCTTATTTTTAGGGGATGCACACTCAAATATTTTTAAGGGTGCCAATAATTTTCAAATAGTTCTTCAATAACACAAAATAAAATCACACATATACACAAGCAAATGTCTAAAGGAGTTTGGAAGAGGCTGAGGTATGAAGTATGAAAAAGCTGCTGAACGGAGATGACAATAATATTTAATTAACTACCATTTATTGAGTGAGTTGTTTTCCAAATATTGTACTAACTTTATATGCATGATTTAATTTTATTTTTAAAACTAGTATTACTTCGATATTATAAATGAGAAAACTGAAGCTTAGAATGATTAAGCGATTTGTTCAACTTCATCCTGAGCCAGGATTTGAACTAAGTTCTTCCTGTTTCCATTGTGGGTGATCTTGATCATTAGGCAGCAAAGCACTTCCCCAACTGTAACATAACCACTCATGAGACAATGGAAAGCACACATGTTTTAGTTTTTTCCCCTCAATTACAGTACTTACTATGTTAGTCTATCTAATTGTCTGTTCTATATATACACTCTGTGCCTGTGACACAAAAAACTTAGTCTTTGGAGTCAAACCCAGCTGGACCCATATCTTGGTTCTATCATTTATTAGATGTTTGTTCTTAAGCAATGTTTTAAAAACTTTTCTCAACTTCAGTTTCAGCCTCTATGAGGCTGGACCTAATATTAATATAATGTACAATTGCTCTGCAGATTGAATAGATATGTAAGGAAAACAATGTAATCTCTGGCATATAATACACACTCAGTAAATATTAGTCATCTGGCATCTTTCCTTAACTTTAATTCAGATGGCCACAAATGACTCCCACTTACACAAGAAAAAACAATCTTTATGTTTCAAGTAATTGCCAATGCTGGATCTTTCAATCGTATCCAGCAATTATCAACTTGACATTAGAGACTATGGTTTTGAGTCCCTAAAACCTATAACAGAACTCAACTAGTGTTCAAAATTACATGTTTGTTGGTGTTAACTCATTAGTTTATGATACATATATTAAGGCTGTGCCAGGTACTTAAAAATTCTCTCTAGAACTTAAAATTAAGATATTGTCAATAGGTTTCTAAAAGTTAGGAAGAAAGTGACTGTTTGTTTAAGGACTGTGGAAGTTTATTCCAGATAAGAAGAATAGTATGAGGAAAATCCTTAGAATAAAAAAGCTTAGGCTGTTTTTTCCCCCTCGAGATAGGTAATGCACTCAATCGTATCACTGCATATGTGAAAGTATAAATAAGTGGTGCATGCCTATAATCACAGTGGCTCAGAAGGCTCAGGCAAGAGGATCAGGAGTTCAAAGCCAGCCTCAGCAAAAGCGAGGTACTAAGCAACTCAGTGAGACCCTGTCTCTAAATAAAATACAAAATAGGGCTGGGGATGTGGCTCAGTGGTCAAGTGCCCCTGAGTTTGATCCCTGGTACCCCCCACACACACCAAAAATGAAGTATAAATAAGAGAAAAGTTTGGTAAAGTTTGGTTGAGAATATGATTGCTTAAATATAGTCCATCCTTGAGCAAATGAGCAATTATAGTTGCTGACATGCCATATATCAGAGATAGTCTCACCCTGCAGAATATTATACCTATCTATGTATGGTGGTGGGGTGCGGGGGCAGCAATCCAGTGGGTGGTCATATCTCTAATCTTAGAGTACAATGGGGACAGAAGTGTCAACGAAAGGTAAGGAGAATTTAGGGGGATACAAAATACACAGATATAGCCACTAATTGGATGTAGGCAACCGACTTGGTGAGGAGGTCACACAGGCTCTGTGGTTTCATGCTGAGTTGTCAGAGGAAAGGTACCATAATCAGAAGTAAGAGAGTCATAAGAAGGTGCTGGTTTGGAGGAGGTGAGAAATTTCCTAATGGGAATAGTAAAATTGTTAGATGTCACCCTTATGTCTTTTTTTAAAAATATTTTTTAGTTGTAGATGGACACAATATCTTTATTTTATTTTTATGTGGTGCTGAGGATCGAACCCAGTGCCTCACGCATGTGAGGCAAGCGCTCTACCACTGAGCCACCATCCCAGCCCCACCCCTGTGTCTTATTAACACTAGTCACACCAGAATCCATCTTTGAAAGTAGGTCATCATAATGCTGATGGCTGAAGACCAGGAGGTATAGCTTATCTCAACTTGGGTAGCAGAGCATCTAACATCTTATGAGCTCTTACACGGCAAGGGAAATGACTTACAAAGTCTCTCCTTGAGCTTATAGGCACAGATTGGCCCAGAATACCCCTAGTCTGAAGCTTGTAGATGGGTGTTCCATGGCCCATGCAACCTGCAATTTCATCTATAAGGATAGGGTGGTTAAAAGCAGGGGAATAACTCAGGAAAAGTGAATTGTGGGAGGGTATATAATAGATCAAAAGGAAGTAATATTTTCACTGATTTATTTATTCAATAGATGTTGAGCAGCTATCATTATATAGCAAGAATTGTGGGCATTAGGGTTAGAAATAAGGTCTTCGCTAGCATGTAATTTTTGCTCAATTATTCTATTAGGATATCTATTTAAATCTAATTCTAATAGTAAGTATACAAATATCAAAATAAATTAATTTTAGAGAGTATTAATATTTTCCTAAGGTTTTGTTGAAGTGCCTTTTCATTCTTAAAAATGAACTAGCGCAAACTCTTCCTAGCAATATCCACTGCCAACTCCTCATACTTCAGGTCTTACTCTAAGAGACGCCATCCCCAATCCCTATACTCTCTTAGCAAGTCCCCATAGAAGTCGTCATCTATAACCACTGGTGAGTATTTATTTCTTTGCAAAATGTGTCTTGTCTCCTGGGGAGTAGCCTGGTGACAATAGAACCTTGTCTGTTTTGTTCTCACTGGATTCTCAATGCCTTTTCCAGGGACTAGCCCACAGATAATTCTTGGTAAATATCTAGAAATCAGTGATCAACCATTGCAGTTTACCTGCAACTGAAGATTTTCCCAAGACAGAGGGTGTTCAGTCGTAAAACCAGGCTGGTCCTGGGTAAATCAAGACAGTTGGTTACTCTATATGGCATGCATATCCACTGGATATGAGCTTAATCCCAGAACTAGATCACCCAGCATTGAAGTTGAACCTCAGTTCTGGGTAAAACAGATTCAAAGCAGAGGTATTACTATGCCATGGTAGATTTAGTTGCAGCCATGGGATCTAGTACAGACCTGAGCCTCAGGGAAAAGTGAAAGCAGATCCCCAGGGAATCTTTCAAGCACGACAAAGATCAGTATAATAATGCAGGCACAAAGGTCCAGAGAAAAGCTATGTCCGTACTCCCTACCATCCGGTGGGATTGAGATAGATCTATTATGTCTAGGCCTCCTCAAGCTTCTTGGTTGTACAGGTATGCAGGTAGAACGAGCTTGAAGACTTAACAGTTAAAAACGGTCTTAATGTGAAGTAGCACTGGACAATTGAAAAGTACATTTAACATCTTGTAGTCTCACCCTCTCAATTTACCACAGTGTGAACACTAAGATTCTGAGTCTTTGGCTTCTCTAATAGCCAAGCCAGCTCTGTAGGATCATCTTTATTTTGTTCCTATATTTAAACTGATAAGAACATATACTACACTTGATCTTAGCCCATAGGCCAAGAAGCAATTTTTGTTCCTATATTGACTAGAGTGAAATATTGCCAAAGGCTCTTGCTTCCTGGGTGAGACAAAGGTGTCCTGTTTTGATTTCTGCCCCCATTCGATATGCTTTGGAACAAGTCCTGCTGGCCCTTTGTGCAAATGCCTTGCTTCAATACGCTGGTTGTTTCTTCCTATAGGAATTGCTGTTGAACAGGTTCAAACACTCCCTCTTCCTTGAGGTGTGGGTTGATTACTCCCAGATTTGGAGTGAAATGTGTATTGCAGATTTAAAAAAAAGAAAAAAGAAAAAGAAAGAAATAGAGGACAGGAGAAAAAGGGAGGGAGGAAAGAAACTAAAAAAATTCCTGTAAATATTTTATAAACTAATCACTTTGATTGTTGGGTAAGCTGTTTCTCAACTTTCTGTCACTGTGATAAGCATTAAAGGGTTTGCTTTGACAGCATATGTTTTTGTCTCACCAATGGGACGACAGAACAAAACTCAGGTTCATTTTCATTTTCCTGTGTATTCTGAATCAAAAGGCATCAATGTGTCTGCCATTAGCTTTAATGCAAGAGCAGGGAAAGGACTAACTGAACTTGCATCTATTCAGAGATGTTTTCAAAACAGTCAGTCCTAGGTCAACTATTTTGAGGAAGAATGCAGCTTGTTAGTATTTTGGAAGTTAGAAAATTGTAACAGCTGGTGTTTGACTTTGTAACTTAGGAAATCGGAGTATTTAAAAAATAATTTGTTGTATGTTCTTTAAAAAACAACAAATAGAACCAAGCATAATGGCACATGACTGCAATTCTGGCTACTCAGGAGACTGAGGTAAGAGGATCACAAGTTCGAGGCCAGCCTAAGCAACTTAGTGAAATACTGTCTCAAAATGAAAATTTAAAAGGGCTAGGAATATAGCTCAGTGGTAAAGAGCATCCATGGGTCCAATCTCCAGCACCATGAAAGAAACAAAATTTAAAAATAAAACAAAAACAGGACTTAAGACAAATGTTTTATTCATCTGTGGAACTTTGTCCATACTGAGACATTTTATTTTGCTCTTGGCTATGAATTTTCTTTTCTGAGAAGGGTTAAATTCATACCTCTGTAGAGGCGGCCTTGGTCTTTTTTAGATTTAGTTCCTTATGCATTTAAGAGATAGTCTCTTAAATCACTGGGCAAGATCTAGGTCAGAAACTTTTGTTTTCTTATAACATTTTCCAAACTCTACCTTTCTAAGCAAAAGCTGTGTCTTTCCAGCCCTTCTCATTCCAGATCCATTTCTCCAATTTCACAACAGACCTGAGGTAAAGGGCCAGTCCATTAATAGGGAGACATATCCAGATTCAACTTCCATTTTCTTCCAGTTCTTGACCACTCTTCAGAGACAGCTAATTGGAGACAATTATGTGGATAATTGTAGATTCTAAAATTATCTCTGGTTAATTCTAGGCCCTGGAAACATTAATCATATGCTGATGGTGTTAGTGTGAGAGATTTGACTTTAAAGTAGGTTTTAGTCAAGAATCAAAGCTCATTTATGTGTTAACTATGAGTCACAATGCACATCACTGTCTAAGAGCAGACACACGCTATCACATCAAAAAGCAAGAGGGGGCTGATTTGATAAACTATGGGAGAGGTGTAACATTCCTTAATACATTTACATCATATATCATAATTTTGCACAGTGGGACCCAATAAAATTATCTGAAACATTGATGGATCACTTCATAAATGTGAATAATCAGTATATTTTGCCTGAGAATGTAGGTTTTAAACATGGAAGTTTAAGGTTATATAATACCACTATATGAAAAATATCCATTCTTGATTACAAAATTCTTTTTCTGAGAGCTTTACAAAATTTAAAAAGTACAAACTCCTATGTACCCACAACCCACAAAATGGAATAAAGAAACATTTATCATATCTCCTTTGTCTTTCTTTATAAAAGAAATAAAATACTACAGATAAAGTTGAAGTCACCTTTGTCTCCCATTCCCAGTTCCTCTACTTCCTAGAGATAGCCATCTCTCTAATTCTCTAGTGACATACAGTTAAATCATAGAATCAGTTCCATTTTTGGTGCAGAAAATATATTTAATAATTGTGCCTTTTCATAACAATATTGAAACATATTTTACGGAAATGCTGGGTTTTCTACTGAAATAATGGTTATCCATTTGTCAGAATAAATGTTTGGACATTTTACAAGTTAAAACTTCACAGAATCCTCCAGAAATCACAGCAATGCTTTAGTGAAATTGTCTAATATTTTAAAAAGATGACATATTCATGTGAAAATTAGTTATTTTGTTTTATGAAAGAGGAAATACCTCAAGTATATGCTTTTATGATAACAATACTAAATGCTAATTAAAAAAGCTTCCTGTATGTGTGAGATAGGGTCTCACCACGTTCCCCAGGCCTCAACTCATGATCTTCTTAACTCAGCCTTTGGGTAGCTGGGATTTTAAGCAAGCACCACCTCTCCCAGCTTAAAGAAGCTCTTTTGATGGACATGACTTTTGAATATAACTTTATGAAGACTAATTAATAGTCTAGACCATGATTATTTCAGTGATAAAGCCACCAGAGTTTACTATTTTGCTCTCCTGAATAGCAAATAATATAAGAAATGGTATTAGCAAGATTTAGAGAATTTCAATAGAAGGCACTAGCAATATGTACAGAATTCTCTTTTATCATTTTATCAAGAGGTATTTGAGAATATTTGTCATCACTATTTGAAAACAAATTGTGCTTCTATAATGTCAAAGTAGCTCCGTAGAGTAACCCCTCTAAGAATACTTGGAAAGTAAAATCATATGCAGTGTTTGGAGTCTTGGGCTTCTTTCTTTCTTTCTTTTTTTATTTTTAATTTTTATTTTTAGTTATAGATAGACACAACACGTTATTTTATTTATGTATTTTTATGTGGTGCTGAGGATCAAAGCCAGTGCCTCACACATGCTGGGCAAGCACTCTACCACTGAGCTATAATTCCCGGGCTTATTTCTGAACTCTTTGGTATAACTTTGCTATTATATTATTAGCTCTGGTAGATCATTTATTCTCTCAATTTCTTCATATCAAAAATGCCTTTGTTGGTGGCACAAGGATGGAGAAAGATTTTAAAAATGATCATTAATATTTCTTCCAGCTCCCAACTTTTATTATTCTATTATTCATTTTCTTCCTTCTTGATTCTCACTCAATATTTTATGACACAGATTGATAATTAGTCAAAACTGAGTGAATATGCTAGAAAAATAATCAGATTTAACAAATTAAAGGCTCTAAGAATCTCAAATATAAATCTTTTTCTTCATTATAAGATAGAGAAAACAGGAAAAAAAATGCTTAGAGAGGCTGAGACAGGAGAATTGCCAGTTCAAAGCCAGCCTCAGCATAAAAACACAAAATAGGGCTGGGGATGTGGCTCAGTAGTCGAGTACCCTTGAGTTCAATCCCCAGTACCAAAAAAAAAAAAAAAAAAAGAAAGAAAGAAAGAAAGAAAGAAGAGAGCAAGTTACAAGTAGAGAAATATATTTATATTCACTATTCACTATAAGAATTTTATGGGATGAAGAATACTTACCTAAGTAAGCTCATGTTAAACACACTTGAATTTCTACACAAAACAGTGGTACATCTAATCAAAATGAAGATGTTTAAGATTACTGAATCAAAATGAAGATGTTTAAGATTACTGAATGTTTCTTTGTCAGTTCAGAGAAGAAAAGTTACTATGCATTATATAATCACTGAAGAGGATGACTGTCCAATGGCCTAGTGATCCAGCCAAGTTATATTAGTTCTCAATTATCAGTACATCTCCTGAGCATATTGCAAATAATTACTTTGTAAGAGTAGATATGAATGGGCAAATGAGTGAAATAATAGTGCTTATTAACAAAAAATAGTAAAACTGCATTTCAACATTTCTTGTCTGTAAATAAAGGGATAGTAATATTTTTGAACATTCTTAGGGAACTTGAAAATCTATCTGTGGTGTAATTCCCCATGCAGTTGTTAGATTCTTTTGTGCCACTTTAGTTCCTGGGAGAAAAAATTGACAATAATAAAGTATTAACATAGATATGTGGGAGAAACTTCCTAAAGTTATCTTTTCTATTCAATTCCCTTCCATTTAGGACTATCTTCTTAGCAAGTTTAAATGGATGGCTATCTATAATATTTTTAGTGATCCCAGGAAAGGAAAATACATTCGTTCTATAATGATCACTGTAAAACCTGAATGACCCTCACTGACCTAATGTTATTCCTAAGTGAGTTAATGGATGTGAAAGAACATTGTAAACTAACAGATGTTGGAGATTTTCGTTGAGATGCCCATTCCCAGGGTGACCTAAGGTCTCATCAAAAAAATCCCTTCTAAGTAGCAGCGTTCATTTCATAGCTATCAAAGGATTGTTGGCCCTGGGAAGGGACTTGGAATCTTAAATATCTAAATCTTCATGTCCTGCTATGGTCAACCTTCTCATCATATTCCAGGGATGCGTATGTACAGAGGTCAATGACAAACATGTACACACTGTATCACTGTCCCAGTCCAACATAGTGCCCTTGTAAGTAAGCTAGTTTGGCCCACAGACTTCTTTTTACCCAGGCCAGAAGCAGGAAGGGGGCAAGAAACCAAAGCATAGCCAAGCAACCACCTTCCCTTTTTTTTCTCTAAGCCTTCAGATGATGAGGAAAAGGAAGTCACGGAGGAGCATACTATATATAGCAAGGGGAAAATAAGAGATTTTTCTCTAAAGTCTAAAGCTGAGCTGGTCTAACTGCCCTTTCAAAGACTAGCACATTAACTCATTTTTCTATTGTGGCCACAGGAAGAGAGAGTCCAAAGAGAGAGGATCCCAAAGAAATGAGACCTGTGGCTATTCCACATCTCTGTCTTGGCTTGGCCATACCATTGATTGCAGTTTTTTCTACTCCGTGAAATAGGGAGGCTAGAATTGGGATAGTTAGATTTCTTCCTCTTTCTTTAAATCTATTTTCTGTAAAATAGCAATTATTTTTCTTTCTTTAACATAAAGTAGTTTGTTATATGTTCAGTACGCCATGTATCAAAGTATTTTTTTTAATTTCTTACCTGTTGAAAAAAATTATGGGGTTTTAGAGAAGCTGTGGCTATTTTTGAAGATACTATAAGACAAGTTAACAAGTTAAAAAGTCATATTTACATAGATTGCTTAGGAACTATTAAATGGTTTTCTCAAAATTACATCTGATCATTCTTCATGTTTTTTGCTTTCTGAAATCCTCATACTTGTTTGTCAACATATCATAGAGGCAGTGTATATTATACTTATCTAAAGTGGGTTTGCCTTCCTTGGCTTTGAAAGCAAGAGGGCCTAGACAATGGTCCAGATTGACTGTTGATAGGTAATATGACCAATGCTTTTTTTAAAAATTTCCACTTCCAAACTGGAGCTAAGGTTTCATATCCTTAAACTGTTTATATTCATGTTCCAGAGTGAAAATGAGAAAATAAATGAGAGAGAAAGTGTGATAGTATTTTGAGAAGCTACTTGTTCATTTCATAAGGTACATTAAGATCCAGAGAAAGAAAGAGAGTTCAATGCTGAAAAGGCCTGCTGTTCCACTTGGGACATCTTGAATGTTTTTCTTACATACTTTTCCCTCTTTAGTCCTATCTGATATTCTGGTGCCTCATTCCTCTTTAACATGAAGAGTTTTAAATGTGTGAAGATGGTTATGTTTTATGATATTTTTATTCCAGATTCAAGTGTCTTAAGGAAATCATAAATCGCGAATAATGATAAATTTGTGTCTGAAAAATGTGAGACAAATAATAAACTTTGCAAGAAAACAACTGCTTTCTAGTTTAACACACATTTTCTAGTTTTAAACTTTATTTCATAAATCTTATAGTGACTAATTAACTCAATTTTATGAAATAAGAAGATAGGAACATTGGTCAGAGATGGATGGATCTAATCAGTTTCTCCAGCTAAATGGCCTTGGCAAGTTATTTACCTTCCTGGGCCTTATTCCTTTTTTCTCACTAATGCAAATAATAGTACCGTGTCTCAGGGTTTGGGTGAGGAGTAAAGATAATGGGAGGAAGTAAAAAAATGTAACACAGTAGGTAAAAAGAATGAATGATATGAACATCTGTCAATGGGGATAGTTGATAAAAAATGTAAGTTAGATTGAAAACAATGAGAAACAGCAGGAGAGGATTGCACAGTAACATTTAGGTAAATACACTCGTGGTATTCACATAAAACAATACCATCATTGTTCATAAAAGGTGGTTTAAAAAACACACTACATACAGTGTGGTAAAAACTGGGATTTTAGATGGGAAATGAAAGGCACTAAAATAAAAGAAAGAAAGTTGGACTTGGATCAATCAGATGCTTACTCCAATTTTGTGCACCTGAAGTACAAGAGGATTTGGAAAGAAAAATAATCCTTTGCACAGAGCCTCAGATAGAATAGAAACTCAATACAGATGGCTATTTTTAAATACTAGAATGAAGTACTACTCATCAGGTCAACATGACCATTATTGACCTTATGTTATTTATAAGAATAGGAGTTAAACTAGTAGAGTCAAAAGACCAGAAAGAAGCTAGGAGAAGTAGAGAATGGAAAGAATCTTTTTTCATGATAGAGAATAATTAAGATGTAGTAGTAACGTCTATTATTGAGTGCTTAACATTCATTCATTCATTCATTCTTTATCCAACCAATATTAATTGAATGCCTATCGTTGGTTTACTGTTCTAAACACTGGAAATACAGCAGGTAAATAACAAACCCTGATCTTTTTTTCTTTTTTCTTCAGTAGTGAGGATTGAACATAGCAGCGCTCTACCACTGAGCTACATCCCCAGTCCTTTTTTATTTTTTTACTTTGAGACAGGATTTCCCTAAATTGTCCAGACTATCTTCAAACTTAAAATCATCCTGCCTCAGACTCTGGAGTAGCTGAGATTGCAGGTGTGTACCACCAGACTCTGCTAAACAAACTCTGCTCTTATGAGGTTTCTATTCTGTGAGGGGAGAGAAAATATACAGTATGTTAAATGGTAATATGTCCTATGGAGGGAACGATAAAGAAGGGATGCATAGAGTGGGAATGATTATAATTTTATGTGGGGAGGTCAGAGAAGGCTTCTCTAAGAGACAGTATTTCAAACCATTTCAGGTATTAGCTCCTTTAAGCCTCTCAATGTAGGAAGAGTTACTTTGATTATCATGATGTTGCTTTTCATATGAATAAACTGGCTTCCTGAGTCCTTCAATTCCTTTTCTAAGATATTATAGGTGCTTATGATAAGAGACAGGGTCAGAGTTCAAGACGCATGGGTCCAGATCTATCTCCTAATGTAATACTGCTTTTACAGGGAGCTAGAAGAGGTGCTGAGGGAACTGCCAGAAAGGGGAGCAGGAATGTGGACTGAAAAAATACTGACTCAATATTATCTCAGTATCCATTTAACATTTTGAGAATCCAAAATAAACATTTTTTGTTTAGGAAAAAACAATGTCAAAAAGTAAAATTGGGCAAAATCTTCTGGGCTGCTGTGTGTAGCCATCGGTTACAAAGGATATGTCACTAGTTTCATTATGAAATTTTGAATTAATTCAGCCCTTAATTTCTCATTACAGGACTATGAACCTCAAGAGAGTAAGTGACTTGCCCAACATCACCTGGTTTGCTTGTTAAAGACCCAGGATGGAAAACTGAGCTTGAAAAAACAATCAGCCAGCACAACCACACAGTGGGGCTGCCCTGTCAAGTTCCCTTGGCTGTGCAGTGTCTTGTTTGAAGTGCAGAGAAGCCAGGTTAACTTGAAGGCTCAGGTCGGTGAGGGCCAATTAGTGAGTCAGGGGAGACCCATTTACAGTAGGAGAGAGGGAGTTTGATAGAAAGAGAAGCAAGAGGACACACCAATGAAGGAATTGAGGGGGAAGAATTGGCTAAGAAGAAAGCAAGGTGAGATTCAAGGTGGCTCTTTCCATCCCAGAAAGGAGAGAGGCATAGGACGTGGACCGCTGCCAAAAAGGTTTCCTCTATCTCAATAATCCTAATTACAGTCCTATGGGACAGCTATGAATGTGTCGTTGTGTATAAACTTAAGCTCAGGAAAACTACTAAAGCTCACAGGGCTGCCAAGAGTCTCCTGATCATGTAAATTTTGTCTATGGGTCTTTCTTTGTTGCCATCATTTGTTTCCTCGGCCTTCTTTTATGTGTATAAAGTGAAGTATTGAGGTTTTTACCATTTTTTTCTAAAAGTCACCAAGTAGCCAATGGTAGAGTTAAGTATGTGGTTACCATGACAACATCGCCTTCACCCAGTAACGAGTAGCCTCCCCACCTTGCCTCCAGAATACTATTTCAGAGTAGGTTCCTTTTCTTTGTGGAACTTCTAACAGATGTAATTTCACATCTTCTTTGGGTGATTGTTTGCTTACCTTTTGTCGTCTACCCGGTAAGCTTCATAATGGCAGGGACCAACATGCTTTTGCCACCAGTGTGCCCCCAGCGTTTTGCACAATACCTAGCACTCAGGATCTCCGTAAATACTTGCTAAGCAAATGTTTTGTGGTTTCTCTCAGCTCTTTTCTGAAAGTTACATGGACAGTAACCTTCAGCTCATAATTATATTAATAGATACTGTATAACGAGTCGGGCCGGTATTTACAGGCAGTACGCGGGTAAATGAATACACACATGCGTACACACGACTGCACAAACAGCCCCGGGCAGGTGCACTCGGCAGGAAACGCAAGCCATAGTGAGTCCCAACACCGCCGCGCTGGTCCTGCCAGTCTCCGCAGCGTGGGAGGGCACCCAGGCGACAGCGCTGCAGGAGTCCCGGGCTCACTGGCGGTAGCTGGCAAGTCCTGAGGCAGTGGAGGCGGTGGCAGCGTGGGCGGTAAGCTGCGCGGTGATTGGTCCGCGCCCGTGGACGGGGCGGGGCGGGGCTGAAGGCTGGAGCAGGAGGCGGGTGCTCCCCGCGAAGGGGGTGTGCGCCGGCTGCTGGTGCAGTAGTTTCAGTATAAACAAGGAACCCGACTGGTTAGGCGGATTTTCTACCCTTCTTCCCGCGCGCTTTCCCTTCCTGACCTTTGGTCGTATTTGTAGGCGCGCGACAAACAGCCAGGAGGCGGAGGACCGGGGTCCATCTGCGGGTAGGTAGTTTCCTAACTGAGCTGTTTTCCCGGGAAGGACCGGAGCCCGGCGGCGTGAACGCGGGACTAGGTTGCGCGCTGCGCTCTCCTTGGAGACCCGAGAGCTGCAGGGGGAGCGCCCTAGCTGCCGCTGCGCTTCGAGACGGAGGAGAGTCCCGGGGAGAAAGATCGCTGACCCTGAGAGCCTGGAAAAGCTGGGGGATAGGGGAGTTCCCTGCCTGGCCGCCGGAGGCTTCTTGATCAGTCCGGGTCCCAACAGGTGCTAGGCTGAGCCGCTGGGACCAGGGCAGGGGTACGCTGGGTTATGTCTTGCTTCTTTCTTCCCAATCCCACAGCCTGGCCTTCTCTTTTGAGCTCTTAGTAGTTTTTGAGGGTTTGTGAGAGGCTAGTCACCTTCATTCTTTCCTAGACTCTTGTCTTTCTGTGCATTCCTAGGCTGTTTCCTTCTACTTGGACAGTTTTCTCGTGTGTTTGTATGTGTATGAGGTGTTTATTTTTGTTACAGGTTCCGTATTATCTAAGGTCTGATTTAGGTAGGGAAAGGGAAACAGGAGTCATGACTCTCATCCCTCAGGTCTTTCATTCCTCGGTTCACCTAGGTTCGCCTGGGAAATCACTGAGTCGCCTTGCTTTTTGTCTGAGCTCAGGTGAGTTACCTTGGGACACCTGTCCAGGCCATACTAACTTGAGCTGGGTGTACCTGGAAGCCTCATGGGCAGACAGGGTGACAGAAGCTCCTCTTTAAGAGAGAGCCTTGGGGACAGTTTCAGTGTTGTTTGAGAGGAAAGGGGAAAACGGGGAACTGGGATGTATGTGTGTGTACGGTTTGACTCTTGCTTTCCACTTTACCCCGACCAAATCGGCACAGTTTAAGTAAACAACGTTGGTTGCTAAGTCCTCTGATAGTGCAGAGGATGTCGCAAGTGTGGTAATAGCACAAGGACAGCGTCTAGGTAGTATTTTTCTCTTTTGAATATAAATGTATCGTCTTCACAGATGAATTCGGTGGGTATGGCTTGTCCAGATGGATATGTACACATATTTGTGTATGTATGTTTGGGTGAACGCGTCTCCAAGGAGTCTTTCGTCAGCACCACCATGTGATGATGGTCAGGAACTGCTGGTGTTCGTAGATCTATATTTAGCCCTGGTGATCTCTCATGTCCAGGGAGGGTCTCTGAACTGGGCGCATAAAGGGGAAGAGATCTCGGATCAGGGTGTTGCACTATTGAATGATGCCTGGCACTGTCCAACTCAGATGGGATGAATAATTACTCTTTCCTCCAGAGAACAGTAGCTGGAGCTTGCCATGTGATGACTGTGCCTTAATTTAAACACAGTTGGACTATGGTGGTCAGTCTATGCTAAGAAACAAGGAGGTTTAAAATTAAGCAGCTTGGAGATTTGGGAGGAAATAACAGGTCAAATGAGGATTAGAGCAAATGTAGAATTGATTTTTTCAAAAAAGGAATAAAAATATTTGGTTGTTGAGATTTTCACAGCAGAAAAAAAGAATGGCAGCTGATTAAACCCTAACATTAATGGCATTAATGGGGAGGGGGCAGGTTTTTGAGAACCCAGGGCACTTTTGACAGAAGTCATGGTTCGCAAGCAGTGTTGTATTACTCCTTTCAAGCAGATTTTCTTGAGGATAAGAACATTAGCCACTGATGAGCAAGTTTCTTGTGGGCATTTTTCCCCTGCATGTTGGTCTCCTTTGTTTTCCTAGAGGTGGCAACATTTCTGGCTCCTAAGCATACTGGCCTTGTACTTTCCAGTTGTCTAATGGAGGTTTCAATTCTTAAAACTTACTTCTCCTATGGTACATTTTCTGTTTGCCCCATTTTATGTGCTCCACCAGACATTTTATCTGATACTGACCATACCTGTTATCTGGGGATCATACTGTCCTTTGGAGAAGAGAATCACCACAGAAATATTTGTATTTATAGTTCCCAGCTCCCCAGATTAGCATCTTTCTAACCTAATATGTTCTTAAGTGTGATACATAGTTCTTGTGCTGTTACTAATGTTTCATTCTTACAATTTAAAATCCACTACTGGCAAATAGAGTACAATAGATTGTATAAAGCCAACTGAATACCACCCATCTAGGGGAAAGGAAAAATGGTAAGAAAATTAAGAGAGGAATCTGGGAGGGTGTTTCCATGCATGATGGATGAGCTCCCTAGTGTGGCACAGGAATCAGGGAGTCATCTTCTCAATCTTCAAAGGTTACCTGAAGAATTGAACTTCAGAAGAACATTTGGATAATCCCAAAGAGAGCACTGCCCTGGAAAGGAGATGGGGAAAAGAAGAGATTCTCCCTTGCTTGGGAAAAGAATTAGGAATCCTTGTGCAAGGATTGAGACTCTTAATTCTGATGCCACAAATAATAGATGGGAACGTTTTTATGACATTTTGAGATGTCTCAAAAAGGCAAATTGAACTGTTGAACATGCTGCTTAAGATTTATGGGGATTTTTCTTCTTGTTGTTAGTGGTTGAATTCAGATATTACCTCTCCACACCTCTTTCTTTTCCAGAACTATAGTTGTCTTTGTTTTTGTTTTGTTTTTTGTTTTTGGTTCTCCAGTTAAGTCTACAAAACTTAGATCTGTATAAGCCTTGATTATTTAGAATGACAGTTGTAGCTTAGTACTATGGGAAGATTTCTGTCCTAGGAATGAGGAGACTTGGGCTCTGGTGGACCTAGAGCACAAACAAGTCACCTGTCCTTTCCCTGTACCTGCAGTATTTGTGAATTGGACATGGTTGAACTACATGATTTCTGGATCCCTTTTATCTCTGTCTAACTGCTTTATTTTGTGCTATCTTCACACATTTTCACTGTTAGGGTGGACATGAAGGATGAAGTGACGTGCCATTGATGTTTAGTTACTTTCTGGGTACATGGACATGAAGAGAGAAGAATGAGATTATTTTTATTGATGAATTCACATAGAAATTAATATTTTCTTGAATTGCTCTCTGCTTTGTTTTTCTCCTACAAATGTGAACATTAGAAATTACTAATTATCAATAAAATTTTCTTGGTCTATTAAGTCAGTGTTATAATCTACTAAATTTTTAATTTCTCTTTTGATCATTTTTTCTTCAGTTTATATATTTACTATTTTCTCTCAAAGTATGTATATACTTGGAAGTCATTCAGTTGATTCAAATTTTATTAGGAAACCCTAGGATGAAAATCAGTTTAAAACAGAGAAAGTAAAAATTAGCCTTATAAGAAAGGAGAACACCTTATAGACAAACAACATCATTTTGTGTAGCTAAAAGAGAAAAATGGAAGGGGGTGGGGATAAACAATTTTTCAAGAACTTGAAGCCAGAAAATAAAATTATCCAAGTAACCATGTTACATAATAAAATAGAGAGAAAAATCATACTTTTAAAAATGCCCTCACTAAGTATCAGATCTTTTTCATGTTCAATGAACTGGATTAGAAAAATAAAATATTTTAGTTGAAGTGTTCCCATATAATATTCTATGGTTTAGCTTGAGATCTATCATGCATAAATGACAACTCATCTATACATATCTATAGTTCAATGAGGCAGACTCTAGCCACATAGGGATATTTACACTTAAGTTTATTTATATAGAACAAAATTAAAAATTTAGTTTCTCAGTTGCACAAGTCACATGTGAAGTGCTCAGTAATCACCGTGGCCAGTTGCAACTATATTGGACAGTGCAGAAGAGGGACATTTCCAGGATCCCAGCCCTTTTGACAGTGTTTGATTAGACAATGATGCTTTTGATTCTCCAGAAGATCACTTTATTCTTCTGGGAAAATGAAATGATTAATTCTCATCATAGATGAGCATCTAAGACATCTGGAAATATAACTGACTGACTTTGTCAGCAAGTATGTCTTAATTTTTACCACATGAGCAATGCTTATACTATGATCATAAGCACCAATTTCTCAATATTTTTTTCCCTAGAACTCTAGTTGCCTTTCTTTTGCTTTTCTGAATCCTCGCCAACTGTTACTGCTGAAAAAGCACCACCAGTTTGAAAGGCAGGGAATGAGGAGCCATCTACTGTTAAACTTAAGAACTGCATGGAGTTGTAGACATAAAGGCAGTTAATACATAGGAATGGCAGCCAGTTCTAGATTCACTTCCCACACAGGAAAGCTTCATTTTATGGGAAAATTTTAAATGAATTTTCAGGTCTATTCAGAAATGCCACAAAATGTCATTTTGTGTGTTAATAAACTAACAACATCCCCCAAACAAAAGATAACAAATTTTAGCTTTGTTTTTCTTCGAAGGATACCAGAGACTGTAAATATTTGAGTCACAATTCCTTCCTCCATCAATTAGGAATTAGTGAAGAATTTTTTAAAATGCAGCATCCAGGAAAGATCAAGAAAAATGCAGATTCACTTTTTGTGTGAACACCTATAACTTAGATCAGGAATTAACATAGCCTTTCATTGTGGAGAGAAATAGGATCTTCCTTTCTCAAAAACACTGACTTTTGTCCTCCCTTAACTAGGAAATCTACTAAGTATTTAGGACTCAGTTCCAAAGAATGTACTTATCTTGGAGTTAGTTACTTTCTGTTCACATGCCAAAGAAGTGAGGTGATTCTGTGTTGTCTACTCTTTGTCGACTTTTCCACACAATACTTCTTTTTCTCAAGAAGGATAGCAGAGGTATAGCTTTTCTATAGTTTTCACAGATGCTCTTAGAAATCTCTGAAAGAAACGAGAGAATAATCTTCTGGAAATTTTCAAGATCAAAATAAGCTACGTTTGGGAAGCTGGACTTTAACCTTTCACCTTGACTCAAATCTACAATCAGGTACATACACCCTATGAGTGTGCAGTGAGTCTTTGTATGCTAAGATCTCACATTGCCAAAAGGCAGCTAAAAGTACCTGAGATACCAGCTGGAGAAATATATGAACTCTTCCTAATTCAAGGCTCTACAACTTCAAATGAAAAAAAGAAAGATAGATTATTGAAAGTGAATCTCAAAGTGCAAAGTTTCTTTGGAATCTAGATGGGGATAGGGGAACCTATAATTCCAGGATTTTAAACCTCTCCTCACTAAACAAATATGCTTTCAAAGTTCACTTGTGATAAGGAGGGCTTTGTCAACTGAAGTTTTTTTTTTTTTCTTTTCTTTTTTCTTTCTTTTTTTTTTTGGATTGAGACACATGTCCCGCATTTGAACAGATGCTAAAATACCATAGTCAACATAAAGGCCTCAAACTTATTAAATATTGCACTCTATGTATTGAAAAAAAACCTTTTGTTTCTTGGACTCCTACATTTTTTATCTCATTTTCTTGAGCGTAAAGAAAATGCTGACATGACATTCTGGTAGAGATTTACAAAGCACCTATAACAGACGTTGAAGGATAGCTTTTGATTTAGTTCCCCCACCTATATATTTCCTTGACCTCTTTTCCAATTTGAATCGTCACCTGAAACCACCTTATCCTGGTGCACCTGCTTCATCATAAATAACATTGTGCAAAAGCAGTCAGTTGCTAATTCAAACACAGTCTGCTGTTTAGAAAAAGGCAGCTTTTCATCTGGTGATTTAGTTGGTTTGAAACCATTAGGCATGCCTTTCAAATCCATTCATCCCATAAATCACCCAGAGTTTGCTTCCTTGCTATTGGATCAATGTCAGGCTGAACTTTTTCAGGGTCCTTGGAAGAACATGATCTATCTTTGTGGCCAAATTAGCAGCCTCTCAAGATGTCTTGTCTGTCAACCAACTTTTCAGTTTACCAAATTAATTTTAAGAGAGTATATTCATCTTCTCTACCTGGGTTGGATGTAACTTTCCTAATGGAACTTTCTTCTTGGAAAGTTTTCCAGTATAATCTATAATCTGCACACTAATTTTTGTGGCTCTAAGCTTTCTTTTAAGCTCAGTTTATTGTTTTAAAATCTAAAATTTGCTTCCCACTGTCTAGCTGTTATCTCCTTCCACCTCAAAATGCTGCATGAATTCAGGGAAGAAAAGAAAGCCTATTTCAGTAGCTCTATCCAAATGAAAAGAATTATCATTCTTTTATTCTTTTAACTTAATTTGTTTGATATTACCTGAAAAAAAAGCATTTCATGATTTCTTTTTTTAAAAATTTTTTTAGTTGTTGATGGATCTTTATTTTATTCATTTATTAGTTATATGTGGTGCTGAGGATCGAACCCAGTGCCTCACGCATGCTAGGCAATTGCTCCACCACTGAGCTACAGTCCTGGCCCCAGTATTTCATGATTTCTAAGGAGCTGATCTTGAATGTACTGGGCCAAGGTAACTTTCAGATCTACCATGTTCTCCTGCTTTGGGGTAGAGGAATGAAATCCAGGTTCTATCCAAGTTAGCATATGGGCCTCTTAATCTGGGGTCAGAGAACTCCCTTAAAGTATATTGTTGGTATATTTTTGCTGCAGTAGTGGGGAGAAGTTTGTGATCTCCTTAAAAAGTTAAACCACTGGCTGAATAGAATATATTCTGAATGGTGAGGAATGGCTTACAAATGAAACTTTGTGAGCCTGGCTCTCAAAGTCTGCGGTATGTGTTAATGATAGGAGTTTGAATAGTTAGTAGGTTTTTCATGTGCCTCATGCAAATCTCTTTTTCCAAGGGAATTTACTCCTTTGAAGTTTGATTTAACAGTAAATTAAGCTCATGTTCTTGCTGCTTTGTCACATTCTAATTTTGGAAAATAGTGTTTCCTAAACAAAGTTTTTGATTAGCAGGCCCCCATTGAGAGGTACTTTGGGCTGGGCAAACTTTGTGCTCAAGAAGACTGATGAATAGTGGAGAGGCTGGTTTAGACATTATGTTGGAAAGTATAGAGAGGAGTAAATTGAGAGCTTATGGACCCCAGAGACAGAAAATACTAGTTGTGAGAGCTGAAAGAAGTAGGTTGCTGCAGATCAAGAAGGCAGCAGAACTACACTAAGATTAAAAAAAAAGAAATGGAAACTAAAGGTTAAGACCCTCCTCGCACTAGCCCTTTTCTCCCTAGAGAAATCATTAGCAAGTGATTTCTGGAATTAGTAGTGCCCAGGGATAAATATTTTGCTGGCTTCTCATGTCCAGTACTTTGGAGATGAGATTTATTTTCTTAATAAGAACTAAGCCAGTATTCAGTTGGTTCTTACTTTTCAATTCTAAAACTTAAAGCAGGTAAAACTAAAGACCTGTCCATCAAATCTAAGTAATACTAAACAAACAATAGCTCTTGATGTGGGTAATAAGAAGGAAGAGACTTGAGACAAAACGAACAACTATGTTTATCTTATTAGGTTAAAATTAAGTTTCACAAACAGCACCTTCTGCACATTCTGCTGAGTTTTCCTTGTGTTTATCCATTACACAGGCAGTTAATTCTTCATAAAACAGACTGGCCACTTGTTTGAGATTATCCAGCAATGAGTGATGCATATAATGTCCCATGATATTTCTCATGGTCATTTGTCTCATTAAATTTTTTTTTTTTTTGCTGAAGATCTATAAAGTAAATACAAGCAAATATTATGTAATTCATTGAATCCAAGGTGCTATTTATTGAAGGATGCTTTGTTATTTCATATATTTCTGAAAAAACACCATCCATTAAATATATTTTCTCATGATTTATGACTGTTTACATGCTTCCCAGTTTATGACTGTTTACATGTTAAAGTCTCTGAAGCCTGTCTGTAGAAGGAACTATGTTTTGATTGCAAAGGTCAGTACCTTCAGTACTGCTATTGACAGTGTGCCTTTTTAATAAGAGTAATGAATGATATGAATATGTCTTTGGAGCAAGGATTTATGTAGAACATGTAAATCATATAAATTATTCTAATAGCCTACAATTTGGGGACAAACAGGCTTTTCATTTTATGGTTAAGCATTAGAAGTTCAAGGAAGACTATTTAGAGTATAACACCAAATCGTGTCATAAATTTTGTACCTGGAATCTGAAGACCTAGGGTTATATTCCTGCCCTTTCTGTCCCTTAATGTGTAACTCAAGCACGTTTTCCTGGGTTTCAGCTTCTTACACAATCAAGAAAGGATGAGGAAATGTGCTACATGGGGATGTTCCAGAACCCAGAAAGGCATTTGGAGTCAGTAAACATTTACACAAACAGAAGTCATGAAATTCTCAGAGCACACTACACTGTGGATCTCCAGAGGGACCTCTTAAGGGGAACTGAGAGACATAAAGGCTCTGAAATGTAGAGACCTCTTCCAACATAGGAGATTCCATAGTGAGAAGAATGTAAGACCAACTAATAAAGGAAGAAGAGCTCAAGGAATTGAAAAGATGCTGTCTTGAGTATATGGCAAGGTAGATAAAATTGTCCATGGTATGTAAATAAGAGGCTACCTTCTCCTGGAGTGATTTTCATCTCAGTAGCTGATTGTTGTATGTGGGCAATTTCAACAGTCAAGGTGGCACCTGGGAAAAGAAACAGCTGATTAGCCACAACACATCTTTGAGCTAATTCGAAAGTGGAAAACATGATATACTCTCTTCTTACAATTGATTTTTAAGTATAATAAGTGATAACCCCAATCTTTTTCCCTTGATTTGGCTTCCATTGCTATTTGCAGTGTTTTCTTTTGGTACTTCATTGGAGGAAGTTTTTAAGTGTTGATGTTTTGTCCCTCCTCAAAGAAATCTTGTGAGAGATACATTTACAAAGATAAATACAAAAGTCTTTTGCCATAACTTGAATAATAATGTTCCAAGCACTTTGGTATAAAGAAAACAGGCAATTGGATGTTTTTTTAGTAATTTAGGATTTTGGAAGGGGTGAGCAAAGCTGAAAATATCAGAAAACATACCTGAGCATCAGGCATAAATAACTTTCTGAAGATTTTACAGCTATTAAGTGCCAGAGTTAGGACTTTTTAAAATCTGAAATCTATCCAGATCTGAGGTCTTTTCTGCTTTTCAGGAATGAATAATTAAGAAGTACAAATGCTTGGTGACTTTTGGTGCTGATTCTGTGAAAGGGAACTCTGACCTGTGGCTCTCTTGGGGGTCAGTGCTTACTACTGAAAAGCCCAAGATAGCAGAGGTACAAGATTCAGGGGAGTTTCATCCTGCTTATTTTGTGCTAGACCATGTGTCTGTGTCTGTTAGGTTGGTCACTCCAGTTCACCTTCCTTGGGTCTCAGTTTGCACATTTTTAGAAAAAGAAGCTTGAACTTGAGTGTGATGACACGTGGGCTTTGGCCGCATCTATGACGGTTTTACAGTCATTGCCAATCACAGGACGCACATTCCCTACCTCCAAGTCTTCCTCGCTCATCCTCAGACACCGAGGCAACTACTTGTAATTGATGGCAGTTGGAAAGTGAAATGAAATCTATTTTCAATAGCCTGGATCAGATGACTTCTATGGCCTCCATGAATGTTTTTTATTTTCTGATTTTCTGGAGTTCCCAAGTACTGGCCAGTCATCTCCCCAAAGCACTTTGTTAGATAGGTTGCAAAAACAACTAAGTGAGGATATCAGAGAAGATGCATGGTTCCTGGCAGGAAAAAATTCCAACTTCAAGAGAGTTTTACTCCTCATCCGGTATAGGAAGAACACTGTGGTTTTAACCCTGGAAAGTTGTTTTAAAGCCACAGGCAACCAAATCCACACAAGATTCCCTCAATGTCATAGAAGTAACTTTTAGGTGTGCCTCTCTTCTCAGATTCAGGCCTCCCAGTTTGAGGACATTCTCTGTTTCTCATGATAATAATGGAATAACTTTTTCTTTCCACCAAGGATAACCCATTTGCAATAATTATATTACACATGAATTGTACTCTTGAAAATGGGCAATTTGAAGAGGGAAGAAATGTATTCTGTGCATTGCCTTCTAAACTGTTAATGTTGTGTTAAATAAATAAACTGCTAACGTTGAGTTAGGAAGTCTTACCAACTAAGGGGGGTGCAGAGGATTTGTTAACATTGCATCCCATAGTCCCTGATTCTTTGGCTGTTATGACCATGTCTACCTACCTAAGTTAGAGGCATGGCAGCCATGACCCTGGTAGTGACAATTCCTCCCAGAGTGGTTCTCAGTAATCACTTTCTTCCCATTTGTGGCTTTGCTTTTGGTAGATCCCTTTAAATTCTTCTTCAGCACTGGTTCATGGATGGGATAGAGTGTATGAGCAGGAAACTTTTTTCTATCTATTTTTCTTGATGTTTCTTTTCCTAGATGCTGTTGCCGCCTGCCAGGTTGGCTTTAGAGTGGATATTCGTTCCTCACACTCCACCCCTGGCCCCCTCCTGCCCAGGCACGTGCACACATTGTGATGCTCTGTGTCCTCCATTAACTGTGGCTAGAACAGATGCAAGTGAAGTGATGGATGTGACTTCTCAGACAGAGCTCCACGCCCCACCCCCATTCGGATGCAAATGTCTTTTAGCATCTTGAAAAGAAGGATTAGCCCAGGTTGTGTCCTTCTGCAGCCTCCACACGCCCTGTCCCTGTCAGTCCAAGGCCTGGAGTTTGGCTTCCTCTCATTGTTTGCTTTCTGAAACCCCCAGTTTCAGCAGCTCTTGAATGCCTCTATTGTGCAGACATGCGGCCAGAAACCCCAGTCTGTTCTCAGGGCCAGGCACTGTGTCCCTAGGAATCCAAGTAATAATTTAATAGCCTCTGGCCTCTATGGAGCGCCCTCTGACAAGGGCTTTGTGAGTTACAAGGCACACAGATGGAAAAGAGCAACTTATCTCAAGGACTGTCACAGTGCTTCTTGTTCCCAAATCAGGTGCCTCCTCAGCCTGTATGTTTACTGAGAACTAAGGCTTTATACACACCTCCCACCCTGAGAATTTGACACAAAGGGGTGAAAATCAACAGCATCTGATCTTCTCTGGTCAACAAGGGAGTCAGCATTCATCTCTTGGTACAGGCAGACATAAACAGCACACACCCTGTGCACTTTGATCCCAAACCTCTTGTGCACATTAGTTTTTTTAGCTTCAGTTTTGGTGTCTCTCTTTATGTCTAGTGATAGTCAGCTATCTCTTAAGCACTGTGTGTTCTTCCCAGCCAAATTTCAAGGCCTATACATTTTCACCTTAGGAAAATACCTTGATGGGATAAAGCAATCCAAGCTGTTTTTCTGCCTCTCTTTAGCACCAAATGTGAGTGACATCTAAATATGACAGCCAGAGACTTGGATTTAAGTTCAGATTGGATCCTTTAGTGTATGCATTTTATGGTGTTTGAATTGGTACTCAAAAGTATGCATACTTGTGGTATTCAAATATCAGCTTGGTTCTTGGTGGGTTCTGATGCTGTGTCAGAACCTAGTTTTTTTTTTAATTGCCTGTCCTCATTACTATTAAAGCTTAATGCCTATAAACTCCCTCCCCACCACCCTGCCCATTGTGTGTTGCTGAAACCATGTTTTTTTCTTTTTATTCTTTTTAGGAAAGCATGCCTCAAACTCCTCCCTTTTCAGCAATGTTTGACAGCAGTGGTTACAACCGAAACCTCTATCAGTCTGCAGAAGACAGCTGTGGAGGGTTGTATTACCATGACAACAACCTCCTCTCTGGGTCTCTGGAAGCACTTATCCAGCACTTAGTACCTAATGTGGATTACTATCCAGATGTGAGTATTCATGTTCCTCTGAAACCCATCTTTGGTACTGAGCAGAAATTATAATATGTAGGGACCATATATACTATACAAATATATATGGGTTGCCAAAGATTTTTCTAATAAGAAATTGCATATTGATTATTGAATGCTTTCAGATCACATTGAGCCTAGGTGTGGATCAGATTTTGGTGTAGTCCACATATCAGTTTCTTTTCAGGTGAAGTACCACATTGTAGGCAGTCTGATACCATCTGAATGAAGTATCTGTAGTGTTTTGCTTCATGCATACACCTTGGTCCTTAAATAAAAATGCCAGTGAACATTGGATGCTCCCAGCATATGATATTTAATGGCTTTTTTATTTCTAATACCATCACTATGCTGTGAAAAGTAGGAAGGTATATAGAAGAGAGAAGATGATATATACTCAAGATGGAATGATTTATCAGTTGGACATCAGTTAGCATGTTTTCTTTTGTTTTACCTTAATAACCTACACATTTCAGTATAGGGAATTCATTACATGTTATCTCAATCTTTGCAGTAATTCCAAGAGAATGGAGAGGAGAAAATTGAAATTCACAATGTTGAGGATTTGTTCCTGGTCTTACTCCCAGCATCAGTAATCAAATGCAGGTTTTTCTTTCTGGGGCCAGTGATTTTTTTCCCCCCTCCTTTCGTACTACAGCTATCTCTATGAAACTGATTTTAGTAGGACAATGAAATTTACTCAGCAGCTGGTTATTGATAGAGATGTCGTGAAAATAGCTAGAGACCACATTCATTAGTTTTTATAAATATAATGAATATCCTTGATGTGCAAAGAATCCTGTGTGCCTGCCACTGCAATTCACTATGATGTTTCTTAGTTATCTCTCTGTGTGTGAATTGTTACATAGCATTTTCAAATATGTTACCACACAGGGAAAACTTGTAATCAGAAGTAAAAGGAATCCCTTGTTCAGCCCTGTAAGTGTTTATGAGCTACTAAAGATGCCTAAAGGAGGAAAAAAACCCATGGAATTTCTCTTTTCATTAGGAGTCTGAAACTATTATAACAAATAAGCACCACTTCATTACTGGCTTCTTGGGAGACAATGTGGTTAAAGAAAAGTATATAGTGTAATATTGTGCTTTATCAAATTGCTTAGCCCTTGAGCAAGTAAATAGGTTTCCTGAAAGCCTGCCTTCAAATATTCTGACACAAACACTTCAGTGTGCTACACTGTGCACTCTGGAGAATTCTTGAGCTGAATGTGGGAGAGGAGGTGGGTTTTTTGTTTTATTTGTTTTTTGCTTTATTTTGATTTCAGTTGAGTTACCATAATATTTGGACATAGAACCATATTCTGTATGGGTGCTATATTTAAGTGAGATTTCTTTCTCTGGGTTGAATTTCATTGTTTTAAAAAATATTTTTTAGTTGTAGATGGACACAATACCTTTATTTTATTTAGTTATTTTTATGTGGTACTGAGGATCAAACCCTGTGCTTCATACCTGCGAGGCAAGCACTCTACCACTGAGCCACAACCCTACCCTCGAATTTCATTCTATACTAGAGTGAATTATGTGTCTTGATTTCCCAGATCCCTGAGGATAAATGTGAAAATGTTCCCTGAATAATTTCAGGAGCCAAACTTAAGCTGTACTTCTGTTATTTTTAGTATGGTTTAAGGGAGAAAACACATCTGAAGGTAAAAGAGAAATCCATCTTACAATGTCTTACTGTTGCACTCTGTTAGGCTTTACTTTTGGAACTGAAGCATATTAACTTTGATCAAGAGAACTTCATGAAATAAGATTATAAAATATAAGAAAGATATTAATTTCATAAAGTGTGTAACATGACTTTTTTCTCTTGCCACAGAGGACATACATATTTACCTTCCTACTCAGTTCTCGGTTATTTATGCATCCTTATGAGCTAATGGCCAAAGTCTGCCACTTATGTGTTGAGCACCAGAGACTAAGTGACCCTGATAGTGATAAGGTAATGAAACATTTTGAACTTTATAATTTTTTTTCTTTAGGCATGCTAACTCTATGGCTTATAGTTCATGAAGTTGATTACCTTAAGTAACCCCAGCTTGTCCCCACGATGAAGAGCATAAGTGACATCATGGCTATGCTTAGGAATTGGGAATGGTTTAAAGAATACCACTCAAATCTAATGGCATGGTGGGTTTATGGATACTGCCATAAGTTAGTCGCACTTGGCAGGGACATAGTGGGATGGAGGGTGGTTAGAACTGCTTCTTCAACTCCAAAGACTTTGCAGTTAATAATCGTTGTTGTTATTTATTTTATGTAATCCATGATGATAGATATCACTGAATCATATTTGCTTTTTCTTCCTAGAACCAGATGAGAAAAATTGCACCTAAAATTCTTCAGCTCTTGACAGAATGGACAGAAACATTTCCCTATGATTTTCGGGATGAAAGAATGATGAGAAACTTAAAAGATCTGGCTCACAGAATAGCCAGTGGTGAGGAGGTTGGTAACATGAATTTAGCACTTAGCCTGGGTGGGAGATGATGCTTCAGAATCTCAACCTTTCCTTTGGGTTCTGCCTTTGGGCAAACCCTCTGCATGATGCGTTATTGTCCTTCTTGGTATTCGGGGCGGGGGCAGGGTGATGACTGTTCCATCCCACTTCAAAGGGATGTGATCTGGAGTTTTATGATTAATTGGGGATATGTTCATGTGAATTCATGCACAAGTTGCAAGTGTGTTTTGATTTTACTTTACTTATCTCTCTCTTCCTTCCAAAAAGGTTTGACAGAGCTAGCAAGGTAATAAATAGCATATAGCATATTAATAAGCACTAATAGACTTAAATAGCATATTAGTATAACAGTTGATAAGTAGCATATTAATAAATAATAAGTAGAAATAGACAATCTGGACCAGGGAAGGGAGAATACAAATATGCCCCTGTTGAGAGCCAGTAGAGTTGGAAGGAACTGCTAAGGGTTGGGTTTAAGTTCCAGATAAAAGGGAGATGAAGGGAAAGATGTTGGGGAAGGGAAAATAAGTACTAATTCCTCAATGCATTAGAGGAAAAATTTGGAAACCTAGGGCTGGGGATATAGCTCAGTGGTAGAGCACTTGCTTAACTTGTGTGACACCCTGGCTTCAATCCCCAAGACCACTAAAATAAATAAATAAATAAACAAAAGCTTTCCAATAAGGGTTTTTGTATAGGCGGCCTAGAATGAGAATCGAATGAGATATTCTTTACAGTCCTCTTTATCATGATTACTCCTTGAAAATACCGAGACCAGAGATTGGCATGTAAGTTAACAAAGGTAATTCTTTGGAAAAGGAGGAGAAGATGGAGAAAATAATCCAAGCCTTCTAGTGCTGGAGGTTGACTCAAGGCTAGGACCTAGAATAGGTGGAGATTGAAAGTAAGTCTCTTAGATAATCTTCCATAAATACCACTTCTCTCAATTGAGCCTTTGATAAGAGCTAACTAGTTGTGACAAATTCAATGTTATCCTCTTTGAAGCAGGCCTGGAGGGCTGGTATTCAGTGTTGGGGCTTGTTGAGCAAGGATGTCTTTGTAGTATCTGTTGTTGCTGGAAACTTTCTGGAAACAAGTTGCTTCAGCACATATACAACCTTTTCACATAGAAGAACGTGGCTGAAACTTTCAGCAATGGCAGTGATGTCTTGTTTCGTTCTTCTGAAAATAGGTTCACATCATGCATACCCTTCATGCAGAACTCATTCTTTCAGTGGTGTGCTATAAAGATAACAAGACCCTGATCTGTTCTAATCCTTGTGATGAGGTTTCTATGCCATTTTCCCAATGCAAAAAAAAGAAGTCAGACTAAAATTTTATAAGTGTGGCACTTGAAAAACTGGAACTTGGCTTTCCTGCATTAGATTCTACTCCCAAAACTGGATTTAACCCTTTTGCTGTTACTTTGTGACATGCTATTGAAGCTGGGTGCTCAAGATAGCTTTCTGCAAGGCTGAATGGGTTTGTTTCCTAATCATTTCACAAGTTACGACTATTGTAATCATTTTGCCAGTTTGCCTGTCTCGGCTTTTGCCAGGTTTGGATTGATAGGTCCCTCTCTCATGGAGGCAAACATTAAGCCTCACAGTGCAGTTTTATAGTAAGTCTTATGTTAGAGGGGTTAGCTCTTGGGTAGCTTGGCGGGGTCAGTACAGGCTCAATGACCTTGGTTTATGACAGTCTGCTCAAAAGATTGATGGTATCAGAAGGCTTTTTCTTGCATGAAGGCTGAGCCCTCAGTCAGACAGTTCTATAGTCCAGGTAAGTGTGTGTAGCTACTTTGTATGACAGTCAGCTTATCTTCCTTCCCTGTTTTGTCATTTTAAAACATGGAAATTATAACTTAGTTTTTCCTTAAAGAATCACACTAAAAACCTTTTTTCTTTTTAAGATAAAATGTTAGTGATTTGAAAATTCCAAAAAGGATGAATTTTGTTCCTTCTTGTCAAGGGGGTCAAAGAAGGAGATCATTTTGATCTGTGACCAAATGAAACCTAGGCTTTATTTTAGAACAAGATGAAGCCATTCAAAAGTTGAGTAGAGCATGCTTCATAACACTGAGAAAAGGGCTAGTCAGCCTTCTGACCTACCTTCTTGTGAGCACTCCTGTTTTAATAACACATTCTTAATAAACTTTGGAAAATTTAGCAGGCTTTGAGCATGTAAAGAGGAGATGAGAAGATAAATCAAACTGGGGAACCAATGGAATTAGGGGTTGAGTGGAGAGTTGTACCCACCTTGTCAGGCTGGGTGTCTTGGGAACCTGCTGTTTCTTTGGCTGTTTTTATCCAATATTCAGAAATCAGGTCCACACTTGGCAGCTGGTTGATCTGAGTGTGCTTTGGCAAATCCCCTGAATTCCTTGCTCCTTTCTCATCTCTATAAATCATGGAGTTAACTGCCTTGTGTTAATGTCCCTTCCAGCTCTCAAATTGTGTGATGGATGCTCTTTCCCCAGCTCTTTACTTGGCAGCTCTTTATCTGTCATATCTTTAAGTCTCTCCTCAGATAGACTTCCTCCTGTCACCCAGCTAGGATCACACCCACTCCCATTCCTGGTTGTCACCAGCCCTCCCTTCAGAGCACTTCCTAGCATTCTGTGACTCGTAATTACTTTCTTTTTGCCCCCACTGGGTTTTATGCTGTGCCCTCCTTGTTTACCATGGCATTTAATAGACTCTCAGTGCTTGAATGAATGAATGAATGAATGAATGAATGAATGAATGAACAGGCAAATCAGTTAGTACAATAGGAAAACCTTATTTCCCTCCTGTGACAGGAGTGTGGACTTGAGTTGCAACTTGTTGCTTCTTGCCTCTGACTTCAGGGATTTTTTTTGGCAGTCGGTGAAGCCAGGTGTGCCCTATGTATAATTTAGTCAGGTTCTTCTGTAACTGCTAGGACAGTTCCATATAATTTGGCTTAATATGTTTCTCCCTTGGGGATTTGCCCCAAATGAAGTGGTTTATTAGGACTTGCCTGCAAGAAACATGAAATGGAACTAATGATTGAATTACATGACAAATGACTGTAGTGGCTAGAATGCAATTTTCTCTTCCTTAAGGGGCTGGTCTTTATAATAAGAACTTCTATCTTTATTTGCCAGGTAATTACTGTCGCTGGCATTTGAAGTTATAAAAAAGAATAAGTACATATTTAGCAATTCATGACTCAGTGAGGAAGCATGCTTAATAACACAAAGCTTGATTTCTCAGATGGAATCCAATGGAAGCAGAAAATTTAAAAGGGGTCACACACATATTCTCTGTCCCTCTCTTTTTCTCTCATATGCATGCATGCATGCACGCACACACACAAGCACACACAGGCACACACAGACCCACACTGTTAATTGAATAGCTTTTTCCTATACCCTGTTGTGTACATTTCCTCTACATGTTTTGGTGTTGTCTTTTGCTCACTGGTAACTTGAATATACAATTCCTCTACCCACCCACCCCCCCAAAAAAAACCATAAAATTTTAATGCAGAATCAAAATCTTAGTGTGCTAGAAGAGCATGGGTTCTCACACATTGCTCTATGTCAGAATCACCTGAGGAGCATTTACATCATGCTCCCCAGACTGTACCTCAAGCCAATCAGTCAGAATCTCTGGAGGAGGGACCCGAGCTGTGGACTCTCGCCCTCAGCTGTCTCTTGTGCTGATTGCATATCAGCTGATATCCTCAGGTGGTGACCTGAAGAGAAGGTGGTCGTTTCTGATTCAAGTGTTTGCCGTAGGAATCCTAGGAAAGGAAGCGGGATAGGTGCATGTTGTAGAAATCAGAACTCCCGTGGAATATCTGTTGAGATGCAAAATAATGGATGCCATTTTAAAGTGAGTTTTTGTGTGTGTGTGGCTTTTCTAAGTGAAAAGTGCCATCTCACCTCTCTCGAATTCATTATCCAAGACATGCCACTGTGGGAAAGTTAAAATTTTTTTATTTTTAACAAGTCAAATAACATAGGAATGCATTCTGATTGTTAAAAAGAGAAAACAATTTACACAAAGCAAAAATACTCAGAAGTTCCCCCAATCCTATTTCTATTGTAAAGGTAACAACGGGTGTCAGTTTTGTGTGTATGTATTCATGCACAGATACACACATCCATAGAAGCAGCATGTATAGTTCATGTGTGCATGTGTGTGTTTACCTAGTGTTTGCCATCCTGCTTTTCAACTCAGTGATGTGTCCTGGAGACCTTTCCATGTCAGTGCAGATATCTGTATCCTCTCTTACCTGCTGCACAGTAGTCAAAGAAAAAGTTTTTCTTTTTATAAACTCTGTTGTTAGAAGCCAGTACATTTTTTTCATGCAGAAAATGTACGGTTTTTCTTAGAAAGCCTTAACAAAGAATATAAGAACCTCATTCACACTGAACTGTGTTCAGTAGAGTAGCAATGTAATGACAGTTGTGGGTTACTCTTGTAAAAAAGGCTTTATTTAATGACTGTGAAACTGCAACTTTATGACGTGTGTTTTGTACTCTGGTTGGTACATGCTGTAACTAAAGTACCTCAAAAATGTTTATTATTTATCTTAATTGGCTGGGGGATATTTGCATAATTTGGACAAGTAGTATTAACTCTCCTGTAGGCGTGTATTATGACATTTGGGACAGAGGACTGAAGAAAACATCTTAAGTTCTTAGAGTTTTAATGTAACTTTATGTTACGAAAGTAGAAGAGGTGGGGCAGAAGGAATGAGGACTTGAAAAGAGCCCACAGCTCAGCCTTAAATGGCTTGGAATACCAAAGAAAGAGGCATTTTCCTTGAGTGACAAATACATTCCCAAACAGATGCATCTTCTAAACTGATAACCTTAATGTTGATTGAAAGATAGGTTTTTTGAAGTTTTCAGTTTTTTTAAACACTTAGGTATTTCATAATTTGGGTATGATCTGCAAATGCAGAAAAAAAATAAGTCATCTAATGGGCAACAATAAAGAACTCATTGGAATATATAATGACCAGTAGAGAAGAAGAAAAAGAAGGTCATGCTTTTTATCCTTGACTATGCAAGCATGAACCATTTCTTGATGTGTCCTAATCTTCCTTATGTGCAAACATCTCTAAGTTTTTATATATGCTCTGTTAAACCAAAATTACTTCTGTAGAAAAAAATGTAGCTCTTATACTTGTAGGTAAATGCCACTTCATTTTCAGATAGTTAATCTCAGCAGATAATACTGTGATATCTTTTAAAAAGTCAGTGAAGCATGAACAGGCCTTTCTACATCTGTAGGTTCACTGAGACTGTCGTCCTTGTGAGCTGGTAATCTTAGCACCGGTTTGCTTTGAATCAGCTTATGTGCTTGTGACATGGGCTTCTTAATTCACTAGAAATAGATTTACTGTTGGCAATTTGGGATCAGAAAAGGAGGACCAAAAGAACTCCATAACTTAGAATAAGTGTGCCCAAGGAATTGGGAAGTTATTTCTCTGATGTGACAGGTTGATACTTGTCTATAACCCTGTAGTGCTTTTTAAACCAATTTCTCTTTAAGTGTTGTGGCTATAGCAAAAGGAAGTTGCAAACAAAGTGGCATCTGGTAGTAGCGTTATGGGGAGAACTGCCATGTGGAATAGTTGGTTGTGAACATTAGCACTGACTCATGAGTACCAGAGAAATGGACAGCAGCCAAGTGGAGGTCAGATACCAAAAATGAATATCCACTTCCACAGTACATGTGAAAGTCAGGAAGGTGGGTGGGCTGGCATGTGGATGGTAATGGTGTGTTTCTGTCAAGTGGTTTTCATGTGCTCAGGCTGATGAGATTGAATGATAGGAATGGAGAAATCAAGAAAGTGGTCCAAAAGAAAATGTTAGAAAAAGGATGCTCTGACTTCAGGTCACTGTATTATAACCTTCCAAAAGTAAGCAGATGCATTTCTACCAGAGAGCAATTAGATGTATGTGGTATTCATTAACACTGGATCCTCTCAATAGCTCATCTATAATGTCTGTAATGTTTTTAAGGCCCAACCTGAATCATGCTCTCCACAGCAGCCTGAGCACAATGACTAAACCCTGCAGGTTTGGAAAGACACTTGATGTGTTTGTGTCTCTTTTAAGCTATTAGGGCTATTTGAATCCTCCAGTAGGTTTCCTGAACCAAGTTGATCTCCCAATCTCAAGGTAAAATCACTCACAGACATAGTCCCTGAGGCTGCCTAGCACTGGAAAAGGACAGGCAGGGTGAGATTGTAATTCTTTGCTTATTCCCTAGCAGACATACCGGAAAAATGTCCAGCAGATGATGCAGTGTCTGATCCGCAAACTTGCTGCACTCAGCCAGTATGAGGAAGTTCTGGCAAAAATCAGCTCCACATCCACTGATCGGCTCACAGTTCTCAAGACAAAGCCACAGTCCATACAGAGGGATATCATTACTGTCTGCAGTGACCCTTACACGTTGGCCCAGCAGCTGACTCACATAGAGCTGGTGAGGCCCTTGTTGTCTTTGCCCTTTGCAACCACAGGTTTGGTTTGCTTTGGCAACCAGACAGTGTATTTACCAGCAGTAATGTCACAAGAGAGGTTAGAGTAATCCAAATGGGAAATAATCTATGAAGTAGCTGAAACATATTTTTTAGGCATTTGAATATGAATGCTTCTGATATTCTGGGAATTTACTTGCAAATAAACACTAAACAAAAATGAAAAGCAGAGTTTATTGACCTTCCTCCTCTTCCACCTCTAATTAGTTTTTCCATGACTGGCTCAGTCTTCAACTATCTTATAGAACGTTGACCTAAGCAGAAAATTGCCTCTGTTCAGACCTTGAAGATAATGAAACTATTGGGGGTTAAAAGCTTATTTTATAATCTGCATTAAGAAATGGGGGTGATGCCAAAAAGCCATTGGAAGGAGTTGACTTTCCATTTCTTTTCATTTTCTTTAATGCTGTTGATATGTCGGATTTTCATTTCAGGAGAGGCTTAATTATATCGGGCCAGAAGAATTTGTTCAGGCATTTGTGCAGAAGGACCCTTTGGACAATGACAAGGTAATCAATCCATCCAGAGGTTGGTCCTGAAACTAGAAATGGAATGCCTTCGTTGTGATAATAGATATAAGACATCCAGGTTAAAATTATTCTGTTTTAGGTTTCAAAATCAGGAAGTTTCTTTCTTTCATTAGCCATGTGTGATTCATTGCAGTTCTTCTTGAGCTTGGTCTCCGAGTGCCTTTATGGTATTCTTACTCCATCACTAACTTTTAGCCTGTCTTTCATCCTTATTGGGAAATGTAATAAGCCCTTTATAGCAAGTAGGTGCAGGCATTTGTGGTGATGAAGGTAGAAGATAAAAGCATAATGGTTTTAGCAGATGAAGCCAGAAAGAAAATAAAAAAACAATGCTGTGCTCATGATTCAACAATAGCACGAACAGGAAAGACAGGATGCACATCCAGCCTGCTGAGCTAGGATCTTCACTGCTTTGCCTCTTCTTTGAAGGTAGATCCCTCGTGACAGGTTTATGGTGGAGCCCACACATTAAGAAAATAATACTGGATGCAGAATATAAAATCAGTGTACACGTGGAAGAATTTTATCCCCCAGTGACCTCCATAAGCATTTTGAATTGTTAAGCAAAAAAGACTGTATCACCCACTAATGAAAGTCCCCTCTGGGAGTAGGGGCAACAGCTGTTTTCCTGCCTTAGAATAGTTCCTCTCAGTACGGGAAGTGAAGATTATGTTTTGCAATAGAAGGCTAGTGGACTTTTTTGTTTGTTTCTTTTGGAGAAAAAGGAAAGAGGGGTTAATGAACCTCTTCAAGCTTGGCCTTGAACTCAAGATGAGATGAACTTCTTTTGCCTTTAAACAGTGTGTCACTCACCCTCCTAAAGAGGATGATAGTGTAGACTTCTGTTTATCTTCCTTGGAAGATATTTAGTTTCTTGGTACATGATGATCCAAAATTTTGTTCAGAAGCTTAATTTTAGGAGAAGGTTTCTGAGGCCCCTTCACTCTTGGCCTCTCCTTCCTGTGTTGATAGCAATTGGTATTTGCATCCCATTAATCAGTTCAAGATTGTTTTAGAATGCAGCCAGAACTCTTCCTTTGAATTGTGTTTCTGAGGACAGATCTCATCCAAAGTAACTTAGTTTCTTGGAAAGGTAGGGAGGGGTACTTTTTTTGTTGTTGTTGTAGATGGACACAACGTCTTCATTTTATTTATTTATTTGTATGTGGTGCTGAGGATCGAACCCAGTGCCTCACGTAAGTGAGGCAAGTGCTCTACCACTGAGCTACAATCGTAGCCTGGGAGGGGGTACTTTTATGCATGTAAAAGAGTGTTTCTAGACCTCTGGTTTCACTGAACCTAAGATATTTTGGTATTTCTGTAAGAATAATCAAGAATAGTAATGGTCCTGTTGGCTCCTCCTCTCCTCTCCTTTCCCTCTTCCTATCATCCTAGAAAGCCTTCCTAATCCATAAACTAAAAATCAAATCCCCATATTGGACAAAATGAGAGCCCAGTATAGTCTTTTTTTCTCTGACTTACCCATTCACTTTGCTTTCTCCATAGAGTTGCTACAGTGAACGGAAGAAAACGCGAAACTTAGAAGCTTATGTGGAATGGTTTAATCGCTTGAGCTACTTGGTTGCTACTGAAATCTGCATGGTGAGAAAATCAGTTTTCTCTGTCTTCTGGCTCTTGATTATTTTTCATACTTACTTTACATTTGTTGGGGCTGCATGTTGGGTAACTGCCCTCCATCATTTTTTCTACACAGCCTGTAAAGAAGAAACACCGAGCAAGAATAATTGAGTATTTCATTGATGTAGCTCGAGAATGTTTCAACATTGGCAACTTTAATTCCTTAATGGCAATAATCTGTGAGTATTTTCTGGTGGATGTGTGTCCTTTATTTCTATAAAAAATAATGTATAAAATTGTGAAATGTATTCATCAAAAATCTGCAAATAATTTTAATAATGAAAAATATACTTTTATTTTAGAATGTTCAGGATGCTTTAAATAGTCAAATTGGTGCAAGCAAGTATGTGTAATCTTAAGTATGCAAGAATTCATGGAATACTTTTAATGCATCCTCAATTAAATATTCATGTAAAAGCTTAGAACTGATCATTTTCTGACTGCCTGTGCTCCTAGTACTTATAGTTGCAGTCCTTACTACTCCAGTATGCCAACCTGCTCTTCTATATCATTGGGATTTTTAATGCCAAAGACTATGTTTCTTTCCACTCATTCTATAAACACAGGACGTGAAGTAACAAGTCTTAGTTGTTCTAGTTTATTCTTGTTGTCTTGCCATAATTATTGATAATGACCCTTTCATTGAAAAATGTACTAGTTGATATGACAAATATACGGTCATCCTACACATTATAGGTGCTCAGCAAATATATGAATAAAAGAACAAAGGAATTGGGGTCAATTTGATGCTAGAGAATCTAGCAAATTTAGCTCAGTAATCTTTATCCTAACAAAACGCCTTTCTCTAATTCCTTTTTCCATTTTGTTTGCATATAATTTTCCCTTCGCTGCTCTTATAAGGATGCTGGCCAGATTTCAACTGTTGTTTATTTGACTCACTCCATGAAAATAGTGAACAGAAAGATTATCTGAGTCAGAAATCTGAAAGATTCACAGTCTAATAAAAAAGACTACTTAATTTCTATCTCCTACCATCAAGAAAATGTCAGCTCATGTCATCCATGCTTTGTATTTATCATCTTATTTGTCCACTCAATATTCCTACAAGAATAAGCTAAGTTCCAGAGAAAATAAATTTTCCCAGGGATGTCCATTTAACCACTGATTGATGGAAGATCAGTCAGGGGTCAGGAAACTACAGCTCATGGCCCAATCTTGCCCACTACTGTTTTCTTTATGGCCAGTGAGCTAACAGTTGTTGGGGTACTTTTAAATGATTGAAAAAAAAAAAATCAAAAGAATGATAACATTTACAACATGTGAACATAATATAAATTCAAATTTCAGCATCCAAAAATGAAGTTTTATTTAACATAGCCACAGACATTTGTTTATATAATTACCTATGACTGCTTATACACCATAACATGATAATGTTCTGTAGTTACCATACAGACCATATGGCCTGCACAGCCTAAGATGTTTACTGTTTTTCCTTTTAAAAAAATAAAAAACAAACAGACAAACAAAATGTGCTTACCTTTACTCAAAACAAATGGTATCATTATGCTGTTTCTAGGATAGAAGAAGAAAATTTGCAAAAGAAATTTGTAAAGCTGGAGTTTATCACTTACTAACAATTGTTGAATCCAATTATTTACATTTAATACTGAACACTTTTCAGGAGTATAAGTTGGAATAACTTTTCTTATATCTCTATTTCAATTTTCTCCTTCTCCCATGTATTTTAAATGGGAAGCTGGCATGAATATGAGCCCAGTCTCTCGACTAAAAAAAACTTGGGCCAAAGTGAAGACTGCAAAGTTTGACATTCTTGAGGTAAATGAAACTGATATTTTACTATTAAATGTTTTACACCTGGAAAGTGGGATTCCTCTGTATGATCTTTTCTCTCTGATAGTGTTGCAAAAGGAAAAGCCTTATAGACCAAAGGGAAAGAAAGGGATTCAAATTGCAGTAGGGGAAAATAAATCAGATTTTAGACTAGACTTTTTATAAAAAGAGTATCCATTTTGAGTTTAACTGGAGAAGTGCTGACCTATCAATCACAACAGATTGTATGCAGGCTTAGAGTTGGGGTCCTAAACAGTTGAGAGTTTCATTCCCTGTTTGCCTTAACCAGCTTCATTTATCTGCAGTGTCCCAGGATTTCCTCATTCCCACAGAATATTCTTTCACTATCCTTTCAACAATTGTGGCTAACTTGTGCAAAGCCCTTCTCATGTAATTGTGAGGATAGTAAGAATTATGCACAGGCCATGTGTGTTTAAATCACATTGGTTCATCTATTACCTTGGTGTATTGATGCTTTTAGTCTACTGTCTTTGGAAATATAAGCATTCTATCCCAAAATTTTCCTCAATTGAGAACTATCATTAGTGTCTCATATGATGCCTTATTCATGTTATCTAATAAATTTATTTTCCTTCTTGCAAAATGGTATGCTTTCAATTATTTTGAATGATTTGTTATCAAATGTAAAAAAAAAAAATTTCCTACAAAGTGACTAACAATCACCTAGCTCAGTGACCCTCAAAGGAAAATTTTCTAATGCTGAGGTTTGACTCTTGCTTATCAGTTTTTGATCTGATATCAAGAGTTAGCAACACAGATTGGTTTAGGTTTAACATTATCAAAGTTGACATCAGCTTGGGAAACTGAACCAAACCTCAGAAAAGAAAACGTTTGTGTTCTAGTGTGTTGTGTGCACAAGTATGTGTATGAGAGGGATAAATCATATTCCTAATGAGTTTTCTAACTTATTTTGAATTGCTTATGTTTAGTTTAATCTGTGATCTTTTAAACTTTCACAGATGAGAAGTAAGTGGTTAATACTCTTCTTTTATCTGTAGCATCAGATGGATCCCTCCAGCAATTTCTATAATTATCGAACAGCTCTTCGCGGGGCTGCACAAAGGTCTTTGACGGCTCATAGTAGCAGAGAAAAGGTAAGCACATAAAGCAGTGTGTAGCTCGTGATAGAGTCACCACATTTTATACTGGAATGCAATGGGAACTGGTGTACTGAGCTTCTTTTACCTGTTCATATCTAAGACAGATGCACATCATAGCAATGTTATCACTTGACACATAGGAAAAGAAGAATGCTAAAGAAAAATTGGAGGAAAAGGAAAAATGACTTGATATAGAACTTTGCAAAAACATAGTGCTGTGTTATTGTTACATTACCAAAATGCTTGTTTTGTAGTGTGTCTTACTTGTGTTTAAGCAATAAGTCATATGTTAAGGGGACTAATAGCATTAGAGAGTAATTTAGTTTAATGGAAGATAGACATTTAAGCTCTTCTCAAGGTGGCTGACTTAATGTAACCTTTTCTCTTAAAAGAATTAGCTCACCTCCCATGATTAAGTCATTTATTTTCAGAAAGTAGGTTAGTTGCTATAGCATCAGGCCTGCTCTTACTAATTGGATATACGGGTGGCAGAAAAAAGTACAGGGATGATGTCTGAGAAATTAATGATCCTCTCCCTTTCTATGCTTAAACAAATTAATACTACCCTGGATCTACCATACTCTTGACTCTAAGAGTCCTCTCTTGGCACATTTTGTTGTCATATTTCTTTACAGAGGAAGGCAAGGCATCTCAATGTCGGCCATCATGTTTTTTGAGAAGTCTATACCCAGTTATGGTAAATGGCTAGTGAAGGAAGGTTACTGGGTGGTGTTATCTTCTGTTTAGATTCTGGCTATCTTTTACCTTAAACTTTATAGTCAACAAATAAAGAAAGAGGAGGGTCAAAAAATACTTCACAGCATCTTCATCATGTCTCCATGTTTTTAACCATTCCTCATATGATCACATGGTTTTCAATCACTTTGCCTTTCTGTCTATGGTCCCATGACCTGTTTTCTATACATCAGTATTCATTTCTGTGTGGAACTGATAGTATCTTTAAAGTAAAGTTGTTGGCTCTCTGAATTAAGAACATTTAAAAAGAGAATTGGTCCTTCCACTAAGGGCATCATAGGCAAGACCTTATATAAACCAGACTCACTGGGCATGGTGGCGCACGCCTGTAATCCCAGCACTTTGGGAGGCTCAGACAGGAGAATCGCAGGTTCAAAGCCAGCTCAGCTACCGTGAAGCACTAAGCAACTCAGCGAAACCCTGTCTCTAAATGAAACACAAAATAGGGCTGGGGATGTGGCTCAGTGGTTGAGTACCCTTGAGTTCAATCCCCAGTACCAAAAGAAAAAAACAAAACAAAACAAAAAACAGATTCTCTCTCCTAGTAACCTATATATTCACTTAGCTCGTGGAAATCCAAAGTCCTTATATTCTGACTTTTACTGTATTAGATTTATATTAGACTTAAGGGCTACAGATCTGATAGGAATTATCTTTGAGTAAATGAGAAATTGAAGAAACCTGTGAAATTTCTTTCTTGTACATGGGTATAAGGAACTGAACAATGAAGTACTGTCAGTGAGATTGGCTGTTTCCAATTCCTTGGGAGAGTGACTCAGACAATAGCAGAGAATCATGCAGGCATCCATGCACGCAAATATCACATGAGCAATAGCTTCTGCCACCCAGAATTTGTATTCTAGCTAGAGGCACATGGCATGCATTTAGAAAAAGTTTAAATATCAGTACAAGAAAATAAATAATCAACACACCATGAATTTCATCACTCAGCACCAAAGAATAGAGCACAGGAATATAGCTCTTGCCTTGAAAGCTGTTACAATATACAAATGTTACATCTTGATTACAATTTTGTTCTCATTTCCCTGTGACTGTTATATGATGATGTATCTTTATTATTTTTTAAGGGCATACTCCACCTGAATAGTAGCTGAAAACCAAACATAGATAATAATTGATGGAAGAGCATGGCTATGTTCCATTAAAGGTCCCTATAATTAGAATTTCAGATAATTTTCATGTATCACAAAGTATTATGCATTTGATTTTTATCTAGCCACCTAAAAATGTAAGATATGTGACTCCTAAGTCATCCTAAATTGGGGCTAGTTTGCCAACTTCTAGTTTTTACCACCAGTAAATTGTGGTTCCAAATTTTAAACTGATATCTAACAGAGCCCAACATTTCTCGCCCTTAAGTAATCTTTTTTGATTGTTGAAGTATACTTTTATCATTATTTTGATGGTGTCTTAGTTCTAACACCATAGAGAAATAGCCAGTAACATTAGAAGGAGAAGGTAATGAGATCTTTACTAATTCAGCCTTAGCGACTTCCCAGACAAAAGCAAATGATTAAAAGTATAATCAAGAGAGCTATCAAAACTGAAGATTCAATTTGTTTGTTTTCAGAGATCAATGAAACAAAAAATAATGAACACTTTTTTTTATTGACTTCAGGGGAAAATCTGACTTTCTCTTTAGAGTTGAATTGATACTTAATATTTTTGTGTGTGAGCCCAAAAGTATGTTTTTCTATTCATTTGCTATAGAAGTAACACATGAGCTATGAGCTTAGAAAACTTCAAAATCCTCATCTTGAGGAAATAAGAGACCTAAAATTTGTGTTTGGTATATTATTTGCATTATAAAAAAATTAGAATCTTTAAAAATATGTTGGTATTTTAGAGAAACTGGAAGTTATTGTATTTGAGCCTTTTTCTTTTTCTTTTTTTGGTAATGGGTATAGTAACATTTAGGATACTTAATTAAAGATTATTTTAGAGCCAGGCATGGTGGTGCATGCCTGTAATCCCAGTACTTTGGGAGGCTAAGACAGGAGAAGCATGAGTTCAAAAGTCAGCCCCAGCAATAGCAAAGTGCTAAGCAACTCAGTGAGACCGTGTCTCTACATAAAACACAAAATAGGGCTAGGGGTGTGGCTCAGTGGGCGAGGACCCTTGAGTTCAATCCCTGGTACCAAAATAAATAAATAAATAAAAGATTGTTTTACTTTAATTATTGTAAAATATCACTCCATCAAACCAAAAAATTTAGGCAGGAAAGTATTGTTAAAGAAAGTTCAAGCCGGGTGTGGTGCTGCATGCCTGTAATCACAGCAGCTCGAGAGGCTGAGGTAGGAGGATGCAGAGTTCAAAGCTAGCCTTAACAAAAATGAGGCATTAACTCAGTGAGACCCTGTCGCTAAATAAAATACAAAATAGGCTGCGGATGTGGCTCAGTGACCAAGTGCCCCTGAGTTCAATTGTCAGTAACAATAAAAAAAAAGAAAGAAAAAAAGGAAAGTTCATTGTTTTATAAATAGTTATTAAATTCAACTTACACATTTATAGTCCTCCCTCACTGTGGCACATCTGTCTCACAATATATTGTAGCAGGTACTTCTGAGGTGATTATCCATGACAGCAAGTGCTAACTTGTTTTCTCATTCACAGGCCATCTTTACCCAATAGATATGTGTAGCAATAACTGGCCATAACCCTAAGCTCTCACATTATCTTGAGCAATGCCCTCAAGGATAAAGTAAAGTTATCCGGGATGGCGGGGGGATCCATCTAAACTGTAGACATCTAAATGATGGTTCACACACCTTAAAATCTCAATACTTTCAGAGATAAGTCTTCTATTAAGATTTTACCATAACTAAGAAGTTGCTAAATGAAAAGCAAGAATATCTCTTAGGTATTTTTTTCCTTTCATTATAACTAAAATTTTCAGTTATAACTAGAATTTTATTACATGTTACTCTGCACTGAGAGAAATAGGAAGAACTGTAGTAAAAGCATTTGCCTATCTATTTCCCAGCACTACTTCTTGCTATGTTTTGGTTAATATTGACATTTGCATCTTAAGCAAAATTATGCAAGAGAAGAAGTGACTGTCGCATAAGGTATACAAAGCACTATACCTTAGCTCATTTTGGTCTTGCATGCAACTCAAAGTTAATGTTGTTTATTAATCCTTTGAAAAAGTTAATGTTGTTTATTAATCCTTTGAACTATTTGATGAGAGGCTAAATGTATTTTTACCCAGACAAACCAGAATCTTTTATTTTCTCTAGATTGTGATACCATTCTTCAGTCTCTTAATCAAAGATATTTATTTCCTCAATGAGGGCTGTGCCAACCGCCTCCCAAATGGCCATGTCAATTTTGAGGTGAGTGTGATAAAGTAGGATGAAAAAATCAGAGCGCAAAGGGCAGCACAGCCTCCCTAGCACTGCATCCCAGGCCTGGCTGCAGTAGCTAATTCTGCAGTTGTAGAACAAACCTTCTCTTTCCCTATTATTTTATAAGAAATTAATAATGCCAAGTAGAATATAGTATCTGTATTATTATTATCATCATCATCATCATCATCATCATCATCATTATTATTATTAATCATCATTATTTGAGGGAATGTGAGTAAATGTCTACTTGGACCTACCTAGCAAATATAGTTTTTATTACATTTCTTAAGTATGTAATCTATAAATTTAAAAATCAGAAGGAAGCATTTTAAATGGAATTGTCTCTTGCAGGCTTAATAATTTTTGATGATTGCCTTTAAAATTCTTCTCCTTTGTTCTGTTTCAGAAATTTTGGGAACTGGCCAAACAAGTGAGTGAATTTATGACATGGAAACAAGTGGAGTGTCCATTTGAGAGGGATCGGAAGATCCTGCAGTATCTGCTCACAGTGCCAGTCTTCAGTGAAGATGGTGAGGCCATTCAGTTGAAACCACCCTGAGCATCCCCAAATCCTACATTTAGGAAACAAGCTTGATGCTTGATGCTTGATTCCACATAAAACAAGAGGCCAGTCCTCTAATCTGTCCCAGCTTAAGAGCACAGAAAACTTTATGTGTATCCCTAAAATATTTTCACTTATATTCATCTATAACTAGTGTGTTTCCAAATTTAAATCCTTTCAAATTCATGATCTGCAAAGCTTTGAAAGCACATGGAAAGCTGTGGGGGGATGTTTTTCTTTTTTCTTGTTTGGACTTGTTTCAGTGCAAAAAGAAGTGTTTTGTGTTTTATTAATAGGCAAGGTAATTTGGAGGGGGAAAAATCTCAAAACAGTAAATTGTTATCACTGGCTATTTGAAGATCTTTTTTTTTTAGATGAATACAATATTTTTATTTGATTTTATCTTTATGTGGTGCTAAGGATCTAACCCAGTACCTCACATGTGTGAGGCAAGCACTCTACCACTGAGCCACAACCTCAGCCCTAAAAGAAGATCTTGACCTATTAAACTATTAGGGAAATTAAGGCAGAAAAAGTGATTGAATATGTATAGCAATATTTACCAGAAGAGAGTTAGACATTATAAGACTTGGGGATTTATTTTACTGATTTTTAAATATCATAATATCATAAGAATTAATAGCACCTGATAGTTTGCAATAATGACTGAAAAACAGTTTGAGTGACTATTACCTATTTCACAGTGTACTGGATTGTTTCTAATCTCTATAAATAGGATTAATAACAACTTTTCAAGTTTTTGGATGAGGATTCTTTTTTATTTAAAAAGGAAGAAAAAATATTAGAAGGATAAATAAATGGCCTAGAAAACCTGTGAAGGGTTGTTTAAAAGCTGAGGGTACCAGGAAGGAACTGTCACCCCTTTCTTTGTAAAGAACATAAATCTGAGTGTATGACAGCATTGTGTGGTTTGCATTTTGTAAACCTTTTTGCCTTAGGAATTCTTAGTTAATTGTCTTTGGGGCCTAGAGGCCATAGGGTTTAATTTTGAGAGGGTCAGTCAGAGACAAAATGATGTTATACGTTCTTCATGAAATAATGAACCTTCTCAGTCCTAATTTGATACCTGAAAGAGTGTTGTATTGAATTGGGGTCAATTTGCACAGGGAACGGGTAGAAGTGGATGACGTGGCTGCAGGATCCAGTGTTGACGCATGCTCTCTTTTGGTTTTTGTAGCTCTCTACTTGGCTTCTTATGAGAGTGAAGGACCTGAAAATCATATAGAGAAAGACAGATGGAAGTCTTTAAGGTGAGTCTTGTTGTTTCTCATTGCTGCACAAATCTATAGGAAATGTTAGTTTTACCTGAAGAAAGCCACATGTGTTCTATGGGAAGTCCCAGCTCACCTGTTCCAAGTTCTCTACACTTTATTTCCTGCTGAGTCTTTGTGGCTTAGATTTCTCATTGCCCTAATTCCGTTTTATTACCTTACATTTTTTTTTATACTGGCAGATACACAGTGACTCTGTTCTTCTTTCTCCCTTACTAGAATGAGGAATTGAAATCAATCCCATGGTATGGTACAAAGAAAACACCAACTACTTTCCTTTGTCTAAAAGATCAGAAGTTCAAACCTTATCTCTTATCTCTTATTTCTTCTAACCCAGAAATATGTTTGTGATCTGAGATTAAAAGAAGAACAAAATACTGGTTAAAGTTAACACTGGACCCGTTGACACTGATAATGTTGAGGCTATTACTTACCAACTGGGGATCAGTCCCCTTTTTGGTTTGAGAAAGAAAACTGGGACTTTAAATAAAATCAGGGGGCTGGGATTATGGCGCAGCGGTAGCGTGCTCGCCTAGCACGCATAAGGCACTGGGTTCGATCCTCAGCACCACATAAAAATAAAATAAAAATATTCTGTCACCTACAACTAAAAAATAAACATTTAAAAAAAATAAATAAAATAAAATCAGGTGTTTCATATTTTAAATTTTTGCTATCACATTAGAAATTTCAAACAAAATGTGTTAGCATTTCTATTTTAAGAATCTGAAATACTTTAATAGGTAAAAGCAGCCCAAGACATAGTATAATACAGCATAATCAAAATTGATGTCACTATATTTCTACTAAGGAGCTCTGGGTATGTCTTATTGCACTTTTTCTCTTCTTTTGTTGTCCCAGGGACATTTGGGAGCTTGCATTATACTTGATATTAGGCTAGAATTCATGAACCAAGAGATCTAAGATATACTTGTTTTTCATGTGTGAATGTTTGATTTGTGTATTTCAAAGGAAAACTTAGGCTACCTTTTTTGTACCCCTTAATGAGGAGGGATGAGGTACAGAGGCATTGGAATTATTATCTTTAGAACAAGTTGAGGTGATAGGTAAAGGACTGGAGATGTTTCTAGTATCTCAGATACAGATAAAGATGATCATAAAGAATGGCTGGCTAATGCCATGAGTCATGAGCACATGATAGTTCTGCTAAGCTGATGCCCCAGATCTATTATTTTTTAAATTTTGTGCCTGTCAGTATCACATTTCAATTTAAATTTTGCATTACTTTGTGTTTGAATTAAAAGGTACTTGTGATATTCTTTAATATTTTCACATGCAAAATTAGTTTCAAAGTCTACACATCTAACTAGACAAAAATGTGGAAATAACTCCTCTAAAATGAACCTTTTTAAGGTGATTTCACCGTCCATATTTTTTCTTTTTAAATTCTCCCTTTCAAACTTCAAGTTTGGTAAGGCCTCTGGGTATAGCTTAGCTATTATCACTTTTCTTGAAGATTTTTAAAAAATTGTCCAGGCACAGATTAATTATGCATAATGGGATATGTGGTATCTCCATTACCTGTGCATCCAGACATTAAAATAATCCAAACCTGCCTACACTCTTCCGATTGTTTCTCTGTTATGACACCTTCCTACTGGTTAGTGATTAAGTTGGAAGGTTCATTAGTCCAAGGTTTGATAGTAAAAACTAAAAATTGAGTTGCATAATCTCTTCCCATATCTCTGTGTACCTTATACACATAGCATTGATCATTTGATTGGTTGAAAATGTGACAAAAGAATTTAGTGGAGAATTTAGAAATATGAGGTGAAAAAGAAAGCGCATGGGCTTACATTGTGTCCAGGAATGGATCTGCAGTTGTACTCAACTCCAAAGTGTTCAGTGATAATGTTTATGATAAGAATTTATGGGCGGACTGGCAGTGGCTGAAAAAAAATGAATGGCATATAAGGAAATATGTGTATAAACAGTGAAGCTTATTCTTTGGTACTAATTTACCTGTTAAAATTGTTTTCTGATGGGGCTTGAAGAACAAACTCCCTTCCATGTCTGTGCTTAAGCCTTGCACACACCATTTATACATCTTGTGTGTTCTCATGGTTCAGATCCAGTGCCTCCCTCATACTTAAGTTCCTCCTGCACTCACACACTCTTGAGGCAGGCTTCCTTTCTTGTTGGTTGCTATGTGTTGTTTTGTGCAGTGTATGTAGTTTTTTTCCTACTGCCCAATAGGCCGCTTGAGGGCAAACACAGGGTCATTCCCCACATGTCTGCATCAGCCCTGGACACCTTCTTTTGCAGTCCCTGCTCCTGCAGTGTGAGTGACACTGGCTTACTGCAGGTGTTGGCCAAGGTGTAGCAACCACCAACAATCAACAGCAGAAGCTAGGCTATTACAGTTTGCAAAATCCCATAGGTTAGGCAGATGCTAAATGTTCTAGAATGATAGTACTTACCTGAAAACTTTTTGGTATATAACTTGGAAAGTCATAAAATATTTGTACATAGACACTTTTCTTGCTGTCCCTAGAGTCAGTAATTCCAGACACATTCATCGAAGGCAATGACAAATCCACCTCTGAGGGCGGACACTTTTCTTCTCACTTACTATTTAAATGTTCCCAATGGTCATAGAATGTGTTGCAGAAGAGGCTTTTATCTACTTAAGTAAACCTTTCTATTATAAGACTGACACCTTCCTAAAAGCTTTTTATCATGAATGTTCTTTGTGTTTTGGGGGGATTTTGTTTTAATATAAAACCACTCAAGATCTACATTTATATATAAACAAAGCTTTTGCTATCTCCATTAAAAACTATTTTAAGTGACTAGCAATTTTCCTAAAGGGCAAAGAAGACTTCCAAGTTTGATCCTAACCCCACTCCAGGTTTTAGCTATGTAAAATTTAATTTAAAACCTAGGAAAGACAAAATCAATATTAGTCAATGCTTTTTAATCCTAATGCTAATCATCTGCTGTGTCCTGACTTACATGGTTTACTTTATTGCACAGGTCGAGCCTCTTAGGCAGAGTTTAACATATGGAAGCTGCTGCTGCTGCTGCTGCTGCTGCTGCTGTTGCTGCTGCCTCTGCCGCTGCTGCTGCTGCATCTTGCAGACCTTGGAGGGGCTGGCCTTTGTTTTCTGACATCTAGTACTAGGAAAACTCATGAAGACCCCACAGCCTTGGGAGCATTCTGGTCAGCAAAGCAAGGGAGCTCACTCCAGAGCAGATGGGAAACTCCTTTCCCCACAGCTGACAGATTGATTCAATTCTGTGAGACTGAAATGTTCACTGAAGACACTTGAGAAAGAATTCTCTAAAGATCCCAGCTCTGCACATGATTCATCTCCTGGAATTTCCATGTGAATCACAGCTCTGCACCTGGACGGAGTTTTCTTTTGTGTGTGTGTGTTTTTTATTTGGTTGAACATTTGCTGCTAATGGGACTTACCCAGCTGAGTGCTGGCTCTTAGGAAGCCCGTGTTTCTTTGTTAATTTAAATTAAAAAGGGAGAGGAGGGAGGGGAAAAGCCCCTCTTCATATAGATCCCAGACCTTCAAGCAGTGTTTCCAGAGAAGGCTAAGACTGGTCGGACTGCGGACTTTATTTCCCTTAGCGTGTGCTGTGTTGTAAATTCCTCTCCTCCCTCTTCCTACAAGGTTTTTGAGTTGGCTGCTGGTTAGCAAACTCCTTTTTACCCATATAAGTTATTTAATATAATAATGAAGCTCAACACTGTGGTAGGAAAATAGCCACTAGGGGAAAAAAAAGCAGAGTGTGTTGTTGGACTGCTTACCTTGCTAGAAGGACTTTTTGTTTTCTTCGCCCTTCTGAGCTGTCTACAGTTGACCACTGTGTTCTACAGATGTATTTCTCAGTAGTTTCTTTTCTGTTGTTGTTGTTGTTAGTTTTCCATGATACTTATTTTTTTATTGTAAATTTAAATGACCTGATTTAAAGGGTCTTAGAAAAACCCATGGCATAATCACAATCTAATTTTTTTTCAACAGACTATGATTTTTCATTACTTTTTGGAGTCTGTTGGTGACTCTACATGTAAACAGAGAATACATTGGAGAAGTTACCTCTTCCCCTGTAGCAATGAACAAAGCAAATGAAAAACATATTGCTGTTAACTCAATGTGAAATAGCTCACCTTGGGGAACATCTAAATAATCTGTAGTTGCTCTGCAAACAGCCATCATATATATTTACTCTAGGAGAAACTGTAGAGTAGTACTCTGTGCTAATGAAAAAGCAAAACACCATGTTCAAAACAGATGTATGAAAAACCTTAGGAAGCGGCTTCCAGAAACAGCATGTGCGCCGCACGCATCATCTCAGCAGGCCCAAACCGGCTCCAAGTTGTCCCTTTACAGCCATCAATATATTTTACACTCTGCTGCCAGGAGTTGTGGCGTCTTTCTTTTATTTTAGGGATGGAGTTGTTGCGTGGGTGGGCGTGTAGTCACAGTCGCTCAGCGCTGGTGACGGGCTCCAAACGTGTGTGTCCTTGAGGAGTACCCTGCATGGGCATTTGTTTTCTAAAAATGAATCATAGTAAACATTTAATAAATAATACTTGATAGGCACTTTCTAAGATTATGTACCCCCACTTTTCATACACAAAAACAGGTATGTGATACTACTAAGAATAGTAATGTGTCCAAGGCCACAAAGCTAATGAGAGGTACAAGGATTGGAGCTAGGCCTTCTAATTCCAGAGCCCAGGCTTTAAACTGCACCAGCAAAGCACCCACCGTGCAAGTATCCTGGGAAATCTTGACATGTGCAGATTTTGATTCTGTAGGTCTGGGGGTGGGGGTGGGGTGACACTGATGTCACTAGTCCTGGACCTTGCTTAGAGTACAGGCACTTCTGTCTCATGTGTACCTGGAGATTTTAATTTATGCAAGTAACTGAGTAATGACACAGCCTGGTACCATTGAAAGTCTTATATTACTGACATTGCTCAAGAGAAGGTGACATGACACATTATGAAGGTCTACAGGGGAAATACCAGTGTGAGGAGACAGAAGCAGGAAGGAAAAGAAATCCTAGGCCATGGCCTTAACTGGGGCTTTCCCAGGAAAGGAAAGGCAGGGCAAGGTATACATTTAAGATTGGCAAGTTTGAATAATTTCTGCAGGCTCTGGGCTGGTGGGGTGATCTCTAGGTACCTGATACCTGCCCTGGGATGATTTAGGACAGGAAATACTGCCTTGGTATGTGAAAGTTAGAAAAATAGAAGAAGTTATAGACTAGATATTATTTGGCTTGCAAATGAAAGGATATACTCGTGTGCTGAGCTCTTTGCAGTCTTGGCTGGCCCTGAGAGGGTCCTTCTCTCCCTGGCTGGCAAGATTTTTTACCATGTCAAAATATATCTTAATACATGATTAATACAACCCCACAATACCATCTCTAGTCCTCTTACACGGTGTTCCCTGAACTCTGTTTTGGTTGAAGGCAGCAGTTCTTTCAGCTATCTATGTCAGGGGTCAGCAAGCTATGGGCTGCCGGCCAAATCTAGCCAGCTGCCTATTTTGTGAACTACAAAGTAATGGGTTGAAAAAAATCAGAAATGCAGTATTTCATGACATGAAAATTATGTGAAATTCAAATTTCAATGTCCATAAATAAAGTTTTATTGGAAGATAGCCACACTCATTTACTTACTTTCCTGTGGCTGTTTTCTGCTATCACCAGTCTTACAATTGTGACAGAGACTGCATGGCTCACAAAGCTGCAAATATTTACTCTCTGGCCCTTTAAGGAAAGTTTACTGACCCCTGATCTAAGAAGGATTTTTAAGCATTAGCAAGACAGTTTACAAAAGTGTCAAGAGGTCTCTATTATGGCATTAGGTACCTAAACATGGCTGCTGAAAAAATTTCCTAAAGTGCTCTTAGGCTTAAAAAAAGTGAGGCTATTTCAGCAAAAAGCTTTCATGGAGTTACCATTCTTAAGTATAGCCTCTTGTTTTAATGTCCAGGTTAGCCAGAGGTTTAAACCCTGAATTAACTTATCTGTGGAAATGGTTGGATAGTCTCTCTTCTGTACGTGTGTGTATTTGCACTCCCCACTGGGTTTATAGATGCATTTATAATTTCATGAGGCTGGATGGAAGCCTGGGTAAATGCAAGCATGAACGGCACCAGGCAATGTCAGTCAGACTGACTCAGGGTGCTTCTGCCCAGGCACGCCATGCATTCCAAGGCTGCAGGCTTGGAGCTGGAGCCTGGGGGGCCCGCAGCAAAAGCTGGCTGTAAGTAAGTAAGAGGAATACATGTTTTACTATTTGAAGTATGCCTTGGTTTTGAGTACAGAGCTGAGTTCCCTAGGGGTGGCCTGTCTTCCATCTAACAAAGACAACATGATTGGAAACTGGTTGTCTTGTCCTTGCCTTGAAGGTTTTGGCCTTTAGTCCTCCCCTCCACCTTGCCCTGGCACCTCTGCCATTTCCTCATTCACTTTCCTCCTGGCACGCTTTATTTCTTTTTGTACTTTTTTTTCAACTGCTGTCCACATGCCTCCTGTGTGTAAAACCTCAAGAAAACAGCCCACCACTGGAAGTTGAGTTGTTAAATGATATAAGAATTTTCAGCTGTAGATTCTGAAGGGCCTCTACCCTCCACTTGGGTGCTTTTTGTTTACCCTGTGCTCTGTCTCAACAAAAGACAATGCCTGCCTCTATTCCAAATGCATCTTACTATTCTGATGGAGAAGGAGTGACTGGGAATAGAAAAGAGGCTTAGGCCAATTTTCTGCTGGAGCTGAGGGTTCAAAAGAATTCCTTAATGTGTTTCCTTGGAACAAAAAAAATGTGGTTAGTGACCTGGAAATTACTAACTAAACATATAAAACTCGAAGATATTCTGATGGCAACTCCATTCATTTTACCCTTAAGATATGTTAAAAGAAAAGGCTATGGTCAGACTTGGGTTTCTAGAGTTTTTAATAGTAAAGTGAGACACTTCCTGGGTAATTTAAGACAACGTTATTTCTGGGTTTGAATGATTGGATAATTACCTCATTTCTCTGCTTCGTGTAATCAAGATCACTTGGCTGTACTCAATGCTGACAGAGGAGTTGGGGGTTCAAGGTTTATGTATCCACACCTTTTGGTTTAGGGACCTGTCATTCAAAACTGCAGACAAGACTGCTTCCATGCAAAATAGAACAGTGCCTTAATTCTGTACTTAAGAATCAACTCCACTTAGAGGATGCAATTTGTTTGTTCACTTAAGGCAATGAGAAAAGTGCCAGCAGCCTTCAGTAGGCTTAAATTCTACTCCTCAAGCCTGAAATACTGCTTCACTTCTCTAAGAGTCTAATAAAAGGATTAAACATCCACATGCATATAATCACATTTTGGAAAGAAGGGGGCAGTTATCTTGGAATACGGTTAACTGTGAGCATACTTAAATATAAGGGTGCACATAATCCACTTTAGCATTTCTAGGCACAAGTTTGTAGATCATAATTTTGGAAATTAGGAAAAAGGAGACTGATGCTTTTTAGAATAAAGAGGAACATTATATGCTCCTAGTTGGATGCCAAACTGGAGGGTTTTCTAGCGTGAAACAAAGTTTGCTTTCTTTCCCATTTTCCACCTACGCTGCTTGGAGAAAATGAAAGTTAGCGTGAAATCATCTTTCTCTGGATGAATCACTGTGGGAAAGTGAGTTCAGCAGAATATGTCGTCAGGTTGGTTGAGACATGACAGTTGGAGGATTGTGGGCATTATAAAGTTTTTGCAATATGATTATGAATCCTCCTAAGTGCAGGTGAGCTACCACAGGGATTTAACATATGCGCAATAAATACATGTTGAATACGTGAGCAAGCCAATTATTAGTCTGGTTGTCACTGGGGAGTCACAGATTTCCCTCTCTGGTTGAATGAATCTCCAATGTACCCTTAAGACATCTGGATTTTGGAAGTGTGTAGAAATTGAAACGATTCCACTGTATTGTCATGGAGATCAACAAAGAAAATCCAATCCACTGTGGGGTTTTTAAAAATGATGAGTATCCATTAGCTTGTTTACATTCCCTGTGCTTATTAGTTAGAATCAATAATCCTGCCAATAAATCTTCCTTTAGCAATCAGATAAAAACCTGTCATTAGAAGGGATCGACATGGTTTAGGGACAAGGGTTAAATTTGAAATGCACTCTGCCAGAACACTACACTTAGAATGTGAGAACTATGTGCTAAGCATACTGCCTGGATTTCTGGATTTTGGGAGAGTCTCTCCCATTCTGAACCTCAACGTCTTCTTTGAAAGGAGTGTGTATGGGCTAATTAGCGTGGAATGGGCGATGGGGGTCTTTAGAAAGCACTTTCTCAGCTTGCAGGCTTCAAAGATGAATTAGCCAGTAAATGCAGCATCCTGCTTGTGTGCCTCACCCTTCTCTTCTTCCTGCCAGACTCTTTTGTGTTTTGTTTATTTAATTGTGTTTTGAAGAGGGAAGGGATAAGAGGCTAATTACTACTTGGTAGGAAACAAAGGAGCGATCAAGCCTCAACCCACCCCTCTAGCTGCATGCCACAAAACAAGATAGAGTTCTTCAGAGCAAAGAGTGATTGCTACCGAGCCCAGAAATCGAAAACACCCTCCTGCAAGATCAGTTGCTATATGATTTCAAAGAAGTTAGATTAAGAAAGCATAAAGACTACAAAATAGCTTTGTTGTATAGACTACATCTTGGTCACAGCAGCTGTCGTAATTGTGCTTGTGGATATAGATATATAGATAAAATCATATATAAAGTACCTGTTCACACCTAGTCTTTTATAAATGAGTCACTATTTGGCTTAACAGACCAAGACTAAGGGAAGTAATGATTAGAGTCCAATTCTGCATTTTGTCAACATTCACTTCTGGGGACCTCCTTTGAAGGCTGTCAGGACAGGGTGGGCTGTTGAATTTGATATATGTGTTAGGGAAAGTCCTATATTGAAGGGAGCCGGAAAAAGGGCATACAGCAGTCCTCGGAAGCTGAGACCTTCTCTCCTTGGGCTATAAATGCTTCATGAATTGTAATCCAGAAAGTCCTCTGCAAAAGAGAAAGATCAAAGGAAGAAAAAGCCAAACAAAAACTTCTACACGGGAGAAAATTAGAGGGATATATAAATAACAAATAGCTTTTGACCAAGAAGAGAGTTTAAGAAGAGGTGTGACATTAGTAACAGGAGAGCATCTGAAATACTCAAACTCATTTAAAGTCTAATAAGAAAACAATGAAGCCAGGAAATAAATTCTCTTGGGAAACTATAAACTGCTATTAAAATAGATATTATGGAAATGAATAGAACTAGATAATTTAGAGGATTATTTTCAATTATAGTAACTTAGTGAACTGACTCTATGTAGTAAATTCCATAATATTCTGGAAAATAGTCATCACAAACCCCTCTCCACCTATTTAAAAACACAAGGCCTAGGTGAAGTGCTCACTCTCTACAGTTAAAAGGGACTTACAAGGGAACAGAGGATAATCTGAAGATAACTGGAGGCCCTCAACAGCCCTCAGTGTTGCAAATCGTTTCTTTGCGTTAGGGTATTCCTACATAATTAGGCACACAGATTAATCCAATCTTGCTGGGATGGCCAGGTACAGAGTGAAATAAATGGCTACCTTAGTTCTACCCTTTTCTGAGGCCAGAGTGTAGGTCTGTTGCCAAAATGGTCTTACGTAAAGAATTGCCTGTGTTCAGAGTCTGAATGTGATGAAGGCAATTCTTTGGTTTTTCTTCTCTAGTTTTTGAGCCAACCCTCTGCCAATCTGGTACGAGCCTAAAGGGGATTCTTCCTTGTCCTTCCTGGGAGCCTTATTTCCAGCCCCTTTCCTACTGGATCAGGAAGGGAGGAAGGACTGAGTTCTATAGCTGCAAGTGGCCACCCTTTTCTCCAGCACAACTACCAGGGAGTGTGAGGCCCTTTTCTTTGTCTTAATAACTTAAGACAATTTTAAAACCAGACAATTTGTCTTAACAGTTATTGATTATACTTGTTTGGAATAGGCCTGGGCTCCAGAAAGTCAGTGGACACATACGCCATCCAGGCCTACAGAGGATTAGGGGGTGCAGGGAGGAAACGTGGCCACACCCATAACTGACAACACTGTTTCCGGTAGGTTGGCAAGTTCTCAGTCCCATCCTTTTTCCTAATGTGCTCTGCATCCTGGAGCTTTCCTTCGCTCCTATCTCCAAATCAAAATGTCCATTTCTTCAGAGTCTACTGATATTAGGTAGGATTTTGAAAGATTTGAAGGTTTAAGAATGTTAATCTAATTTATATTGTTAGGTCTGTTCAGGGTCCAGGATGTCCAATTAGAGAGACCAGTCAGGGCAGCTGTGAAACGGAGCGGCCAGCCAGACGCTGACATCACCAGTAGACGCACCTCCTGTCAATCAGCGGGTTTTTCCTGACCCATCCAGGAAGGACTCTGGCCTTCTCTTCTTGCCCGCAAGCCCTCCCCTTCCTGACCGGGCCTTTTGAAATTGTCTGTACACCCGAGCACGGGTGCCATTTCTCCCATACACACTCTGATGGATGGGAGAATTCAGCCCAAGAGCGTGTATTTCCAATAAAGCCTTGATCAGAGGCTTTAATTCGTTTCCTTCTAGTCCTCTGATCTTTACATAATGGTGTGCGAAACCCAGGAGAATTCTTGAACCTCCCCCTGTACTGGGGTAAAGGCAAACTCCCCAACGCTTGTGTTAGCCATCCACCGCTGTCCAGGGCCCCAGAAAGTTTCCAGGGATGCCTGAATTTTCCGCCTGGCCCTCCGTTCTCCCGTGGACGAGAACATTTTTAGGGACACCTTTTTCTGTTCCCTCCCACTTCCAGGGACTGCTGAGAAGTCACAGGGAACACCGACTCTTCTCTAGACCCCAAAACTCCACTGTACTATGGCTTAGATAATGGATCAAAATGGCCTCCAAGGGGAACTTTTGATTTTCAGATCCTCACTGATTTGGCTAATTTTTGTCACCGGATGGGGAAATGGAAAGAAACTCCTTACCTTAAGGTTTTGTTGGAAAGTGTGCTTTCACCCCTCCCTTCTTTCCCATCTGGTCTGTCCTCTCAAGTTCTTCTCGCTAACAAAAATCCCCAAAATCCCTTTCCCATTTGCTCTTCTGTATTTTCTTCCTCATGCGGCTGCCATCATGTCCCACTCCCTGCCCAGACCCCGCCTCCCCATGCTCTCTGTTCCGCCAGAATGCAGCCATCTTCTGGGGAGACAAAGCCAGCCTCAGTCCCAGTGCCAGAGGGCAGAGACGAGGCGTTGAGCGGAGCCCGCCTGCCCCGCCTCCCTGCATTCCTCGCTGCGTCTGTGCGCCGCTCAGACAGGCTAGCGCAGCTGCCACAGACCAAAAGACTTAAAGCCCATAAGCTCTCTCTCGCTCAGCACCCTGCATTTTTTTTATTTTACCGGCCATGTCATTTTTTTTCCTAAACTCTTGCTTTTCTTAAGTTCTGTATTTTTGAGCTCATGACTTTAATCCTTCACATGTAGGATAATGTTTTCTGATCAGTCCTATTTTATTCAACCATGGAGTTTAAAAAAAAAAATCTAACATTGCCTGCAGGCCTTTATTTACTATTGTTGTTGTACATCTGTCTATGTATGTATATGTGTATATATGTACCATGTACATGGTATCAAAATTGGCACAGATAATGAGTGCTCATCAATTAAACCTAAAAAAAATAAATCCAAATATTTTAATTCACATGATTTAAAAGGTTCAACTTAAACTGAATAAACACAAAGGTTTATAGATTCCTATATGAAATTTTAAAGGTTTCTACTGTAGCCTAAGTTCAAAAAATTACAAGGATTGCTTTAGGATATGAACAGAAGGAATTAAAGATTCTAAATATGATATTTATTGGAAGGAAAGAGAATATTTCTAGTCAAAAGGTTTACAACTATGATTAAACAAAAAGTTAAAATCTAAATTTTTCTTTCAGAACTAAACTTAATGTAATAATATCAATGTAATTCTGGTTCTACTAGTTCTATTTTATATTAAATGTGTTCATTTCTTTCAGATATATAAGCTTTAAAATAGAAGGTTTTAAAAGAGCATTATACCAAGCTGATGTTCTCCAAACTGAACTTGTATGGTATCGATTTATATCATTTAATGTTTTATAACTAAACCTATCATCAATAAGATAAGGCTTTAAATTATTTTTACATCACAGTGATCTTTTAAACAAATGAGGACCTAACCTATTTAATATTCTGCTAAGATTTTTCAAGGAGCCCTGTCTTACCTGAAATAGTTCTGACTCCCAGCTTACTACAATGGCTTCAAACTAAGCCACACTTTAGTTCATTTAAAGATATGTTCAAAGGATTTATTTTGTTGTAAAAATCATTAGGACCTCAAACAGGGATATAATATGTAACTCAGTCAAAATTTGAGAAAGCTATTACACAAACTAAATATGTTTTTACTGTTGTTAATTTTATTTTGTATTTTCCTTAAACTCTGACTATTGCCTGTTAATGTTTTACAGGGGTACTACTTCAAGAACAGGCAACCCAATTTAATTTAAAATAAATAAGCCATCACCTACAGGAGAGATAGACCTTAATGTTAAAGCCCAATACCCTTACTTTCAAACTGATACGATTGGCTTGCTGAGTGTTAAAGATCAAGACTTAAAAACTAAAATTAAATTAAAGGGCCAAGAAAACCAGTATTTGGCTCTTGCCCTCTGAGTCAGCCTGAATCCAAGGAATGAGGAAACTTCTCTAAAGCGTTCTACATCTCTGGGCCACAGGACCTCCTGATCAGGGAGGTTTCTGAGACCATTAGAGAATTAAAGAGCTAATCAAATGCCATACGATGGAGAGGAAGATCGAAAAGTGAAGGAACCATCTCTCATGCTTCCTGGGGAAGCCACATGGTTAGCGCCAGACCTTGACCTATCCTAACACAGATGGCACATAGCAGAGCTAACAAGCTGCTCTCAAGTTCCTCAAGGATGCCTCCCAGGAGACCAAAAGGTGACTCTTAACAATAGGTAAGAACAAAAGCCAATTTGACTTGCTTCTTTTTAAACACCTAGCAAAACCAAGAACATAGCCATTCCTGGGCATTTAAAAATAGTTTAAAGATAGACATCTATGACATTAAAAACTAAGTACTATGTTTACATGCCTTGTCCTCTCCAGCCTTATTATGGGGACAAATTCTCAACCCTTATACTTCCTACATTACAGACTGTTTCCTCTATGTAGTTTGAATTGTAACTGTGATTCCCATTAACTCAATTAACTGTACAGTAAGGCTAAATTACCATGACTTGTTACCACCTCCCTTTCTAGGGCAAAAACGGCTCTCCTTGGCTCCCATTCACCGCCTCTGGGCTAAGGCAAGAGGACTTGATTATGCAATGTCCACTACTTAAAAACTTAAACAAATTTCATTACAGAACCAACCAGCTTTGGACTCCCATCACGTTGGACTCACACCAAACTCAAAATTTCTCGGCAGCCCCCTTCTTCTTCTGCTAATCAGTAATCTCTCCCAAGCCTCTGTTCCTACCCACAGGTGATGCTTCATTCAAGCAACATGACTGACAACCAGAGGCTCCCACACCCCTGTGTCTGCCTCCCTGCCTGACCAACACCCGAGCCATCCCACCCTCTCGGCACCCCCAATCCTTCACGAAGTAGCCAGACCAAATCTGCTGTCCTATATCATCAAAAAGCCCAGGATGTTAGGTCTGTTCAGGGTTCGGGATGTCCAATTAAAGGGACCGGTCAGGGCAGCTGCGAAACGGAGTGGCCAGCCAGATGCTGACGTCACCAGTAGACGCACCTCTTGTCAATCAGGAAGGACTCTGGCCTTCTCTTCCTGCTCCCAAGCCCTCCCCTTCCTGACCGGGCCTTTTGAAATTGTCTGTACACCGGAGCACGGTGCCATTTCTCCCGTACACACTCTAATGGATGGGAGAATTCAGCCCGAGAGCGTGTATTTCCAATAAAGCCTTGATCAGCGGCTTTAATTCGTTTCCTTCTAGTCCTCTGGTCTTTACATATACTATTATAGAATTGACTGAGAATCCCTTCGTGTTAGCTTTCTGGTGGGGTTTTAGGTCTTACAATATAGTGAACTTTTAAAATTCAAAGAGCGAGGGGAGAGATGTAGATGGGAGAGTCTTGAAAGTCATAAAATGGGTTTAAAAATACTACCAAATGATTGATCGACTTATCTATCAAGCTGGTTGGTGACTGGCCAGAGTCTATACCCAGAATCTGGGACCGTTACCCAGTACTAAGAAGATTCCCTCCCAAGCAGGCCAGCCTGCCTGGAATTCTGCCCACATTCACTGCCCTAAGCCATTCTGGGCGTTGTCAGCTACTTCAGCACTTGTGAATCCACAGAGTCTCTAACTGGTGAGAAAGAAGTGGAGTCCATTGGAGGCTGACTGAGTCCCCATTGCTACTACACAGCATGCATATTGCTAGAGATGCTGAGATAGGAATCAGACCTGGCACCTCCGTGGAAAGAGCTCATTTTCTCCTAGGGAAATCGCCCTTGTGGTAGAGCAGGAGTTTGCAGTTAGTCTCTCTTTGCTGCTGCCACTGATTCCTCTAATCTCCTAGCTCCCTCAGTTTGAGAGGCCAAGGAGCTTTCTGTGGCAGGTGCAAAACCAACATTATATGAATGTCTGGAGAAATCCTGACGCATGTGAGTATGGGCCAGGCAGCCCTGCATGGCCGTGTCATTTTATCCTGCCCGAGGCAAAGGTAGATGGATTGGGGACTGAAATCCAACCAGTCTCTTGGTCACCAGGCTGTCTACCAAGCCTGTACTGAGTCTGCCTCTGCCTGGAGGAAGGGGTGCTTTGTTTAAGTAATTCATCTTTTCTGATGAGGTACCTTCTAATTGGCACAAAGGCTTTTATGTGCTGGCAGCAGCCTTAAGAAAGGGGAGCAAAAAATCCCCTATTAACTACCTTGTGTTTGTGAAAGGTAGACAGGGTTAAGGCTTTAATCAGGAGGCAGATGGAGAAGTTTCTGACTCAGGCTGAGAACTTCCATTTTATACTAAAGTTCTATGTGGAAACACTGAAGGACTTTGAGTGGTGTGGTGGCACTAATCAAGAAAATACTGGCTGCTCAGCAGAAGGTGAGTGTTGGCAAGTGGGATTGTGAATGACTTAAGGGATTGGACAGGGGATTCTTGCCTTGGACTAGACAATATAAATTGGGAGGAACTGAGCCAAAGCAAGGAGGATGGAGAAGAGTTAATGGATCTGAAAAATGTTAAGAATATAGAAATAAAAAGCCCTGGGTGAAACTGACAAAATGTGTGAGCAGTTCTATGTAGGTCTGTGTTAGGGTTTGAATTGTGTCCTTCCCAAAAAGATATGTTGGAGTCCTGACCCCAGAAGCTGAGAAAGTGACCTTATTCAAAGGCATGGTCTTTATAGAAGTAATCAAATTAAAATGAGGTTGTAAGTGTGGGCTCCTTTTAATATTCCTGGCATCCTTTAAAGGGTGGAGGGGAATTTGAATACAAACATACACAAAGGGAGAACCCATGAGAAGATTGGAGTGATGCTTCCACAGGCCAAGGAACTCCCTGGAGTTAGGAGAGAGGCCTGGAAGGGATGATTCCCTAGCACCATCAGAGGGAGCTTGGTCCTGCCAACCTTGTGTGGGACTTCTAGCCTCCAGAATCATGAGATGACACATGTCTGTTGTGTAAGCCACTCAGACTATGGTACTTTGTTATAGAAGCCCTAGTAAACTAGGCTGTTTTAGGATTAAATTATTTATTAGCTGATATCTTACATTGATTAAATTCCTTTAATAAAAGGGAGGTTTAAAAAGAGTTTAAGCAGTACTCTGTCTTGAACTCCACGATAGCAGTCACTCCATTTTATTGCCAAACATCCTTTTTAGGTTTCATTTATTTATTGCCTTCAATTGTATCATATCTTAATCAATGCAAAGTACATGGGGAAGTCAAAGTGTATTCCCAAATCAATGAATACAATCAAATGCTATGATGGAGACTGATAGGATCCAGTCCTGAGGCCCAACCCACCAGAGGCTGGATTGCATGGACCAGAGGGTAAAAACAAAAAGGACCCTAGAGAAAATAGTACAGCCCTTCATTTTATAGACATATGCATTGATGCTCAGAGAATTTATGTAACCTTGGGCGAATGAGTTAACAAACAATTGATAGGATTAGAAGTTAAGACTTAATTTCTTGACCTGTTGTCAGTTCTTTTTCCTTGTTCTGCTGCTTAAATGCTGTGTTTCCCTTGGAACTAAATTGGTCTGGTGTTTTTTCCAGTTTTTGAGTATAGGTATAAAAGTCAAATGAACAGAGGACTGGGGGGTGGCACAGTGGTGTAGCGCTTGCCTACCATGTGCAAGGCTCTGGCTCCACTCTCAGCACCGAAGAGGAAGAAAAGAAAAATCAGAGACGTTCTACCCTGCAGCAGTTTAAGGAAAGGGCTGAAATAACATCAATAGCCTATAAGAGAGTGAGCACTAGGTAAATGTGAAGAGAAAAGGAAATCTCACTGGCCACTTCTCACTCATCTTAGCTGATTTTGCCCCAATCTCAAGACACTGGATTCCTCCCAGGATTCAGGAAGCCTTCATTCTTCATTTATATTCACTTCTCAGATGATTCCCTCAATCACGCTGCTCCAAGAGCTTCTTCCACCGGTGGCATCTCCTGCTGCAGCTCTAGGCCTTCACTTAGAAGAACATTCACCTTGGAGCTTAGGAAGCTGAAGCTTTAGAGCCTCTCATTTATGCAACCTCTTCTAAGGCCCTGGACTTAAATTTATACTGAGCCTTGCATGCTTTATCTTAAAGAAGCTTTCCCCCAAGTTGTATAAACTCCAAGTCCCACAAGCCTGGATCCTCTCACCTTCCCCTGGATTTCAGACTAATATAGTAAACTCAACAGGAAAGGACATGCCCCTTCTTCCCTATCCCTACCTCTTCCTCCAAAATCAAAACCCCTCAAACCTGGTTTTCCCACCTGTGGCAGTCCCAGGTGTTATTTAATCTGTTGACCTGCAGTTAGTTCCTTCTCCTTATTCTTAATAAACCCCAAATTTCCTATTCTGTCATTTCCAGGCCTGTGGTAGGTTGTATTTTCCATTATTCCCTTTGAAGTTAGGCAACTTTAAAAATTCTTGTTTGTCATTCTATTGGGAAACAAATTCAGACCGTATCATAGCACAATAAGGAGAATTCAGAGCTTGCTGGGCAGTGGTTCCCACAGAGAGTGCATCAATGAGTCATTATCCACCCGGATACAGGTTTGTAGTGATGCACCAGTGTCCTGGCTCTGCCCTGGTCTTGTTCTCATTTTCATAATTGACCAGGATGCAGATTGAACAGGCTGCAAAACTGTTGTGGCATTAATATTCAAACCATGTTTTACTGCAAAAATCAAAAATTTGAAACCAGATGAAGCTTGATAGACTGAAGCTAAACCTTGCACTTAGATTTAAAAGCCAGTCTTATAAATTCAGGTAGAAGAGAAAAGGTCTTTGAAAGGTCATGTAAAGAAACTTAGTGATTTTTAACTGATTCCTATCCTCATGTGGACCCAGAGTGTGACAGACACAGGTGTTTTAGCAACCATCAGTCTCACTAAGAACCTTTCTTCCAAGTTGAGGAAGAGATCAGTCCAGCTCCTAAACCAAATCTGCTTTATCTCTTCCTATTGTTTTTGTCATCCATTCTTTTCATTTGTGATTACTAGTCTTTAACGGGAACACTGCCAAACTTGTGAGCACCAAAGGGACAGTGATAAAGATGTCAAACCTTAGAAATTAAAAATAGTGAGCCATCTGGGAACTGGAATTGTTAGTCTTCAGGGGAAGACTTGGTGGAAAATGAACCACTGTTAGAAGACCCAGTCTGCTGTGGAAAAGGGAAGAATTCAGGCAAATAAGTGAAAAGGGCAAGGGAGCAGATTTCAAGTCAGTGTAAAATATTTTTCCAAACAAAAAATGCGTCCTGCATCCCTAATATTAAAGAAGATATTCCAGTGGATGGTAATATAATGGGGCCTCTACCTTCTCTCTACCAGTGAGAGAGAGTTTGCCCCATGATAAATATTGACCTGCTTAAACAAAACCATTGAAGTCAGTAGGTGGCCCAGAGGAAGGAGTGATTCTCTCCCTTGGTGGTCAATGACGCTTCAAAGAAGTGATAATTAAGATTGACTTAGAAGCACAGGTTAAGAGTTTTTCAGGGGGACAAGCACTAAGGAAATGCTCCCAGGAGAAACCAGGAAGGGAGTCTATAAGAAGCCAAGCAAGGGTGCAATTTCAAATGGTGTTCCAGACTCAGCCTGATTCCATGGGAGACACAGGAGCATAAATTACACCTGAGACTTTGTTCTCCTTGTTGCCAAAAAGCTGGCTGGGATTTTGTATTTCCACTTTAGTGTGTCATTGGTTATAGACTACCCTGATGGCCTAGGGGCTGGGAACACAAAACTTCTAGGTACGTGAGGTAAGGTGCAGGTTGAGCATCTCCCAAGCAAGGCTCTGAAGGCCTTCAGTTCAAGATGTGAGACATTAGCAGCAAGGCATACAGAACTTGGAGGATAGGTACATGGTATGATTAAAGGATCACACATGCATGATTAAAGAGATCTGGTGATGATAACAGACAGTGTCCTTTATCAGGAACACAGAAGAAAGGGTCTGTGTGTGTGTGTGTGTGTGTGTGTGTGTGTGTGTGTGCTGGGAATGGAGCCCCAGGCTTTGTGCATGCCAGGCAAGAGCTCTACTATTGAGCTACATCCTCAGCCCAAAGAGAGGGTCTTCTAGCAAGAGAACTCAATGATCAAAGGTGTAGAATATGACGTGTATTTAGAGGGATAGATTCAGTTTCACTAGAACACAAAGGGTGAAGAGAACAGAGGAGGAAATAAGGTAAAGGGCTAAGGCAGCAGAATTTTGTGGAACCAAGATAAAAGTCCACTAGGAAGCTTAAGAGAGGAAGGAATCTCATGGAAGTCTTGGGGGGGGGAAATAATGGTATTATTGATGCTTCTTGGAGACAAGTTCTTGAAGGTGACTCAGGATTCAGGTCTCTAGGGACCTCAGAGGCAGGAATTCATGGATTAGTAATTTGTTCTCTGGTAGATTTTTGTTCATCTTTTCTGATTCAATGTCCAAGGTCAAGAATCTGGTTGACCTAGCTCAATATCACTGACAACATCTGAGCAGAACACTTTGTATCACATATTTCTTAATCTGCTGGAAGATCTAGGGTAGTTTCAGGGAGTACTGGCTAATGTGATATAGGACACAACAAAGGAGATTAAAGGGAGTGATGGGCATGGTGCAAGAGTAACTGAAATAAACTTTCCAGGAGTCAGATCAAGATTGTTGTGTTGGTTTTCCATAGCTGTGTATCCGTCTGCCCATGGCCAGGCAAGGTGTGAATGCGTGAGGCCATGGGGACATTAATTTCAAGAAGACACTCAGGCTCAATGTCCTGGGAGTGCGAGTGAGGGCCTCTTTAGATGTTGTACCCCAAGGGCTTCACTTCTCTTTACTCAGGACTTGCCTTCAGCCACCTCCAAACTTAGTGGTTTAGCTCATTAACCTGTAGGTTAGTATTTTGGCATGAGGTCAGCGGGGCAGCTCTGCCAGTCTAGACTAGGCTTGTTCCTATACCTGTAAGCAGCTGGATTTGACTGGTTGATGATGGCTTTGTCTGTTACACTGGTGGTAACTTGTTCCTCTCTCCACATGGTCTCTCTCCTCCAACCCTTTGGTCTGAGCTTCTTCCTTGGGGTCTCAAAGGAGAGCAAGAAAGAGAACAGGGCACTTGCAAGCCTGTGTGTCAAGTTTGCTGCTATCCTCCTGGCCAAGGCAAGTCACATATCTAAGCTCAAATCAGGAGTGGAGAGACAGACTTCATCTTTTGATAGGACGAGGTACAAAGTCATTTCATAAACACACACACACACACACACACACACACACACACGATGGTTGTAATTTTGTTGCAATTTTTAAAAGTTTATCAAAAGCCTCATTTGCCAAAGAAAGGAACTTGGTTGCCATTCCATTGTCAAGGGAGCCATGGAAGAGTTTTTAGTTATGAGGCCATATGATAAGTTTTGGTAATAAGAACTGCCACTCTGGCAGCTGTGAGAAAGGACGAAGATTGGCAGGGTGAGACAGGAAGTAACAGACAAATAATGAAACCTGTAGCAAAAAAGGTAGCAATTAGGATGGAGAAGAGAGGGCAGGACCAAGAATATTTAGCAGAATGAACAAGTGTTGATGGTATAATTAGTATGCTGGGGTAAAGCACTTGAATTTCAAGGTGAGGGTTTCCAGTTTCTGTCGAATCCAAAATGCCTCCCTGTTTCACAGCCTAGCCAGCCTTTACTTTCTTCAAAATCCCTGGTACTTTCCTTATTATTCACTTTCACCTCCCTCTTCATCAAGGCAAGTGAGGTCAAGAGGTGTCAATCAACTCATTTCCCACCTTACCATTCCCCCACCACCCTCTCTTCCACCTTGTCTGTGTCCCCAAGAGTGACTGCTTGCCAGGTTCCTGAAGGACAGTCTCTTTCTATCCAAGGTTGAGATCTTCCTGTGATGGTCATCTCCTCCCTCTCCTCTACTCTCCTGGAGTCTTGCTCCACCTCCTTTTACAAAAGATTACTGTTCCTGTTAAGAACTTCCATTTTTTATTACGAGGAGGAAGGCATCACATGTGTTTTGATGTATTTTAGAAGCATATTTTCAAAATATCTGTTATGGGTACCTCTACGAAGTAGTCAAACACTCCAAAAACAGATTGGACATTTTATACAAATGAAGTGGTCAATAGCAAAGTTTCTTGTTTCTTGTTTCTGGTTCTGACTTTAAACCAAATAAAGTGTTCTGCTCTCCTCCAAGTCTGCACACACTCCCTTCCCCCATAAGTCTAATCTTTTACCTGAGACAATAAATTGTCAATGAAGATGAGGTACCCTGGGGCCGGAAGGAGATGGAAATACTGGAAGGAGATCAGAGAGTCAGGACAGACATGACTGAAGGAGTGGGAGGGATTCGTTTATGTGGAAACATGAAAGAAGAACTAACTAGTGGTGACTAATGATATGATAACTGTCTGCAAACACCAAGTGTGTGTGAGTGAGTGCCAAGAAGTCTTCGCCTCACTCAGCACACAGATGCAATCTTAGAGGTAACAGTAGACCAGAGAAGTAGATAGGACACCTGGAATTACAGTCACAGGAAAAGAAAAGGGGAGAGATTGAAATGATTTCACAGAGACTACTTCCTTTCGCGGACAGCTCCTGTTCATCAGCTTGTCCACCCACCCACTTACTCCTTTCTTGAATCAGCTCTAAGTACTTACAGAGCTGTAAAGCAACCCTCTCTTCGGCTTTCTCCATCCACACCATCCAAGCCTCAGTCTCTAATTTTTCCATTTGTTCATTGTCTGAGTGGCCTTCCTGAATCCTCTCCATTGTTTCTACCCAGCAATGTTCCAGCAAGAGATGAGGCTAAAAAGGCCAAAGCAATAGTAGTATCGCAGGATGTAAGTTAACTCATCTCAGCAGAAAGAAAATCCACAGTTGCGTTCAAGGTCACTGTTGATCTGGAGGCACAGCTGCCTAGAAGGTGAAGACGGTTCAGTGCAGTCCTTCACTGCTTTAAAGACACACCAGTAATTGTCTTTTTTTTTTTTTAAATTAGTGCTTCTTAATTATATAGAATGATGGGTTTTTCCAGGTGTGGTGGCACACATCTGTAATTCCAAGGACTCTTCAAGAGAGGCAGAGGCAGGAAGATTGCAAGTTTGAGGCCAGCCTGGGCAACTTAGTGAATACTGTCTCAAAAGAAAAGATAAATAGAAAAGGGGTTGGCTGTGTAGCTCAGTGGTAGAGCGCTAGCCAGTATGCTTAAGGCTCTGGGTTCAATTCCCTAACACCCCCTCCAAAAAAAGAATAACGAATTTTGTGGTGGCATATTTGTACATACTTTGATAATATCCACCCCCAGGACCCTCCCCTATTGCCACTGCTTCCTCTTCCCTAACAGTCTTCCAAGAATCCTGTCAGTGGCCCCTCACGCACTAGATCTCCCTGTTTCTTATATGATGCTGACTCACCCCTGCTCTCCTCATTTTCCCAGAACAGCAGAGGCAGTGGCAGACCTGACTCTAAGCAGATGGCCTGAAAGGGCCCCTCTTCTCAGGAAACTCAGCATCAGCATCAGGGAAATTAAGGACATCACAATTTCACAATTGCCCATTCATTCCATGAACTGGCACCAAGTGTGGACATTGTGCTGGGCTCTTTGCTGAAAGCTAAGAGCTAGCTTCACAAAGAATACCCAAGACAGTCTCAGCTTCAAAAGGCGTGTGAGGACTGCTGGCACTACTAGATAGGGTCCCTCGGGAGCTATGTTTCATGAGGCATCAGTGTCCGCAGTCTTGTGTGGGACCACAGGTACAGAGGGGTGTCGAAGTTACACGTGTGACAGAATAGGACCAAACGGATGAGCTGAACGTTCAGAAGGTTATTTGAAGCAAGAACCCAAGAATGCTTAACTAACTGTGGGGGCATGGAAGTTAGAGGCAGAAAATGACTAAACATATTAGACCAACAGTGGAGAAAGTGAGTCTGTGAATCTCTGCACTGGCTCCTGAGGAAGATGTGAGTGAGAGCTCAGACAAAGGCAAAGGACCTAATGCATAACCAGGCATCCTACTTTCTGAAGACGCCACAGCATCTTGAACAGGATGGAACTGAGGTGTACAGCTAAGGCCTAGACTGAAGGACTTTGGGAAAGAACTGGCAACGTTGCAAAAATGAAAATGAGCATTAGATGTCTAAGGTCCTTATTGCCATCAAGTGGTGGAAACAAGGATAGCATTAAAATAATATGATCTTCTCTGAGCAGCAGGAGGCTGGAAAGCTCTTAAATTCGAAAGTGGGTGGGTTTGAAGGCCTTCATTCCATTAGGATACCATCATGATTTTGGAGCTTTCCTTCTTTTTCTGAGTTCTGTGTTAGTTGTTCCCGATTTCTACCGCTGCCTCCCTGGTCCACGCCTGCAGGCAATGACAACTGTATTATTGGAGAAATGCTGCCACCTTGTGGGAGTTGTGGAAAGAAGCACTGGCGGCCCAAGTGATATATGATTTATTAACTTTATGAAGAGAGGCCTGGACACTTTGAAGTAGAAATTTATTCTTAGGCAAAATTGTGAAGCCAGAAGAATTAATTTTTTATATTTCTGCTTCCCTTTTTGTAGTAAAAGAGCATGCATTGTTTTTGAATTGTAGTTGGGTCATTTCTGCATGATCTTCGGTAAGTTAGCCTCTGTTTATACATCAGCAAAATGGACACAATAACACAATTGATATTATTTTACTTTATTATTTGCATTCTTCCTAACAAAGCATTTTTTGTATTTTTCCATCCCCTGAAAGAATCAGCTGTCCTACTTACCTGAATTCACCCTAAGGAACGTGACAGTGCTGGGCTGCTTCATAGTAGTGGCAGACCATAAATGAAGGGGTACCCAAATACATTTTTATTACAGAACATAATTTTCTGACCTTAAATCCTCCTCATTCCTTTCTTTGGAAATTTCTAGGTTTCTGAGTGCAACTGGGAAGTATAGTCCATCCAATTGAAGATTCATTTAACTCAGTTTCTGTTTGCAGTCTCCACTAGCACCTGCCCCTGCAGACCACTGTGCTCAGGTCCTTATTTCTTGTGGCCCTTGTTCTGTACACAAGGCAGGTCCTGAGTACAGGTGGGCCCACAGGACCCAGGGAACACAGGTTTTCCAGAATGAAGCCAAGGAGTTAGAGCAAACCTTATCTACCGATGGATACAGAGCCCTGCTTATATATTGCATCTCCTCCTGTTCTGTTTTACAATCAACCTAGAAAAGTATTTTAATGAAGCTTTCTTTTTAAAAAGTAATGAAAACAGACATTGGTTTCCATTTCCCAAAGTCACCAACTCAGAAGATGCTCACTCATGCACTCAAAACCTGAGACTTGACACCAAATTTTTCAAAAAGATATTGCCCATTTTCTGCAAGTCCCAAGCACCAACTTCTTTAAGTTCTAGTTAAGAGGAAACACAGATCTCCCATCTGGTGGATTCTGAAGGGCTTAGAGCTTCAAGGAGATGCTCCCACTCCCTGGGACCTCGCTAGACTCAACTCCCTTTCCATTTCTACAGTATCTTTCTCCCTGTGGGATTCTGCCCTTTGCTTCTTTTCAATTGACCACATGTAAGAACTATAGAATCATAGTCTTCAGGTGGAGAAGGACTGGTGGTGATTACAGATACACATTTCTTAGGAAACACTTAGAACTCCTCATCCTTTAGCTTTACGTAGTTTCAGAAGGAAAAAACAATATATTAAAGCCATTTCCGCATCCAAGGTTAAGAATTACTGTGAGGAGAGAAATGCAACTGGGTGGGATTTCCAAAAAGTCTTTGGAAACTGTTTCATAAAGTTGAGAACTATATATAGGTGAGGTAGGTGGAGGTGGTTGTGCTTTGCCACCTGTTACCTGATGTTTCATCAGTACAGAGAAATTTCCTTGAGGGAAAAGTGGTCTCCTCAGAGGACGTGGGGAGACTTGGCCACCATTATTGCCTCAGGTTTCTGCTTTCATTCTGAATGATGTTCCGAATTTCATGTTGTGACCCCCCTGCTTTAGCTCCAGTCACTCACAGGCCATCTAGAACAGAATTCTTTTGATGGTCGACTCTGAGTGACAACTAAAGTTTGCCTCTCATTCAATTCCATCTCTCTCCCAGGGTCTTCCAGCTCTCTGGAATCAGATGTGGGTTATGCAAGCAGGGTGTGTGGACAATTCTCTTCTTATGATGCTGGGACCAGGAAGAGCCAGGCTGCATGAACAAGGCACATGTGACATATGCTCACACACACATCCCAGATGTTGACCCTAGGGTCTGGATTGGACTCTGCTGTCATGAACACAGTCATCAATTGTCATGGTACTTTTTTCTTTTATGGTGCTTTGGAACAGAATTATTATAAACTGGTGGTCCCTGTCTAGAATGCATGAATAGGTTTCAGGGGAACTGTGACCTCCTGAAACAGAATGTGCACTGTGTGTTCTGCATGTTTTTTTTTCCTGAGGAGAAAGTCTACATATTTCATAGAGTTCTTGAAGGGATTCCTAATCTCTCAAAACAACAAGGCCTACTAAATGGCTTTCCAGCCTATAAGAATTTGGTCCTCCAGACCAGTGAGCTATCCTCTTAGGACCCAGCCATCCCGTGTATTGAAAGGAAAAAAAGGAAGTTAACTAAAACCTGTGGAGCACCAACTACACAGCTGGCATGTCCACATAGAGCAGCTTGTCCAACCACCTTACTAACCATGCAAGGTCAACGTTCTTCCATTGTCCAGAGAGAGGAGGTGAAAGCCCATGGTACCCTTCCTGCAAAAGCTGGAGTTCAAATTAGTTGTCCTGCTCAGCTTCTTTGCCAACTTACACACACACTATCTCTGTCTGTCTGTCTGTCTCTCTTTCTCTCTCCTCCTCCTCCTCCTCCTCTCTTCTCTCTCCTCTCTCCTCTCTGTGTCCTTGGTATTTAACCACCCTCTGATTTGGGAAGATTGATCCATTCATCTGACAGGCATCTGCTCCTTTGCTCATCTGTTCTTGACTTATAGTAGAGTCTCACTCTAGTCGCCTTTGGGCCAAATCTGCTCTGCAGGTATTTTCATAGGATGAATAGTGTTTCACCAATATTTGCAAACTGGAATAATTTACATAAAAGTTTCGATTTCAAACTGCTTTTGATAAATCAGCTCTAGCAATAGCAAGCTCATATTCTCTGCTAAACATGGAGGCAGGGCAGAGAGGGTGGGGCATGCATCCTCTTGGTCACTGCAGTCCTTACTGCAGAAGGGTCCTGTGCTCTCCTCTCTGACCCCAGGAGCACTCTCTGTGTTACCTGTGGGGGCCTCTGGCATCTGAATTCCCAAATTTCTCCCTTCCCCTCTGCTGTTTCCCCACTTCCTGCCTTTCATACCCAACTACGGGTTCTCCCTCCCCATGATGACCAGTTTCTATTTCTCTTTGGCTTTCCTCCTTCTCTGTGTAGTTTATCATGGCCTCTCTTTCCCCCTGTCTTCTGGTAGAGAATCCAAGGCAAACAGACAGATGGAGACTCTGCTGTCTCTTACCTGAGCATGCAGAGCTGAGGTGTGAACTGTGGCAAATCTGTCTCAGGGCTTCCTCCAGTCAGTATTTCCTTTCAGTGTTTTCCTTAAAAAGAAAAAGAACAAAGCAGAATGGTCAAATTGGAGGCACTGAGAGAACAGCCGTGGGCACACTGATTTATCTGTGCCTGCCCATCTTCCGCAAACTCTCAGACACACAGGCACTGCTGCCCTTGTGCTGCAGTAGCCCTTTTCTGGGACACTGGGCATATGATTGCTTGTTTTAACATTTTGCTCTCTGAGTTAAGCTTTTCAAACCTAATATGATTGGATGTTCCACTTGTTTAAGGATATTTTGTTTAGTATAGATTGTGTTTGATTTCTAACATATACTTTATTTTCCTCTATCATCAATCTGGGGAGATGGGCAAGGACATGAAAAGATGCCCTAGAAAGATTCAGTGGTATTAAAGGCTCCTCTTCTTTGATCCCAAAGTGACTTTAGCAACTTCTCTAGGATCAGTGTTAGTGTTAAAAGGAGAAAGTCAAGAGGAGAGAGGGTGGCACATATTAGGAAAGACATTACAAGGCTCTCGGTGCCACCGTCCCTAGCTGCCTCCAATAGGAAATCCTTGGGTCTCTACAATATGTCTGTAGTCAGATCATTGGTGGAATTAGTCTGAAAGCGATTCATGTTCTTCTCTGATCCCCGCCCCCTGGGCAGTATGAAAATGGGAGCCCCATGTACAGAGAGAGCTAGAGCTGGATGTGGTTTGTCCTCCAAGGGTTCATTGTATGAGAAGCTTGGACTCCAGTGTGGCCATGTGAAACAGTAGTAGAACTTTTAAGAGGTAGGACCTAGTAAGCACTAATTAGGCCATTGAGGGCATTTTCCTATGGAGAAATTGATACAGTTCTTACCCTGATTAGATCTTGTGTGATATCTGTTATAAGAGGGAGCCCTCCTCAGTCTCTGGCTTTCTGCCTTGGTATGTGGTCTTTCCCTCTCATGTGCAGCCCCAACATGAGGTCATTTGTCATCATGTGATGCAACCAAAGGGCTCCTCACCTGAGGCTAAATCTAGGGGGGTACTCAATCTTGGAAGTTCAGTCTCTAAAACTGTGAGTTAAGTAATCCATCTTTTACTTGTAAATTATCTATCCTCAAGCATTTTGTTATAGCAATGGACAAAGGCTTAATATAGAGGTATAGGTAAGAATAGAGAGTTATTTGTACTCATGGTTTCTTCTCAATCATCTAAACCCCTTCTCTTTATTTGAAACCACAACATGAATGGACATTATCTTTCTAGCTAATCAAATGTACTTTTCAGATATTTTTGAGCCTGTTGGTTCTCTGAAGGCCTTTGTCAGAGGCTATGAAGCTGCTGTGTGGTGCATTCAGGAACTACAGTCACTCTGATAAGATTCTTAGAAGACCTACCATCTGCCTGCTCTGTTTTATTTTTTGATGGACCATTGCTTACTATGAAATCATACATTTACAGAAAACTTTTGATGACAAGCTCATCTTAAATTTAGGAGTCTTGATTTGTATACCGGGATTTCTCACTTAAGTGTCCCATAGAAGTAGACAATGAACAGTTAATTGGATTCCTTTAATTCTTTCTCTCTCATTCATATGTAGTATTTTTGCATAAGACATTTTCCCTTTCCTTAAAAATGTTAGCTGCTTATTTTTAAGCATTCAGTTCAAATATTTCAAATGTCTCTAGCATGCACATAAAGCACCATTGTGGCTCCTCGAGTGGGATGAAAGTAAAGAGAGAAACTAAGAATTTTATGATAAGGATGTTATTCCCATATTACATATAAGTAAATTGAGGCTTGGAGAAGCTATTTAATTTCACAAGGCCAACAACCCTTGACAGTCTGGCACTTGAAGCAAGTCAATTTGGCTCCAAAGCCTTGATCTTCATTGTCTCATGTTTGCTATGACGATAATCAAAATTTGGCTTTTCTTCCCAAGGAGCTTTCAGTAACCTAGAATAGGTGATAGTATGTGTACAATGACTGTAATTCAAAGAACAGTCTGTAAATTCTGCATAATAGACAAAACTACAGGTCTATGGGAGGATGTTAAATGAAGAAATTACTTAGGGTTGTTTGGATCTTTATTGGTGATGTTGTTACCATGGTTACAGCTTAACCTCCCCTCCCCCATACTTCTGAATTAAGACATGACAGGACATGCTGGTGTGGATATTCAGGAAACTTTAATCTTTCTAGCAGCTGTGAGGAACAGGCATTGGTATAGTTCCCTGACTCGACAGAATCCTCTCTATGGTTCAGTGATGCAGCTGACTCCTCTAGGAATGGGTGCTGATTTGATCTTGTTCTTCTCATCCTACCTAAGGGTAAGTTAACACTATTCCTCCTATGTGGGAATGAAGGATTTCAGAAGTTCCTCTGCAATGTTCTTTAAGGAACCAAACACACTCTGCAAATGTTAAACCCCAGACCAAGTTCCAGATTGTTATCCTCTAAAGCTCTGTGAAAACTTTTTATTGCATTCAGAGACTAAGGATCCTGCCCAATAAAAACAAACCAATTTATAACTGTGTTACTGACACATTCCATTTATAAGTCTTTACTAGGAGGAATTACATGCTGGACATGCCGCCCAGTGACCATTGTTGCTGCCAGACTCAGAGCAAAAATCCATTTGATTTTTAGATGTGGCATTCTTGGGATCAGAACCACCAAGTTCTGAATGCCCAGAAGGCCGCTCAAGTTGAAACTCCTGTAGCCACTGCCCTGGGGATTAAAAAGCACTTGTTCCAGCTGTAAGACTTGCCAAATGTCTTTACACCACAGAAATGAGATCTGGCCTGCGTGGAGGGCAGGGGCCCCCTAGCTTGTATCACATTCTTCCAGGCTTAATCTACTCAACAAGCAAAGTGGAAACAGCTTTCCTGCCACTCACAGCCAACTGAGTGTACAATGTAGTCTCACGTCGCTCCATAGCAGCCTTAACCGTAACTAACTATGCACCACACTCCCCCAGAGAGCTATCTAGGACTTCCCTGAGTGCATGAGTTTTAGAACAACAGTCCTTTAACAGAAGAGAATAACTTAATATTCACCTGGAAAAAAAATAAATCCATTAACAGCAATGGGTTTTGTTAATATTCATCTTTAAATTGTTTCCTTTGTTTAGCAAAAAAAGATCAGTTGTGGATGTGGCATAGTACTGAACAAGAGGTTTTGAAACGTCTATTAAGACCATAACCTGTCCTTCTAGTGTGGCCCAACTGGATAGACAGACATAGCCGTTCCAGTGCATCCCTCTCTAACTTTATCCTGGGGCCAGGATCTGGGAAAAGGCAACTTATAACTGACTTCACCAAGTATGGTGAGTGGAACACTTCAAATTGGTTCCAGGAGACTCTGATTGTGGTGTGCAGTGCTAACTCTCCCTTCCTTCCCCTCCCCTCCCTTTCCCTTCCCTCCCCTTCCCTCCCATCCCCTTCTCTCTCTCTCTCTCTCCTCCCTTTAATTTAAATTAAATTTATTTTCAACCAATGCATAAAATTATACCTATTTATGGGGCATAATATGATATTTCAAACAGTGTATACATTGTATAATGTTTAAATCAGGTTAAACCTATCTCCTCTAACATTGGCCATTTCTTTATGGTGAAACATTCAAAATCTTTTCTTCTAGCTTTTTAAAATATACATTATATCGTTGCTACCTGTAGTGGCTCTACTGAGCAACAGCACACAAGAAATTCTTATTCCTATGTAATTATAAGTTAGTACCCCTTGACCAACCTTTCCCTGTCCCCCACTTTCCCCAGCTTTTCTAGTAACTACCATTCTGTTATTAACTTCTGAGATCATTTTTTTAGATTCCACACATGAGTAAGATCATGCAGTACTGTCTTTCTGTTTCTGACTTATTTCACTGAACAATAATTTCTAGTTCCACCATGCTGTTGCAAATGACAGGATTTTATTTTATTTTTTAAATAGCTGAGTACTATATATGCACCATGTGTTCTTTATCCATTTACAAGTTGATGGACACTTAGATTTTTCTTTTCTTGGATGTTGTAAATGGTGCTGCAACAGACATTGGAGGGCAGATGTCTCCTTGACATACCGATTCATTCCTTTCAGATGTATGCTCAGTAGTAGAATTGCTGGATCATGTGCTCATTCTATTTTTAATTTTTTGAGGAAACTTTATACTGTTTTCTATAGTGGCTGTACCATTGCTTATTCTATTGATGCAATACACCATGTTTGCATTCCTGGAATGAATCCCACTTGGTCATGGTGAATTATATTTTAAATGTGCTGTGGGATTCAGTTTGCTAGTATTTTATAGAGGATTTTTACCTCTATGTTCATCAAGGAGATTGATCTTTGGCTTTCTTTTTCTGTTCTATCTGGTTTTAGTGTCAGGGTAAAGCTGGTCTTACTTAATGAGTTTGGAAGAAGTTATGCCTCTTCAATTTGGGGGAATAATTTAAGAAGAACAGATATTAGGTGTTTAGGAGAACTCAGCAATGAAGCCATTGGATTTTGGGGTTTTCTTTGATGGGAGACTTCTTTATTACTGATTCAATCTTATTACTTGTTATGTATTCTTTTAGGTTTTCTATTTCTTCATGTTTCAATCTTTGTAAGTTGTATGTGTGCCTAAAACAAATAGACAAATTCCTGGACATGTACATCTTACCAAAATGGAATTGTTAATAAATAGAAAATCCAAACAGATAAATAATGAGTAATAAGACTGAGCTTTACAATAATGTATGAGTGTACCTTTTCCCCTACATCCTTGCCAACACTTATTATTATTTGTTTTCTTGATGATTGCCTTTCTAACTGGAGTGAAATGAAATCTCAACGTAGTTATTGCTCGAGATGTTGAATTTTTTTATATACTTTTTTACTGTTTGTATTTTTTCTTTTGAGAAATGCCTTTTTAGTTCCTTTGCTCATTTATTGATTGGGCTGTTTTGTATATAGTGTTAAGTTTTTTGAGTTTTTTATATATTCTGGAGATTAATGCTCTATCTGAGGAGCAGGTGGCAAAGATTTTCTCCCATTCTGTAGGCTCTCTCTTGACAGTCTTGTTTTCTTTGTTGCACAGAAGCTTTTTAATTTGAGGTCATCCCAATTGTTTATTCTTGGTTTTATTTCTTGAATTTTTGGGGGTCTTATTGAGGAAGTCAGTGCCAGTGCTGACTTCCTCAATGTTGGAGTGTTAACCTTGTTTTCTTACTAGCAGTTATAAAATTTCTGATCTAATTCCTAGGTCTTTGGTCCACTTCAGGTTAACTTTTGTGTAGGGTGAAAGACAGGAATCTAGTTTCATTCTTGTGCATTTGGATATCCAGTTTTCCCAGTACCATTTGTTAAAAAGGTTATCTTTTCACCAACATGTTTTTGATAACTTGCTGAGTATCAGATAATTGTATCTATGTGGCTTTCTCTTTATATTTTATTTTATTCTATTTGACTTCATGCCTGTTTTGACACCAATGCTATGCTGTTTTTGTTACTATAGCTCTGTAGTACAATTTGAGATCAGATATTGTGATTCCTCCAGCATTGCTCTTCATACTCATACTTTGGCTATTCAGGATCTCTTATTCTTCATTATTCCAAATAAATCTTCTTTTTTTTTTTTTTGGTACCAAGGATTGAACTCAGGGGTATTTGAGCACTGAGCCACATTCCAAGCTTATTTTGTGTTTTATTTAGAGACAGAGTCTCACTGAGTTGCTTAGCACCTCGCCTTTGCTGAGGCTGGCTTTGAACTCACAATTCTCCTGTCTCAGCCTCCCAAAGTGCTGGGATAACAGGCATGCACCACCACACCACTCTCCAAATGAATCTTAGGATTGCTTTTTTGTTCATCAATTTTTGGTTTTGTGAAGAATGTCTTTGGTATTTTGATGGGGATTGAATTAAATCTGTATATTGCTTTTGATTGTTTGGCCATTTTAACAATATTAATTCTGCCTAACCAAAAACATGGGAGGTCTTTCCATCTTCAAAGGTCTTCTTTATTTTATTTCTTTAGTGTTCTATAATTTTCATTGTAGAGGTTTTTGTTTTGTTGTTTTAACCTCCTTAGTTAGATTCATTCTGAATTATTTTATTTTTATGTTTTGAGGTTATTGTGAATAGGATAGTTTTCCTGATTTCTTTCTCAGCAGGTTAAGTATTGGACTATAGAGAAGCTATTGAATTTTGTATGTGGGTCTTGTATCTTGCTACATGGTGAATTACATTGATTGATTTGCATATATGGAACCAAACTTGCATTCCTGGGATGAAACACACTTGATTGTGGAGTATTATTTTATTAATGTCTTTTTTGAATGCAGTTTGCTAATATTTAATTAAGGACTTTGTGTCTGTGTTCATTGATGGTACTGGTCTATAGTTTCTTTTTTACTAGATGTGTCATTGTTAGGTTTTGGTATCAGAGTGATACTGGCTTCATAGAATGACTTTGGGAATGTTCCTTCCTTTTATACTTCATGGCGTAATTTGAAGAAGATTGGCATTAGTTGTTTAAAAGTTTGTTAGAAATCAACTGAGAATCCATTTGGTCCTGGGCTTTCATTGTTGGAAGGATTTTAATTACTTTAATCTCATTGCTTGATATTGGTCTGTTTAGATTTTCTATCTCTTCATGGTTCAATCTGGGTAGGTCATATGTGTCTATAAATTTGCCAATATCTTCTAGGTTTTCTTCTTCATTGGAGTATACATTTTCAAAATAGTTTTGAATGATCTTCTAGATTTCAGGAGTGTCCATGGTGACATCTCTTTTTTCATCTCAAATTTTGTTGATTTGGGTCATCTCTGTTTTTATTTTGGTTTGTTTGGTTAAGGGTTTATCAATCTTGTTTATCTTTTCAAAGAACCAACTCTTTGTTGCATTGATCCTTTTTCTCAATTTCATCTCTGATCTTAATTATTTCTTGTCTTCTAATGATTATGGTATTAGTTCATTCTTCCTTTTCTAGGGCCTTGAGGAATAACTTTAGATTTTTACTTGGCATCTTTCTATTTTTTTAAATGTATGAGCTCAGTGCTATAAATTTTCCTCTTAGAACTGCCTTAATAGTGTCCCAGAGATTTTAATATGTTGAATCTCTGTTCTTATTTGTTTCTAAGAATTGTTTTATTTATTCCCTGATTTCTTCTATGACCATTCCTCATTAAAAAGTGTATTATTTAATCTTCAGGTGTTAAAATGTTTTCTGTTTTTTATACTGTTATCAATTTTTAGTTTTATTCTATTGCAATATGATGGGATACAAGGAATTATCTCTGTTGTGTTTTTAAAGACTTTCTTTGTGTCCTAAAATATATATGGTCTATTTTAGAGATGATTCCATGTGCAACTGAGCAAAAAGTGAATTCTGTTGTTGATGGATGAAATATTCCACAGATGTCTGTTAGGTCCATTTTGATTAACAATATTTTTAGTTCTTAAAGACTCTTCACTTATTTTAAGTCTGTATGATCTAGCTATTGGTGAGAAAGTTGTGTTGAAATCACCCAGCATTATTGTATTGAGGTCTATCTGATTCTTTATATTAAGTAGTGTTTGTTTTATGTATGTAGGTACACCAACATTAGGACATACATATTTACAATCATTATATCTTGTTGTTGGATGATTTCCTTAATGAGTATGAAATGACATTCTTTGTCTCTCCTGATTGATTTTGGCTTCAGGTCTAGCTTATTGAATAGGAGAGTAGCTACTACTACTTGCTTTCAGTCTCCATTTGCATGGTATATCATTTTTCATCCTTTCACTTTCAGCCTCTGGATGTCTCTGCCTATAAGGTAAAGTCTCCTGTAAACAATATATGGTTGAGTCTTGCATTTTTATCCATTCTGCCAACCTATATCTTTTGATTGGAGAGTTTAGGCTATTTACAATGTTATTATAGAGAGATGATTTTTATTTCCTGACATTTTGATTTACTTCTGATGCTTAATTCAGACTTGATTATCTTTTGATTGACTGTTCCAGTGATATTCATCAATACATTGGTTCTGATATTTTTCATTTCTTCTATATGAAATTTTTAATGAATATGTTTTGTAGTGTTGGCTTTGTAGTTATGAATTCATTTAGTTTCTAATTATTGTGTAAAGTTTAATGGTTGGAACCCATTATCTTTCAGGATTTGGCATATATTATTCCAAACCCTTCTGACTTTGAGGGTCTGGTCTGAGAAATTAGTAGCAGTTATAATTGGCTGACCTCTAAATCTGACCTGCTATTTTTCTCTTGTGTGGCTTTTAGAATTCTATCCTTGTAGTATAGTTAAGCATTTTAATTATAATGTATCTTAAATACAATATTTTTTGATCTTGTTTATATGGAGTTATACCTGCTGCTTGTTTTTGGATTTTCATCTCATTCCTAATGTTTGGAATTTTTTCTGATATTAATTCATTGAAAAGTTTGTGCATTCCTTTAGTTTGTGTTTCAGTGCCTTCATCTATGCCAATGATTCTTAGATTTGGTCTCTTAATGTTATCCCAGATTTCTTGAATATTCTGGTCATTCTCTTAACATCTTTATTATGAACTTTGTTTTCAAGATTATATATTTGTGCTTGAGGCCTGAGATTATGACTTCAAGGTGGTTATATTGGTGATGCTTTCAACTGAATTTTCATTTGATTTATTGAGCTTTCATTTCCAGGATTTCTATTTGGTTCTTTATCAGAATCTCTCTTTATTAAAATGGATTCTTTCAATTCCTGTATAGTTTCTTAGTTTGTTCCTTAAATCTTCTTTTGGTTCATTGACCATTTTAATTGTCAGCTTTCTACACTCTTTTTTCTGGCATTTCTTCCACTATGGTGTCAGTTGTGTTGCGAGCTGTTTGGGGTGGCTTGTTCCTTTGATTTTTCATATTGTTAGTATTTCTACCCATTTCCTGGGATAATTATCTTTTCTAATTTTATATAAAGGACTTTTTAGTTAGCTGCTTTTTCTTTATTATGTATCTTGGGTTGGGTAAATGTCTTTGTGTCAATATTTTCACTCAGTTTGCCCTTGCTATTCTGTCCAATCTCTAACACCACATTGAGAAGAGACACTCATTTCCAGAAATAACAGCCACTTCAGAAAAATTCCCTAAAGTAATAAATCTTAAAAAAGGAAAATCTTATTAACAATGTTCTTCAGCAATCCACTAATCTATTGTTTTAGATCAGTTTTTTGAAGTAGAGTGTTTAATTTCTGGGGTTTCAATTATTGAGAAGTTTATTTTGAGTTCTGACACAAAAAGTGGTTAAATTTGTTAGGGGAGTCTGTATGCAGTTTCACTGCAGGGTTTCATTCCCCTCTTGGCTGGACGAGTCTGATAACCTCCTCTTCTGAGTCTCAGGCCATGTGCTGCTAGATGGAGGAAAGAGAGTGGAATGCATCAATCTATCCTCCAGCCCTTTCTGGAGGAGGTGGAGGTGATGAATCAGGGTTCACCATATTTGGTCTGATTTAATTGGTTTCAATTCTCCATTCTCCAGGGCTGGCCAGGCTCCTAATCACTGAGCTCAGATCATTTGTTTCAAGTGAGAGTTCTTTGCTTTGTGGACTCAATTTTCTGGCAGTGAACTGATGTTTTTACTCACTCTCATGGAGCTGCTTTGATAGTGTAGTTTCTTCTGAACCACCTCATTTCATTCCCTAAAGGAATAGACTATATGGATTTAAAGGATATTAAGAATATCATTTATTAAGAGTAAAGAAGTTAGGACATTAAGGCAAAAGGAAGGTTGGAATATTCAAAAGTTTAAAGGAGAGAAAGTAGAAGTGAGGTAGTGCATGTGGGCCCTAATAAGGAAGGAAGTGAGAAAGTAGGAAAACAAGATTTTTTGCTATTAGAGGGAGAGAGGTGAGGAGAGTAAGAGTAATAAGCAAACAAGCAGAGCAGAACACCACCAGTCACTCCACATTGAACTACAAAACTAAATTTAAAAATACCCAAAAATCTAACAAACAAAATCCAAAAAAGTTACTACCTTTTAAATAGAATGAAAGACTAGATTATTAAAAGAAAAAGAAATAAGAAAATAAGAAAAAAAGACACCCAGAAACATATGTGTATATGTATATACATGAAGCAATCAACACATATATTTAGAACAATCTAAAAATATTAGTAAAAATAAAAAGATAAATTCTAAATTAAAAATATTCAAATTTTTCTGCAGAGGTAGATGGAGTTGAGTATTTACATTCTATTACAGACTGTCCTTCTGTCCTTACTTCTTGGACCATGTGCCTCTAAGAGGGAGCCAATTTGAGTGATATTAAATCCACCCTTCTTTTGTGATTTTTGCCACTCTTCCTGCTGGAGTAGCTTGGATGTATAACTGGTTGAAATGGCTCTCAGATTCTCTGCTTGCCAATAGTAGGTGTATGTAACTGGAAGTACCATCTATTGGAATTTTGTCCCCATGTCTTAGATTGTCACTCTTCCTTGGTGGAAGTGGTGCAGATATCTATTTGGGAAGTTCTGGCTTCTAGGGTTGAGTTCTAAATGGAACTCTGAACCTTTATTTGGGTTATGTACTCCAGAGCACTTAAATCCTTGTACCCCTAGGGCAGAATAGATTTTGAATTCAGCTGAGTATCTGGGTTTCTAGCATCTCCCCATAGTTCTACTAATAAGGTGGGGGGACGGAACTCTCTGGGTGGATAGTGCATGGCAGGTTTCCTGTAGCCTGTATGCCACCCAAATATGAATTTCCAAGTCTCTATTCATGAATGTAATCATGCCTACCTGGTCAATTTCCCCTTTTCAGCTGGTCACACAGACCTCAGTAGGAAATCAGTTGACTTTCCCTGTCATCAGTGTAATCAGGCCTTCCTGGATAATTTCCCTAACCTTTCTTTTGCACTGGTCATTAGTGCCAAAGGGCTCAAAGGGAGAGCAGGACACACCCTTCTCTGTATCTCTGACTTGAATCCCCTGGATCAACTGTTCTCTATAACTGTTTTGGGATTGTGATTTACCAGGCATGCTTTAGGTCATGCAATAAGCACTGGCTGAGAAAGAGTGGAAGTACCTGTTAAGGACTCTTAGGTTCCTGTAGGAACAGGACTCATTATAAATTCTTCAAGCTGGATCTTCACCTCAGTTCTTCACTTAGAAGTTGAGAAACATGGAACACATTTTGTGTACCAAACTTGTCTGCTTTGTTTATTTTTCCCTTTGTTTTGTGATGATACAGCACCACTGTCCCTGCTGAGCCAAGCTTAGATTTATTTCCTTATATTCTCAGTTCACTACACCAGAATCGCTGGGTTTCTCCATATCTCTGACAGATAGATAATGCTTTATAATGGTTTTCTAAAGACAGCCAGCTGGTTATGAAGCTGTATTTCTGTTGTTCAAATTCCAAATAGCAGAGCAGGTGGGAACTACCTCTTTTCTCTACTCTGACATCCCAACACTTTTTCATAATAATTTATAATCATCCTTTGTATTTCTGTGATGTCCATTGTAATGTTTCCCTTTTGTCTTATTTTATTTATTTGAGCCTCTTCTTTTTTTCTTAGTCTAGCTAAGTGCCTGTTGATTTTATCTTTTCAAAGCATCAGTTGACATCTCTGTTAAATATTTTTGCTAGAGTATCAGATTATTTCTGTGTTCTCTTGAATCTCATCAAGTTTTCTGAAACCAACTGTTTTAAATTCTCCATCTGAGAGTTTTCCCATACTGGTAACTATTTTGTCACTTTCTGATGCCTTATTTTGTCTATTAGGTGAGGTCATTGTTCTCTGAAAGGTTGTATTTTTGTTTGTTTTTATGCTGGAGGTTGAACCCAGGGGCCCTTTACCATTGAGCTACATCCAAGCCCTTCATATATATGTATGTGTGTGTGTATATGTATTTTAATTTTGAGGCAGGGTCTAACTAAATTTCCAAGGCTTACCTTGAACTTATGATCCTCCTGCCTCAATCTCCTGAGTAGCTGGGATTACAAGTGTGTATCACCATGCCTGACTCTCTGAATGTTCTTGATGCTCATTGGTATGCAATTTTTGTACACTAAATTAGGATTAGAGATTTATTCCAGTCTTTGTAATTTGGCTTTTTTAGTACACATGTCTTTCCAGAAATTCTAAGCAGTGTTTATTTTCTCTGAGCCTATAGTTATTTATACTACTTTAGCACTAGGTGGTGCTACAAGTCCAGGTTTGCCATAAATGTGCTATTGGAGTGTTGTCACTATTTAAGCACTAGAGGGTGATCCAAGTCCAGGTTTGTCACAAATCAAGTTGGTGTGTTTTTCAGAATAAACTGAGGGAGAACCTTAAAAGTGTAGTCCATCCACACAGGCTTCTCCCTGGGAACAGGGTAGGCCCAAATACCTTGTCCACAGTCACAAAGTGGGCAGGATCACTGTGAAGGGAACAGCACAAGGTTATATTGCCACATCTATAGCTATCTATGCTGCAACACTGTCATGACTTGTGCCAATAACCCCTGAGATCAGTGTCGTCTTGGATAGGACCAAGACCCTTACTACTATGGTCTATTTCAGTAGACTGGGGCCATGTGTTTCCATCTGGCACCAGTGATGATTCTGAGGTTCCTTCCATGGACACTGGCCTGGGGAATGGTGATTTTAGGACCTTCTGAGGGTTAGGTTTGACCAGCTTGGCACTTCATTCCAAGGCAAAGTCCTATGCTTACGATCTCAGTCTATCTTCAGGGAATGGAGTCTTGCTCCATGTTATGTTGCCTGAGGTTGGAATAGTGTTGGTAAATGTACCTAGGCTGCACTGAATCTGGACCACATTTGGGTCTCATAGTTGCAAGAACCTGCTCAGTCCCAGGGGTGCACACCAGCTTATGCCACAACTGGTAATGATGTAGGCTAAAACATGAGTTTGACCCATCAGGATTCAAGTCTCTCCCTGGTGCCACAGCAGGTTGAGAGGCTCTGTTTTCAAACACTAGAGATGTTGTACTGCCCAAGATTAGGGAACAAGTGGTGGTAGCAAACAGCCCCTTGGCTACCAAGGCGGATGCTAAGCTCTGTTGCATCTGAGTCTCACAGCCATAGGGACCTGAACAATCTCAGGCAGGGGCCCCTAGATCCATTCAAAGACTGGCAATGATGCCAGTCAATCTTGAATCTGTCTTACAGGTGCAGAGGTCTCCATCTGATGCCAGGGTAGGTCTAGAGATTTGTCTGTGAGCTCTGGCTTTTGCCTGATGTAGGATATCACTGGTGGGATTGGTACTGTGCTGTTTCATGCCCTGTTCTCCAGTGGGTAGAGTCTTGCTCTGACCTCTGTTGTCTGACGTCTGGGAGAGGCAGTAGCTGCAGTCCCTGGGCTGCATGGCTAATGCAGTTCCAGTGGCTCAGTACATAGGTACTGACCTGGGAACAGTGTTGTGGGGTTCTTCTCAGAACTGAGTTCCACTGTGGTGTGCCTGGCACAGGATTTCAAGTCGAAGGCCTTTCTTGACTTACTTCCTTCTCCTTCTTCCAAGTGGGAGGTTATCTCCCACTATGCTTGGAGTGGGGAGAGAGATGATGCCAGAAACTTCCCTTCCTGCCTTCTTTATGCATCTGTCCTTGTTATTTGACAAAAACCAGGCATTATGGCCTCTCACCTGGCTTCCTTAGCTCTTGTAAGTTTGTTGGAATAGCTGTTCAAATTGGTTTGTCTGAGGGGAGAAGATTGCTGGAGGACCTCAGTCAGTGGCCACCTTGTTCTGTCCCTCCTCACACTCTCCTGTCTCAGCCAGGGCCCCTGGTGAAATGCTTCTCAAAGAGCAAATGTCATCTAGCATTTGTTTCGCAGTTTTCTGACACTAAAGTCATAATTTCAAAAAGTATTTCTGCCAAGGGCCATTTTTTCCCTAACTTGTTTCACTTTAATTTCCTAGATCCCGTTTTTTTATTTTTCCCCCTCCAGAGATTATATAATAGGGTATCCTATTATATTATATTAGATGTGAAGTTTTTTATTTTTTAAACTCTGAGGAGAAACTAAGAAAAATGTCATTTAAAAAAGTTTTAAGAATTTTCTGCCTTATTAGGTTCAGAGGGATGAATTTACCTTTGGGGCAGAATGAAATAAAACAAATACTTTAATGGTAGGCTAATGTAGTCATGCAAAAATACTCACCATTGTTCTTGGAAGAAAATATAAATGCAGTGAAACAAATAAAACTGAGAAATGTTTTGTAGGTAATGTAGCCATTGAATTTGAGATTGCTTATCTCTCATATTTGTTGCTATATCCTAAGAAGTACCCGGGATGGAGCAGGCACTCAACATACATCTGTTAACTGATTGGTTGCTATCATCTAGTAGTTATTCAAGTTTTCTTCCAGTTTGGGTTAGTCTCTCATCTTGTACTGTAATAGGTTGGACCTTCTCTTAGCAAATGATATGTGCTTCTCAAGGGGTGTGTAACTTTAATAAAATAATAAGTTAAAATGTACCAAGGAAAAACTGTTTAGAGGACCCCTCAGTAAAATATTTTCAGTGATTATCTTAGAAAGAGGGAAATGGAATATCCTTAATTTGTTTGCTTTTTTTTTTAGTACCATTTTTGCAATTAGGAAGGACTACTATCATTGATGTACTAGGCAGTCTCTCCCCCCTTCTCAAAAGGTTTACCTTGTTTTTGTTCCTTACATATGCATTTATTAGCAATGATCTTATCTCTCACCATAGTGATTTCTATGAATATTCCTGCTGAGATTTTGAAGGAGACTTTGTTCTGGTTTCTACAGCTTTTGTTTACTGAAGAGATGGGATCTCCTTTGAACCCCACCAGACTTAAAGAAGGGGAGGATTTGGAAGGAGAATGTGAGTTTTGGTTTGTTCTTTTCTTCAACTAACCACATGGGTATAGTAAGAGGAAGAGGGAAAACAACTGAAAGTTGGAAAAATCATGTAGCTCTCTAAGGAAGAGAGAGCAAGTGCTGGTAAAGCCCCAGCATAGTTGGAGTTACCATGTACAAACATGTTTTAAAAAGTCATCTTCAGACCTACGTGATATGTTGCATTTCCAAGGAAACAAGCTACAGTTAAACATATGGCACCCCAATAAAAAAAGGAAACCCCACAAGCCAAACATCAATAAAATATTATTTGATCATAAAGCCAATTTATGGTTGCCTAAATGTGTTTTTAAATATTATTTTCACAGGTACAGATGGATCTTCTCCTAACAGCTGTTGATTATATGGGTTCATCCCCTGTAGGTCTGATTGTACTTCTGTAATTGCTGTAGCTATAGATTATAATAGCTTAATGGATCATGGTTGTTGGGTTTCTAAATTAAGAGTGAATCCAGGTGCTTTGCCCTATGACATAAAAGGTTTCTGCTGTGTCTGTCACTTTCAGCTCATCAAAAAATTATTGCTGACAAAACGTCTAAGAAAGTAGAAGAAAAACCATCAGCATGTTTTGAGCTGACAGGTAAATATTGACTGAAACCAACCTGAGAGCTTTGAGAAGTCAGATCACGCAGAAAAACTCCTTGCTTTATTCCTGGACAAAGGCCACAGTTTTCATCTTTCTTAACGATAACAAAAGGTTATTGGAAGTCAAGCATCACCTAGCACAGTGCATAGAGCTCCTTCTTACCTCCATAGGAAAAGTGGATAATTCTGTCAGCTGCCTGAGGGAATGACCAGAACTCATGAAAATAGGGAGAGAGAAAAAAATCAGGAAGTGTTCTGTACTGGTTAAATAATGTGCTGAGGAACTGGAGCTGGGTGACTGGCCAGAGGTGATTGGAGATTAGGACTTAGGTAAAATTTTAAGCCAATAATGTGAGAAGTCAGCTTCAACATGAACCATCTTGTGCTCAGTCTGAAAAAATTAAATTTAACAAAAATCCTTATCCAACATAGCAAATGATTTCTCTAATCTGTTCTGAATAGGAATTAATTTTGTGGCTCATGGTAGTTACAATAAGTGGAACAGTTAACATTTTATAACAAATCACTTTGTGCTTCTAGAGATTGAGACACAATTCCCTGACTAAATAATGAACACCAATAATAGTGAACATTATTCAGCCTCAAAGGCAAACTCCAGCACATATAACTAATGAAAATAATAGCCACCTTTTATTATATACTTTTTATGCGACGGGCACTAAATGTATTACAGGTACTGTCTCACTTAATCCTCATTCACCTATGGGGTATAGTGGCAGAGGTCAATTAGTCCTCCATAATGGTGCTCATTGCCTTCCATGCCCCCTGGCCTTTCTAGTTTGGCCCTCGCCATTTCTCTTATAGAGCACTGTGGGCCCATCTAACTGGGCCACTTGTCTTCAAAGGGCAAGGTTTTCACTTGGATGTTTCTGGCTGCATCCAAGGTTTTCACCTGATATATCTGCTGCATCCAAGTTGATTTTCCTGAAGCCAACAAAGGTCTTAGCTAGTTTAGAATTAGGTGCTCTCTTAGAATAGGCAAAGCTCAGAAAATAAAACCAGCTATTGTAGACACCTGGCTTCAGGCAAATGAGCAAGATTGAGAGAAGATGCACGGGCAAAAATAGGTCAGTGTCAGAGCTACTTTATGACGGATGTGACTTCAAAGACAATTCAGGAGGGTTGTTGCAGGCTAGGTTAAAACGTGCCTTTTTCGATAAGGAGATAAAGGGAGGCTTTACCAGGATGCCAGCAGACAGAAGGTACAGGAGTTAAGCGGGTAGAGCCTGAAGCTCTGGGAATCTGGAAGTCTGGCAGAAGGAAGAGCAAGCTTGTTGATTAGAGAAGGTATACATAAAGATGGCACCACCTTTTGACTGCCTTTGCTATAGGTCTTACTTCTATGTCTTAATGTCATTTTATCATTGACTTAAAAATAGTTACACCAACACAATTCCTCAGAAAGACTTTTTTGGAAGGCCTCACTTTGGACAATATGCTACCTGTGGCCCTCCCAACCTCCCAGCCTCATTGTGATTCCAGAGCCAACCTAGAGAAAGCTGGCCTGTGACTGGCCTGAGAACCTGCCCAGATGCTGCCTCGCATTGGTGCTGAATGTAAACCTCCATGGCAGAGCAGCATGGCCCAGTCCTTGTCCCAACTGGGATGATAGGAAGGAAACAGAGTTGGTGCTTGAGAGGATGTTTGAGCTAGAAACCACGCCAGGATTCATCAGCACAGGGAAGCTGTGCCCTGTGAACTCATCCATGGCTCGCCTGTGACTTCCTGTCCTACCTGTGGTGGTTCTCCCACTGTTGTTCAGAAGCATTCTAATCTTATCTCAATTAAACTGAAGAAGGAGGGATTGCCTTCATCTAGGAGGCCAGTGAGGAAGTCCAGATGATTCTGGAAAGATGTGTGGCAGTGCTAGGCTACCTTACCTCAGGGACTGGGGAAGGGCTGAAGGAGCTGGGCCTAAGTGAGGTGAGGCCACACGAGGGGCTGCTCCTGAGGTTCCCATCCTCACTTCCAGATTGTGAGTCCTTCCATATAAATAGGACCTTGATGTTTAGGATCACAAAGCCTCCCTTTTTGGGAATCTATTATCTTTCAGGTGCATTTTGTCAAATGTTAGTAGAGGTAAATGTTGGTAGCATCAACCAGGAAATTTAGGAAAGGTAAGACTAAGGGAGACAAAAATAAAAATAAAAAGACTCCAGACCAAAACAAAAATCTTACTCTGATAACTGTGGAGTTGAGAGATCACAGAGAATTGCCTGGATCTAAACCCATAAGTCTGAGCCTCAATTTCAGATTCCTCAACCTGCTAGATATGAACATCCCTGAGAAGAGAGGGCGTGACAGAGATGCTCAGAGCCAGACACATCCAGATGAAAACCTTGCTCTTTAGTTAGCTGTGTGGTTTTGTAAAAGTCTCTTTCACCCCACCTCAATTTTCTCACTGGGAAATGCGGATAATAAATCAATACAGAAATAAGAATAATAATTAGATGTGATAATACAGGTATAATGCTTAGCACAGATCTTAGTGTCTAGGGTCTCATAATGAAAAACTCAAATGGAAATACTATTTGTAGTGTATCTAAAAGAGTGATTGACATATTAGAAATATACAATACTTGTTCCTTGCATTTAACTGAATTCTGTTATTTTTTTCCTGAGTGGGCATATTCAGTGAGCTTCGTGATATGGTGGGAATTTAATACAAAAAGGTCTAAGCACTTTCAAGATCAATCTAGAGTAATGGGGAGCTGTCACTTGCTCGTTACAAGAGTTCACTTAAGGCCCTGGAAGCCAGCAGGTTTTAATCTGCTTGCTTTCCATGCAGACAAATGAAACTCCAGACTAAAAGCAAAGTTGCCCTCAGGCGCCATGGCTGGGACCCATTACTAGGTCCTTTCACACCCTGTCCTGATGACTCCTGGAATGGGAACTGTCAGTGCCAGGCTTTGTCACACAAGAGTGAGACCACATGGATGGGTGGTCCACACATGGCTCTGCTCCCTACCCCCACACATCTCTGCTCCTTTGATGTTATAGTAAAATAAACTTTTTTTTTTTAAACTGCTTGGAAATAGTGAAATTTCTTAGGCAAACTCCAAAATGCAAAAAGATCCAAAGAATCTCCCAATAAAAGGAGAATTAATGAAAGAAATCCCCTAAAAGGGGTTTTCCTCAGATAACGAGACCATCAGTCACCCAAAGGATGCTAGTGATTGTCTTTTGTGGGCAGGACCTAGGAATATACAAAACATAGGACCCTGGGTTATGTGGAAATGACTGAAGAAGACAACACACTCTGTGAAGTTAGAGCACACAGGGATGGCAGAGCAAGATGTGCACTTAGAAAATTATCTGTTAATCCTGTTTCCCTGCTTCCCTCCTTTTTCTGCTCCTAAATCAATGTACTGTCTCTGAAATCCAGGATGGTGAGGGGACACCCTGGAGCCACAGCTAGTAAGTGAAAGAACTGCCGGTCCTTGTCCAGGGCTCATAGTCTCGCTTCTCTCTCCTGCCCCTCTGGGGTGACATGGAGGAAGTTTACACAGGCTCTCTGAAGAGAGGACTTGATGTGGGTTTGGAAGGATGGGTGAATGGACTTTGGAAAAGCTAGAGGAAGTGATAAAAGTAAGCAAAGCTGGCAAGTGGGAAAATAAAAGATAATTTCTGGGAACACTGAATAAATGAGATTTATGGGTGAACAGGATTTAACAATAAACATAGGGCTAGTCCTTGAGATACAGTCATCTATTCCTGTTATTCCTGTTTTAAAGCTTTGTTGCCTACTGAATAAAGTTCAAACCCTTTAGCAGAGAATTTCATACTTTGGCCTTAATGAACTTCTCCTATTTGTTTTTCCTTCTGCCACCCAAGACTAAAGTTTCCCAAATAGCCCTTAATAGACATGTTTATGACCCTGCCATTCTGCTCATACTGTTCTCTGACTGGAAATGCCCTTCTCTTTTTCTGCCTAGTCAACTGTCACCATCTCTGTGAAGCCTCTCTCCACCCTCACTCTGCTTTCCTTTGAAGGTAAAATTAGTCATTTTTATAATTTCTGTTCCAATATCAGTATTCCTTCTCCACGAAGGTTCTTTATGTGACCAGGACATTTTTCTTATTTATACAGTAACTGACTTGAGCATTGAGACTTTCCACAATGCCTGCAATTTTATAGGTTCTTTATAAACATTTACTGCCTTAATATGACATTTGAGTGAAAATCATATTCACAATTTCATGGAATTCCTACGGCAATTCCTCCAGAATGGTCAGTTTTGTATGAGAGTAGAAATACAGAACCAAAGAGTTATTTTAGATTGCAGTAGGTCGAGGGATGAGATTATTGTATCCATAATCAACCGTGGATGACTATATATAGCAAGAGTACTGTGAAGAAGCTGACTTCTTACTGAAGGGTGGTAGATAACTACTCAAATACTACCCTGTATGAAGGGAATTCTAGGGAAAAGAACCTTGACCTGAGTGCTTTGTAAAGTTTCTATAGGTTATTTCTTGTATGGGGAGTTGTTTAGGATTTGCCAACTTGCCGTAGTGTGTAGATTTAGGGTACTCAAGGAGAATACATTCTCTTTATTAAAGAGCAGAGAAGTCAGTTGGAGTGTTTGAGGCTCATAAGGATGCTGTTCTCCTCTCTGTCTGGAGACCTAAGCCAAGGCCATTGTGAGCCAGACACTCTCTGACCTTTCTTAGTTTCAGTCTTGGTCTTTGCTCCCAAGATGCCGCCATTCTAATGGTGAAAGGGATGTGTGACGGATTTGCACTAGGTTCCTCACACTGCTTTTTTTCTGAGATGCATGCTAATCCCTTTCTTGCCTTCTATTTTGGGAAAGCATCTGATCATGATATGTCCTTTTCCAGGCCAATCACGTGGGAGCAAAGACATGAAGAAACCTCACTATGTGGAAGAAAGAAAGAGGACTAAGGGAAGAAAAGCATGTTTATCTATGGATGATCCCTTTTCTCCTCCACTAACATTTCCTTCCAATAATTGATGCCTTTCAGTTTCCAAGAGATTGACTTTTGCTGAGTAGACTCAGGAACAGCTTAACCCAGGCCAAATGCATAAGATTCCATGAACTAAGAAATGTTACTCTCAGCCGGGCGTGGTGGCTCACTCCTGTAATCCCAGCACTTTGGGAGGCTGAGACAGGAGAATCACGAGTTCAAGGCCAGCCTCAGCAACGGTGAGGCACTAAGCAACTCAGTGAGACCCTGTCTCTATATAAAAACACAAAATAGGGCTGGGGATGTGGCTCAGTGTCAAGTGCTCCTGAGTGCAATCCTCAGTATCAAAAAAAAAAGAAAGAAAAAAGAAAAGAAAAAAAGAAATAAGTTACTCTTCCGATAATTTTATTGTACACTAGTTGACCATCATGAGTGTGTTGATGGGTTACTTTCTACTTGAGTGAGAAAGGATATTTGAGACCTAGGTGGCTATAAAACCTGCAGTGCAAAATTCCATAAAATGTGATTCTCTTTAACTTTAAAATTATATTTAGTTGTATTATAGTCAATATATCTATGAGTTTAGTGTGTGTGTGTGTGTATATGTGTATGATATATATATGTATGATAGGATCTTCCTCACAGTTTTAGCTCCACAGTTTCCCTTATCTAACACAACATTTCCATTTTTTCCCATCCTTCCAGATCCATTTTGTGTATGCACATCCAAGAAAATATATACACTGTGACCTTTGGTTCAGTTACAAATACCTAGATGAAAAAAGTAGAGGCAACTTTTCTAAATAAAAGTAACATTTCAAGCTGGGCACGGTGGCTCAAGCCTGTAATCCCAGTACTTAGGGAGGCTGAGACAGGAGAATCGCGAGTTCAAAGCCAGCCTCAGCAATGGCAAGGCACTAAGCAACTCAGTGAGACCCAGTCTCTACATAAAACACAAAATAGGGCTGGGGATGTGGCTCGGTGGTCGAGTACCACTGAGTTTAATCCTCAGTACCAAAAAAAAAAAAGTAACATTTCAGAGCCAGTTTCCAAGAGTTCATCAAACTAATATCTTACTGCAATTTCTTCACTTAAATGTGTTTATTTGCATTTTAAGTGTATTGAAGTTTAACTCAAGTGCCAAAACAACTAGCTTTCCTTTGAGAAAATAGATGATTCAAGGAAAGGATCTCATGAACAGATTTCCTAAAATGTAGAAAATAATATTATGCCATACATACTTCATTGTCTTAAACTTTTTCTCCAAAACCCTTTTATGAAAATTTAGACTTCATTTCACTCATACACACTTAAGGATAAACCCTAAAATACATAGATATGTTCTTACATTATCACATCTAACACAGTTTATTCCTTGATATTAATCTAATATCAAGAAAAATTTCAAATTTTACTGATTTCTAAACTACTGTTTTTTTAAAAAGAAAAAATGGGGTCTGGCTAAGTTATTCAGGCTGGCCCATAACTCACAACTCTTCTGCCTCAGCCTCCTGAGTAGGTAGGATTATACATCGCTGACAAAAGTACTTTTTAAAAAGTTTATTTGACTTAGGATTCAAACAAATTGCACACATTTCATTTAGTCATTCAATTGTTAATCATTTTTCATCTGGAGTAGTCCTTAGTCTATCTTGAATGTCCACATTCTGGATTTGTCTGTGTTCTCTCATTATTTCATTTAACAATTTTCTCTATTTCCTGTAAACTGGATCTTATTTTTAATTACATTAAATTCAACTTTTCTGGTGGTTGGTGGGTGAACTTTATAGTGCTGCTGTGTGGTTCCTACCTATTTCCCCAGGAGGTGTGTGACAGCTGGCCATCCTCTCTCCCTGGTGGTTTAACTCAGGTGTCTCAAGAACCAAGACCAGTCTGCTGCCTGCTTTTGTAATCAAGGGGTTATTGGAGCACTCATCATCTCTGACCTCTTTTATGCTACAAGGTCAGAATTTAATAGTTGTGACAAAAGCAGTATGGTTTACCAGGTTGGAAATATTTATTACCTGGCATTTTGCAGAAAAAGCTTGTTGATCCTTGGTTTAGTGCATTCATATAATGACAAGCTTGTCCTCCAAATGAGGAACCAAAGGCTCTAAATGTCAAATTGACTTGAATAAGATCCCACAGTGAAGGAGGCAGGGCCAGAGAGCCTGCTTTCTGCTTTTCTCCTCACCCTTTTGCCTTCATACCGAGGCATTCAGTCCTGAACATCAGGTAGTCAGGCATCAGTAGCTGTCACATTCTGCCTTAGCCTGGCCCACTACTGTTCTAACAGAGCTACAACTCAGCTGCTTGAATAGAACAAAGAGAAGGAAGTGTAACCTCATACTTTTAGCTGTAAGTAACAGAAAAATCACACTTAAACTGTCTTAAACAGGAAATTTATTAGTTCTTGTACTTAAAGTCATTGGCACCCTCAAGGTCCCAGGATCATTCTGTTCACATATCTGCTCAGATTTGTATGGATTTCATGTTCAAATTAATTCCCCTTCTGACTGAGGATGGTGGTCAAATTGGGGATATGTGCATCCTTACCACCCCCAGCAGGAGAGAGGCAAGAAATCTTACTTTCAAACATGGCCTGTGAATCCTTTCCCTTAGTCTGATTAGGCTCCCTTGTTTATCTCTGGACTAATAATGATAGGGGACAGACAGATGCTAGTGGTGGGAACAGAACATGAGGTTAAGGGAATAATTCTATAAAATGGCCTACTATGCTGACCCCTACATACTTTCTTTTCCAAGAAGCAATTTGCCTGCAGCCCTGACTGGCTTAAGTAGATGGGATATGTCACATTCCTCAGCAAACTATTTGTTATCTGCAGGAGAAATGCAGGCCCAAAATAATGCAGATAAGAAGAACCCAAGTTACCCTGAAGGAGGAGATTTTTGTAACCCTTTTCACAGACCAGATCCTGAATCAGGAAGATAAGGCTAACTCCTCTGAACCATGAAATCTGTAAGAATTCTTGGTTAAGAATCCAATTAGAACCAGTCAGCATGGGCCAAAGTAACCTAGAGTTGTCATGACAGTAGAGACTTGAAAGTATGATGTCATCCTGCTGTTAGTCAAAGTCAAGAGGTGGACTTGGGCAGAACTCTCTGGAAACATTTCTGGGATCACCAATAAAACTGGAGTGCAGGAGAAGCACACTGTTTCTCTCCTCTCTGAGAGGACCCCCCTCTCCCTTGAGAGTGTTCTCTTCCCCTTTTTCTAACATTTCTAATAAACTCATTCCTGTTACTCTGAGCTACATGTCTGAAATCTTTCTGAGCTGATTGCATGAATTGGGGTTGGAGGGAGTCTTCATGCTGCCTCACTTACCCAGAAGGCCCCAGCTCTGTAATAATAGCCAAGAGAATCAAATGTATTAATTGGCAGAGAATAACAGAGTCTCACTCTGGGGCTAGTAAGGAGATAGATATTTGAATAGAAGGGATGGAAAAATGAAGAGGAATACTGGAATTTGGAAAACTGTACTTTGGGATCCTTGTTGAGCTAAAAAGATTGAGTATTCCCAGAATGAATAATGAATGTCCATGTAGAGGAAAAGAAGAACCAATTAAAGTCATTGTCTCCAATCAACTGTGTTTATTGTCTGTATTCTAGGATGAGATTTGGTCTCAGGATGGATAGTTTTTATGATACTTATATGCCATTAGCTTATGAATCCAACCAAAGCTATTTCATATGAAAATTACAAGTTTCCATCAAAATATGGTGTTTAAATGTTTTTCAAAGATTTAAAATAAATAGCACTTCAAATATGAAGAATTATTAGTCTTAGAAACTTGCAGCACTAGATCTTCAAGAAAGGAAAAATAATCAGTATGAATCAAAACTATATTAAGTGCTGAATGAGATTTTTAACCTAAGGAATAAAAGGTCATAAAAACAGCTATGACATATTTCTGTCCTAATAACTGCTTGACAAGTTAACCTTAGATAATTTAGATAAAGCAGAGAGCATAACCTTTTTTGATATAATTTATCTTATAAATTTCATAAGGAGAAAGTATAAAGGATGGGGATTTGGAAGATGTAGTTTTGTACACTTTCCAAAATAGCTGCAGATTATAATCACCTGAAGAGTGTTTTTTTCTTTAATTCAAAAATTTTGGTTTAATTGAGTAGAGTGAGTGGTTTTAAAAACTCTCCAACTGATTCAGATGTTCAGTGAACTTTGTCAGGTCTAAAGACAGGCAAAACACCACCAGAGTAGCCATCTACTCCAAGCCTAGACCCCAGATCTGAAGTCTAAATATGAGAGACTAAAAGCCATATTTCATTGATTCTAAGATGTACTCCACAGCTTCCCCCTACTTCCAAATTTATACATATCTGAAATTGGAATGTTGTCCTCCAGGATGGGTGGTCAGCCAGCCTGTGTGTGCATCATTAGCTATAGTAACAGCAGCTTGGAGGAAAATACGAGGATGATGTTCTGCACCTTAAGAAACGCAGCTTCTCCCACACACCGTGTGTAGGTATGCACAAGACATATGACAAATATGTCTAGATAAATCTAAAGAAACTGAACAAAGAAAAAACTTTTAAGAAGAAAACTGCATAATTTAGTTGTAGCAATTTTGTCTCCTTTCCTAGTGGCGCATAATAAAAACACTATATTATTTATTTATTTTAAGAGACAGGGTCTCTCTATGTTGCCCAGGGTGGCCCCAAATTCCTGGGCTCCAGTGATCCTCCTGCCTCAGCCTCCTGGTAGCTAGTACTGCAGGCATGTGCCCAGCTAAAGAGGTATATCTTGCAATCAATGCAATCGATTTAAACAAATTACATCAATTCTTAGATTTAATGAAATATTAAACAATCTAGTATTGGAATAAAAAAACTTTAAAAGGAAAAAAATATTGATTATAGGATGGACAGCATTTAAAAATGCTCTTGTTTATTTTACTTTTCTCCTGGTGGTAACAGATACTTATTTACTTGAGAATTAGGTTCTCCTTTCTCTCATGACAAAGTCGTCAATGCACTAATCAATATTAGGCCCTCTGTCCAGGTAATTGTTTTTTCCAGCCTGTTTTCAACATCCTTTTACAACTGGTTTTAGATAGAGCCATTAGTGGCCTTTATAGCATGACTTAAAGGATGCTAAAAAGTTTGTCCTAGACAAACACATCATTTCTCAGCAACACTCAGACTTTAGTTGATAGAACTTTTTTTCCCTGGGTTAAGTCATTGTTATTGGATACTGTTCAATGTATGCTTGGCAGGAGTAACACACTTAAATACCTTTTTTCCCACTGATGACTTATCCAATTAGTCTGTTGGAATATTTCAAGTGTGTGGTTGTCTAAGGAAAAATTTGATACAGGACAAGGGGAGGGAGGGAGAGGACAGACCTGTGTCCAAGGCAGTGTCATGCTGGCATAGGATCAACCACTGGCCGGATCGCCGGGAAGAAAACCTTGATCTGGTGTGGATGCTTCCACCAGCGACAGTTCAAGCCACTGACGTGCTGTCACTGAACATGAAGTTGAGGAGAGATTCACAGAATCAGTGTCCATGAGCAAATAGAAGCTAATTCCAGCATAGCCCAGGATACTTGGGGATTGTTTCCCTGAGTATATGGGAGAGAGCAGAAACACAGAGGAACCTGGGGAAAATTCTTCAAGCAGAGAGGGCAGGAGGGAGGAGAAAGGCCTGGGTGGCTTCCTGTTTCTGTTTCTCAGTTTTCCAAATATGATGAACCCAGAGCTGTAGTCCTACCCATTCTTTATTTTCTTAAATTTAAAGAAATTTATAGGCTGTTCTCATGACTTCATAGTTCAACAGAGAGTGGTTTATTTCTTCAGCTAACATCTGTAGAATTGAGCTGTAAATCTGTGTGTCTGGGTGTTCAGTTACTTCTTCTCACAAAGCAGACCAAGTACTTTGGGCTTTTGATGAAATAAATTAGAGGGTTCTCATATTTATGATCTTATTGAACACATACAACACGCTCTTTGCAGAGAAAAGGCAGATGCCCAAGTAAAGTTAGATCCACAGGAAAAATATTCCATCATTTTTATCTTATTAGTGGTTCTTTCTTAAAAGACAATGTCTGTTGTTTGTTGCTCTCTGAAAGAGGAGACACTGGAGGTTTATGAGGTGCTAAAATATTTCTGGCTTTTAAGAAAAACAAGGAGATAGTACTTGAAATGGACATTGCAGACTTAATAAAATATACATTTTTTTTCTTAGAAAGAGACCTGAGTTAAAGTCTGCCTTTGGGAGTTTTTGCCTTCTAATTAGTTATGTGCTGATATTATGAGTGTCCCATGTCCACCATTTAATCCTCCCCTGAGATCAGGCCCACAGTCAACAAAAATCAGGATCCTTTGATCAGGAAGACACAGAAACACTTTCATTTATAACAATATAGTAGATGAAAATTAAGTGATAAAATGGGATTTTAAGTAAGAGATGTAGAGAAACATAATATAATCTCTTTGCCTTTTTTTTTTTAAAGCAAAATGGAATTTTTAAATCCACAAGTTTCTGATTCTACACATAATTCACATGTGGACTCAGATCAGAAGAGTAGCTGTCAGGTTTTTCTCATTGAAGGTCCCACCCCCGCCCCGGCCCCTACGCTCCTCTGTCTCGGGAGAGGCTTGAGGATGGGCAGCAAGTGAATGCCCTCTGCGTGTGCTTTGCTGTAACTGGGATGATGTGTTTATTTCACTGTCATTCAGGGTTGTTCACCCATAAAAATGTTTGTTGAACTTGGAGCAGTGTCAGGATTTTGATGAATCTCAAAAAATAATTGTACTAGTTGCAGGAACTGCAACCCTCATCTTTGTTTTTTAACAAAAATGTGATGGCCCAGCAATTGTTCAATGGGAAAAACAACCAAACAAGTAAACAGAACCCAGATTTGGTACGTGAAATATAAATTCTAAAAAAAAATTAGTAAATTACAAAAATATTCTGCTAGAATCTAATTTGCATATTGTGTGTCTGTGTTGAACAAATACTTATTTAGCTGAGTAGAGAAAATTGGATGGACAGCTGTCTGTGGATAAATAATTTATGATTAAAAGTGATTTTCACTATTATAAGAAAGATATCTTTACATGTATGTGTGTATATACGTGTGTGTATGTATATATCCACATATGCAGACACATTTACATATGTATTTTAGTCATATGAGTTTTTTTCTTCGAAATATTCTTGTTAGCTAGTTGTTTTGGGAGAGCATTCCATGACTTCCTTTTCTTCCATCAGGTCATTTTTGCCATTTTTTTTTTCTGAGTACAAATCAGGTGCTTGTTAAACACATGAGCATTCATGCCTTATGGCAATGAGCAAAGCCTCCCTCGTGGTGGCTGACTTCGAGACTCCCTGGCTCTCCAGCGCTATGGCTGGGTAGGGGATATGTACAGAAAGGCAGGCTTGAGTATTTGGATTTGCCTTCTGGGGCTGGGGTCAATGTTTTATATTTTGCTTTTTTCCCAGGCCATCTCTTACTCTTTTCTCGAGTTACTAGCCATCTCAGCCACAAGGTCCATCTGCCTCCAAAGTGTTTATGGGCACCTGCCTCTGAGAATTTGATAAGGAATTCCTGCTGTGATAAAAAGTGCTCTTAGGTCAAATGTGTACTGGTAAAATTAATTGTTTTGAGACTGTGTGTCTCAAGCCATCTATAAAAGCCCTATTATTTACTGCTTAGGATACCACCTGTGTAACACAGCTGTCTCAACCACTTACACACACATACACACTCACATACACAGTGAGAGAAAGAAAGAGAGAGACAGGGAAATTATATTCCAGGGGAGGTTTTATTTGGGTTAAAGCCATATTCTCTTGAGGTTTTGTTTTTCACCTAATTGAAAACATCTACAACACTCCTGCCAAAGAATCCCGAACATAGGCCAATCTGGAGATGGGGGCCTCTTGTCTCCAAACCATGAATCATTGATGATTTTACTTCAAATCTAGGCCTGAGTTTAAGGTTCTGCTTATCAAATAAAAATAGTAGCAAGCAGCAGGATCACTGATGTGACAGCTACTTGATTCTCAGCCAAACAATTGTCATTAGGCTTTTAGTCCCCAAACGTTTCATGGCAGTAGCTGAAGTGAGGCTAATTTTCAATGTCTCTGGGAGCTCAGTGGAAATTCTTTCCCTCTTGTACTCCCGGGTACAACTTTTACATCGTCATTTGGAATTTCTTATCCTCTGTTTCTTCTTGTGACTTTGAATAATAATGAGGCCCTTTTTAGTTTATTAATTTATCGATCTCAATTAATTTATCTCTGCAGTCTAATTTCTTTCATAGGACACAAATACGGAGTGGAAAGATCATTCTGGGGTTAAAAGAAAAGAGGCTGAGAGGACTACTGTTTTTTTTACCTCAGATCAAGGTTTGGCAAACTACTGCCCACAGAACAAATCCAGCCTTTTGCCTATTTTTATAGATAAAGTTTTATTGGAACACAGCCATGCTCATTTATTGACATGGCGTCTCTCTATGGCTGCTTTCACACTGACAGCAGAGTTGATAAGTTGTAACAAAAGACAGTGATGCAAAGACATTTATTTTCTGGGGCTGGGGTTGTAGTTCAGTGGTAGAGAGCTTGCCTAGCATGTGTGAGGCACTCGGTTTGATCCTCAGCACCACATAAAAATAAATAAATAAAATGAAGGTATTGTGTCCATCTACAACTAAAAGTTAACAACAACAAAAAAAGATGCTTCCTGGAACTTTATATAAACTCTGGCTTTTCCACACATCAGTGGTGAGCTGTCTGTCAAAGCTCACAAACCTGGGTGTATCTAAATGTAGAGAGGACAGTTGCAGTGGCATTTCTCAAACATTGCCACAAAGAATATTAGTGTCATACAAAAGCTAAGTCATTTCATACCAAAGGAATTCTCTGGGGGAAATAAGTTTATTAGATGCATGAGCTAAAAATGTTTAAGAGCTTTCTACACTCCAGGCTTTATACTTCAGTGATGCGCTGAGGAATACAGAAATATAATGTGCAAGATCTCATTCTCAATCTTACTTGACAATAGAAACTATATTGGAACATCAAGAAATATCTTCTGGAATAATCCTTTTGTTATGGAATACAGTCTAGGAATCCTGTCCAGGGTCTCAGTATACAGGAAATCTGAGTGCTTCCTTTTTTTAGTATTAATTGTTCCAATTCTGTTATCCAGCTGGCAGCACTATTTGCTGGGTACATAACAGCATAGCCTGTCCAGTAGTTAAATGTCTTGAAGTATTTCTGTGCCTATTGGCAAATATTAACTTCCCTGAGCCCTCAAATACCTCTACAGCCCTGGCTGTGCAGGTTTCTGCACTGAGATCTTCCAGATTTTTGCTCATTATAGCAAATAAAAATTCTCATTTGATAGACAAAGGAATGGAGGGGTGGAGGAAGGGGCTTTAAGATCATACTCCAGCACTTCAGAGTGTGTTCTTGCTTGTCAGCAATAAGGCCCTATAGGTTTTTAAATATTCTGAATCCCACTCTCCAAATTTTGGCATGAGTGCATTTATTTTCTAGCCCAGTAACAACTTTCTTGCTTGCAATGTAGGTGCTACAGCATCACTGAAGCCAAACTGATTATGGTGGCAAAGCAAGATTAGCAGCAGCAGAGCTATTGTATAAATGGGAAATTGAAAGCTTAGAGCAATGGCCTCTATTATCACATAAGCACCTTCTCTCTCCCAGCTGAGAAAATACAGCTTAATATAAGTGATGAGTGAAGATACCATAGAAATACCTTGAGTATTCACTAAAAGCCAAAAAGGGCAAAGTTGCAAAGCTTGATGTTTTAATTAGTAGTAACCAATTTGTGTTGCGTCTGAGAAGAAATGGATACATGTTGATTAAGAAGTGTTGGTCTAATAAGGGGCTCATGAATACATGAGGATTGTAAGTTCTCAAAGTCAACTGCACTATTATCACCTGAATCTTGAGAATTCTGTGTAATGTCACAGCCTAAGCATATTTTTGGATAATTTCATTATTTGTTACATTTTGTGCATGTTGTTTGCTAAACTAAACATTGACTTGGAGATTAAGAAAAGGATAAATCCTAAATTGGATGAGTGAATACTTCTTGTATGTTTGGTTTTTATTATCTTGCTTCTTTTTGTGAACTGAAAGAAGTATCTCCATCAATTGCTTTGCTAGGCCCACCTCATGCAAGTAAAAATGATGTTCCAATTCTTTCATAGGATTTCCTAAGAAACTTCTTAAATTTCCAATGACTTCATATTCAAATTACATTAAGTGACTATGAAAATAGCTTGTTACATGTCAGATGCTCTCTGAGAAGTGCTAAGATATGATTTTATTTGCCCAGCATGGTAGCGCACACCTGTAATCACAGTGGCTCTGGAGGCTGAGGCAGAAGGATGGTGAGGTGCTAAGCAACTCAATGAGACCCTGTCTCTACATAAAATACAAAATAGGGTTGGGGATGTGGCTCAGTGGTTGAGTGCCCCTGAGTTCAATTCCCTGGTATCACACCCTGCCCCGTACAAAAGATATGATTTTATTAAAATCTCTTTCAATTGCCAAAGAAAAGATGTCAATTTCCGAATACTTCATGTATGTTGGGAATTTAATGTGAGTTCATTGAATCAACTCATGGATATAAAATCAGATGTTAACTAAACATTATGAAGAATAGAGATTGGGTACTGGACAGGTGTCAGGAACCTAGGTAAAGAGTTCTCTTGTTATTTTGTCTTTCCTTTTTCCTCTTCAAGTAACTTATATTTCTTTGGAAAACACAAGGCTAAATGTCACCAACCACATTGTTTATCTCCTCTGGTCAGTAATTAACTTAGATTGCCTGCTGTTGCTTAGTTCTAGACAGATTGTGGAATGATTTCTTTTGGGTCAGTTACTTTCTATTTGGTAATGGATATGGTGCTAATGTCACAAGTGTATGTGTGGGTGCTTTGATTCTCTTTGAGCTTCTGCGTGGGTGAAATTGTCAGAGAGGCACAAAACTTAACTATTATATTTGTGACATTTAGTATAATGAATCCTTTGGGAGATAGGCATTATTTCCATTTTATTGAAGTGGTAACTGAGGTTCACAAAGTCATGATTCCAAATAGAGCCTGTCTGACTCCAAAATCAGTGACCTGTTTTCTCCATCTATTTCCTCTTAGATTCCGGAAAGGATGCAATTGGCTTTAGAAGAAAGCTGATAACATAGTTGGGCAAAATAGATCAAATATTTGCATAACATTATAGAAACTGTGATGATAGGATTGTCGTTCCCTACCAAAAATTGAGCCAGAGGAGAACAAATCACAGTTTCTTGGACTGTGTCTCCAAAGGAGGTGGCAGAAGTCTTGGTTTAGAGTGACATGGACTTTGGTAATGTTTCTGAGGTGTCCATCACATCTTCGGAGATGGGCTGAAATGAGAGAGAGAGAGAGAGTGTGTGTGTGTGTGTACACACACATACATTTAAAAAGACATTATCTGGAAGTTGAAGTTCAAAAATCAACCTGATATTTTCCCCTTGTTCACTTTAACAAAATACAAAATAATATGCTTCATATTATTTAACGTGCAAATGATCTCCCAAGATTGTCTTAATGGGATATATACTCTTCAGTCCCCAAAAAGCTTGAAGAACAGGGATACATATGGTCTTAATTATGGATCTCACTCACTCTCAGGTTTTGCTCCCTTTCATGTAAACAGAATTTTTCAGCAGGTTTATGACACCAAATTGCACAAAGAATGACATTGCCTCACCTGCCTTCACTTTGCCCTCAGTTGCCTCTCGTTTACTATGTTTCCCCCAGAGGAACCTCTATCTAATTTTTCTTCTCTTGAAAGGCAATTTTCTCTTCAGTCTGTTTCTTGTGTTTTCAAAGTTTTGTTCTTCATTATTCTCTAATCCAGGTTACTGTTGCATCAAGTTCCCTAAAAACTTTACGCTTAATCATTTGCCCTCATATGATGAGTTTGTATGAAGTCATTCTGGGGTGGGCTATAGCTGTGCTGTTGTTAGATACATTTCTGTTGTGTCCCACCAAGCTTCTAGCCCCCTCCTGACATATCCTGAAATCTACACTGGTGAGTCCTGTGACACCTCGCTACAAACATTACAGTCTAATAGGGATACTAAGATACAAAAAGAAAATGAATGAAAAATAATAGATGTTGGAGATCAAATATAAAGCAAGTGTGGGCCGTTGGGCACTTTTGGAGCTGAGAGAAGACACTTGCTCAGGGAATCTGGACCAACAAGCCAGGGCAGAAGTCAGCAAGAGTAAACCTGAGAAGACAGGAAAACATGGGCCATGTTCAAAAGAACATGCTAAATCTTTTGTCAGAAATGGAGAGATCTAAGACAGATGAGTGGGAGGCAAGGTAATGAAGGTATTTGGAGCAACTGGGGATTTAGATTTAAAAATGTAGATCTGAGAAGGTAATATAAAATCAGGATATATCCTAAGGGAACCCTAAATTTAAGTTCATGAATATTGTATGGTATGATCTCTCATTCTTTCTCTGTTTTCTCTCTCAGTCTGTCTCTTCCTTCATTTCATGGATGGATGGACAAATAGATAGGATATATGTATGTATTTTATATATGTGAAGAGCTCTTGAAAATATTCATCAAATATTAAAAATATTTATATTTAGGGGGTAAGATTTGGGATCATCTGTTTTTCTTTTCTGTACTTTATTGCTTAATTTTAAACTCTTGAATATGTATCAATTTTATAAGAACAATGAAACACTTTTAAAAATCACAAATGTGAAGTCATTTGAAAGCAAATCACAAAGTGCCATTTCTATCCTCTGTGCCACATGAGCATGTCAGTTGAACAGTGGGCTCTCTGATTACCCAGTGGCTCTGGTGAGAGTGGACACAGTCTTACATCAAACTCTTTATAAGAAGTTTTAATCATTTCATCTCCAAAGCAAGTCAAATGGCTGAGCTGGCTGAAAAGTGAAAGCTGAAGTCTGATTCTTTAACATCATTGCAGTCAAGTAGGTCACTAGTGTTCTAACGTTTTTAAAGACAGGTCTTGGGCTCAAACATACATCCTTCCTCTTAGCCTCTTTCTATCAAAGGTTAAAACAAAAGCAATAGCCAAAGATTAAGTGACATACAAGTTTAAAACACTTTTAACTGCGTTATTTCACTGGGACTTCTCCCTTTTGTGTCCACACTATCTTGCAAATGTGTTGAGAAGCTCCTGGGAACCCCAGTAGTGTGGTCAAAGTCGACTATGATTGCAGATGCAACTTTGAGGGAAGCGAAAACCCATCACATCATGCAGCCAAACACTGATCATCACTGTAGATATTAGAATGTGCACTGAATGTTTCAGGTCAAAGGGAGAATTAAAATACATTCAAATATATTTTAAATCAGAAGAAATCTTCAGATTTGGTTTTATTATAAAGTATTTATGGTTCAATTGGTTTTTGAGAAAATATATTTTTGTTTATAGCAAATTCTGCTCTTGCAGTTTCAGACATATTACCTGACATTTCACTGAAGCATACGTTCGTAAATGGCCACATAAGTGAAAGCCTGATACACGTGCCACCACCAGCCCATATGGCTAACATTCACCCTGTATGCCAGTGCTGGCATCATGTAAATTTCAGCAGTTCATCTTTGTTCTGCTTTTTGATCAATATTTAAATTTGTATTCATAAAATAACTCATGTGATTACAAAATTGAGGAAGGGAAAAAACTGGAACACTTTTGGAACATACACAGGACTGTAAAATTCAATTCCCCAAGGATCAATATTTAGAATGTGGAGTGAGTGAAAACAGTGCATGTTACATAAGCCTCACAGAACATTGATCATTCACTGAAAAGTTAATATAAAGAAAACTCTGCTCTGACTTTCAAATAATTATCTGGGTAGTAGTTTGAATTCTGCAGCTTTCCTTGACAGTGAGAAATGTCCCATTTATAGAATACCCATTTCAGAACTGAGAACAACCCCAGAAAGTTAAGAACTAGAGCAAATGACACCATCTATGAAGCTTTCCCTAGTTCTCAAGATAGAATTTCCTTTGAAAAAAAAAAAAACTAATTTATGATTATAACACTATTAGATGTTCACTAAGGAAAATTTGATGACTGTAGACAAAATCTTATTTGTTTATTTATTTTAAAACGTTTTTAGCTGTCAATGGATTTCACTTTATTTATTTATATGCAGTGCTGAGAATTGAACCCAGTGCCTCATACATGCTAGGCAAGTGCTCTACCACTGAGCCATTACCCCAACCTCAAAATCTTATTTAAATATGGTGTATTTCCTTCCAGGATTTTCCCACAGAACTATTATATAATGCACAAATACTGTGGGTCAATTAAAAAAATACATAATGCTTCATTGCAAAAATCCTTAATTACAAAAAAAAAAGCACTAAAATGTGGTTGGTATTCCATCATGTGGAGAAACTATAATTAATTTCATAGTTTCATCACATTTTTAGACATTTAGGGTTTTTTCCATTTTTATTATGATAAACAAAGCTGTGATGTCTTTTGTGTGCAACTCTGAATATTCATTTCTAGGAGTGAAATACTTGTCAAAAGGCAAAGTTGTTAATCCGCTTTCTTTTCAGAAAATGCACCCCATAGCAGCATATGAAAATATAATTATTTTATCCCTCTTGACCCACTTTATATTTTCATGAATGTCCCAAACCTGTTGTTTCAGGTGCTACAGTACATCGAGGACATGTCTACATCATCGCAGAGATAAAGAAACCAAGATTGGATGGTATAGTTGAGTTGCCCACCTCATTGTTGGTGGCAGAGCTACAGCCAGAACCACACTGTCTTAACTTCCAATTTGGTGTTCTTTTGTCATTCCTGACACACTCTTTAACAAACTATTTAATGTATATTATTATTATGGCTCTATCTTTTTTTCATAATTTATTTATTTGTTCTATTTAGGTTTACATGATAACAGAGTGCAATTTGATTCATTGTACATAGATAGAGGATAACATATCAATTCTCTAGTTGTAAGTTGTATAGAAGCACAACATATATGCAGTCATACATAAAGTTAGGCTATGATGACCATCATATTCCACCACCTTTATGGCTCTATCTTTTTTTAATCCATTATTTTAAGATACTTCTAGAAGGCTCCGTAGATGCCAGAGTGCTTAGATTTTATGCTGAGCCTTCTCCTTTATTTAGGAACTTTTTGTGTTTTTATCTGCCATCCAAATACCAGGAATCCTAAGACCTGATAATAGCAGCAGCTTCTTGTTGGCTTTTTAGAAATGCAAAATCTTAGGCACTACTCACACCTACTCAATCAGGATCTGCATTTTAATAAGATCCTCAGGTACATTAAAATTTCACAAGTGTTGTTCTGATAATATATTTGTGTCACCTTTTCTCCAACACAGTAGCTGATCTTTCTTAAATGTCATAACATAGGGAAATAAAACCATATATTAATACCTTGAATGGAACTGATGTATAAAACCCTTCTTTAAATAACGACTAAATACTTTCTGGACGTTCATTACAAGTTGGCCCATAATAATAAAACTTATTTACTATGGTACAATCATATATTTAAAGATTCTATACCTGGAAACAGATTTCTACCCCTACAAATAACCAATTTGGTCAGAAAATGAAGGAATATGTTATATAGCATATAAAAAATTTAAACTATTGGGAGAGATTTATGTAGATAAACCAAGTATCTCTTGTCATCTTTAGGGGATATTTCTGTAGGATATTTCTTATGGATGCTTCTTAAAATCCATATTCAGTGAATTTAAGAATATAGGACATATTTTTTTCTTCAACATTTGAATTGCAAACAGTATTCTTTATTGCTTCAAACTTCTACATTTTATTTAAAACAATATTAATCCCTCCTTAAAGTGTTGCCCATTTGATGCAGGTGCATGTCAGGAAAGAACTTTGAGTGGAAAATACTAGGGAGGAGGGCTTTCCTCACTTCTACTCAGTGAGTCTTTAAGATAAGTTTGGCTGTTTGCTTGGATAGCTTATGTATAATAAGAGAAGTTATAAATGGTTTACACGTGGGTTTTTAAAGATCCAGATCCATATTTTGACCCACCTCTCAAGAAGGTGCAATGTTTACTGGCTTCAAAAGTTTTTTGAGAAAGACTGATGTGTTGGCTGTGATGAAGATAGGGTACAAAACCATCCCTGAATGCCTTTCAAAGAGTCAGAGTAACTTGCCAAGTACACTTTTAGCTTTCAAAGAGTTAGTGTAAAAGGACCCTTGAGATTTCAATAATAACAACTTAAAAAGCTAGTAATACAGAAATTATAGTAACTCCCAACATTTAAACATTCTTTTTTTAAAAAAAATATAAAGTTACTTTATGGGACTTAATGAAAATTTGTATGATGTAAACATAGATTAAAAAGTTTTGTTTCAAAGATGAGATTTGTTAATTTAGATTTTATGAAATCAAATAATTCTTTGATTATCATCCTCTTATCCCTCTCACCAAATAGATTCCTGGACAATGATTGAATCTGCATTACCCTTCTACAGAGAAGCAAGTTCAACCACTTACCCCAAAACTTGTCCTTTTTCCATTTAAATCCAAATTTCTTAAATAACAGAATAACATTTCCACTTTGCAAACTGCTCCCAGAAAAAAGAATGATTCTAATACAATTTTTGTAAAATATTCTTTTTCTAGTCAAAGGGGATTTTTCTCCTTCAAATCTATTATTTTTAAAAATTTATTTCTTCTTTACGACGTTGATAATCAATAATAGCCTTAAGTCAAACTCCCCAAGGTGCCCATGGTAACCTAGCCCTTAGATAAATCTAGTGACTGTCCCAGGGGTTTCTAGCCCAACCCCACCACCACTTTTATGATGATATATGAGGGTCATATACAGGGACTTACCCAACATCCTTTAAATTAAAAGTCATTGGAGCAGGTAGTTTAAGGAACAGATTTATAACAAGTTTCAAATGAAACAAAGGTATTCCTCACAGCTGTGAGCCATCTGCAACCAATTTTCTCATACTCAGGGTATATTGAAGATAAATATTCTCACCATACCCACCCCACCCCCACAGAGACTCATATAATCTGCCACCCAGAGGAACTTTAACATTTCCACAGTGTACAGCTGCTCTACCTCCCTTTGGCCTTTCTCTTGTAGTTCATATCGATTTCAAATCATTACTACACTCACTACCCAGATCCTTACATTGTTATTTAACCTGCAAATGTTAGTTAGAAAAGTCAGGATCATTTTAATTGCTACAAGTTTCAAAGCTATGACTGATTATTTAGTGTGGTCATGAGTAATATTAGAATCATAGTTGGGATAATTTTCCGTAAGTGTGTAGAGAAAAATATGAACACAAAGCCATATATCTTAGTGGCCCAGAGCAGAACTGGAGTCTAACAGATATGGGTTTAAGACTTTCCTGTAGCTGTGTAGCCTGGGCTTCCTTTTTTTTTTTTCCATCTGTAATTTGGGGATATAAATAGTGCCTACCTGGGAGGGTTCTTGGGAAGATTAAATATGATAATGCACATAAAATGCTTAGTAAAATATGCAGAAGGCATTTAGCATTAATAAAGATTAGTTATTGGGACCAGGATTATAGCTCAATAGGTGTAGGAGCATCTCCATACCTTCCCACCCCTCCCTTCCATCCTTCCTCATTCTATGCTAATAGACTGCTCTTGCCAAAGAGCACCTCTTTGTTTGTAACCTTTGGATCTGATTGGTCCAGCAGTGTATTTAAGCTTCTATAGTTTCTAGAATAAACTGGTGTTTTTTGCTCCTCGCCCCAGTGTGTTTCTTGTCCCGGGTATCTCTGCGTCTTGCTGGGGCGAAGCAAATTTTTACCTACACCCCGGGGGCCTGGGGAGATTGGCTCCGTGGATCACCACCATCCAGAGAGACCCCTTTTCGTCTAGCCCGGGGACCCCTTCTTCGTCTCTCTTGGATTCCAACTTGTCAAGAAGCCACGTGGCCTTTTCCTCCCCGCCCCTTATGAAAGCGACAAATAGGTAGATTACTTGCCTAGCACATGTGAGGCACTGGGTTTGATCCTCAGTACCACATAAAAATAAATAAGTAAAATGGCCGAGCAAGGTGGCACATGCCTGTAATCCCGGCACTTTGGGAGGCTAAGACTGGAGAACCGTGAGTTCACAGCCAGCCTCAGCAACAGTGAGGTGCTAAGCAACTCAGTGAAACTCTGTCTCTATATAAAACACAAAATAGTGCTGGGGATGTGGCTCAGTGGTCGAGTACGAGTACCCTGAGTTAAATCCCCAGTACAAAAAAAATAAAAATAAAAATAAAAATAAATAAATAAAATAAAGATATTGTGTCCATCTACAACTAAATTTTTATAAAGAAAAGATTAGTTACTATTACTTTGTGAATTACAATCCTTTCAAAGTTATTTTCATTAACCATGATGGTCTTTTACTAATAAAATATTAAGATATAAATACCATAATTGCTTTACCTCTGGCCTTACAGTACTGCATCCTATACTACATAATGTAAACCAGTATTTGTCCCAGCATTTATTTCCCAGCCTGTCCTTCATAGAACATTAGCATCCTGTAAGATATAACAGGACATGTACCCATACACTCTGGGATGTTAAGTTGAATATACTGAATTGAATACAATTAAGAAGTCTTTCCTGCAGGTCTTCCCAGTCCTTTGTATACTGATTGTCCCTGTCATTTTCAACATGGTGGTGGTGGTAGGGATGATGATGGGGCATATGGTTTACATTATGTCCCAATCTTATTTGGTGAAAGAGTATCTTTTTATATTTTCATACATTATCTATGCATGTGACGAACTTGGAATGGTATGAAATGTTTAATTTTTTTTCAGTTACTGTCTTCAACCATACGTTTCATGACATATGATATGGTCAGATTCCATGGTTTTCTGATCAGTTTAGTCCATTCAAAAACTTTAAAATCTTTATTCTCATTTCCAGTATAGTACCACATACCCTTCTCCCACCCTAACACAAGAGTTTAAAAAGTAGGGAAGGAGCTTAGTCTATCCTTTCACTTTTCCTCTCCTGCTTCTTCTAGGTTCTATTTTGTTCTATCGGGACAGCAAAGAAGAATTGATGGCTACAAAGTGCAAACTGTCCTTTTCTTTAAGTAAATGGGAATGCAAATTAATATGCTATTATGCGTCAGGACATTGTTAGCTCCAGACCTCTTCTGCTTTTCTCCATTCCCACAGGCATGGTGCATCCCCTAGCCTCTTTCTTCTTGGGACCCCTCACTAGCTATCAGTCCTCTGGATGGGGTGCTGATACTATGGCAGAACTGCAGCATCTCCCATGGGAGTGTAGGTTGTCTATTGCCCATCATCTCTATTTTACATCCTCTGATTTTCTTTAACCCAGTTTATATAGATGCAGATGGTAGACCTGGAAGTCCACGGCATGAGCAGACATTGGACCAGGAAATTAGATATCCAATTCTCCTTTTAAAAGGCATGACAATTTCTAAGGGTGCCTCAACTAGCACCTTCTTTACTTGGTATTTGTGGTAAGGAAGCAACTCCTCTGTTCAAAGTGAGAAAAGAGCTGCTTCAGGTTCAAGACTCTTGAATGCGTGGCTTCTCCTCAGACCCCTCCTCCTTCCTATTTTCATAGAAAATGAGGTTAGGCTTAGGTGATGATGACAGTCATCAGAGGTAATTCAGCTGCCACTTACTAAGCCCCGGAGGTGATGAGCATGTGGTCTCCAATTACTTACAATTCTCTTTATTCTTTAGAATGCAGAGTGTTTCAGACTTGTCTTGCAGAAAAGTCTGCTCAACATTTTGTAACAATCATTAAGGTCTGACAGGACATTGGGGGCTGTGAAGCATGTTTCAACAAATTCTGGTTCTAAGTTTCTTGAAGACAGAGACTGTGATTGTCTTGTTAATTTTTCCTCCATGTACTAAACAGGAGCTCAGCAAGTGTTGGCGGATTGAGTAGCTGAAGAAAAGATCAAACCTAGGCATTCTTTAAACTATAGCATGGATAAAAATCATTTGGGGAAATGATTTTTGGTACAGATGCCCAGGCTTCAATCAATGGCAGAGGTTCTCATTTAATCATCTTAGGAAGCATTAGACTATACTTTGAAAACTATCAGCTAATTCATGGATAGATGAACTTTCTATGGTCCTAGAACTACTGGTTAATAATCGCTTATGCCCATATTTCAAAAGTTATTTTCAGCAACTCTCTTGCCTGCCTGCATATGAAAAAATATCTACAGTCATGTTCATGCACAATAAACAGATGACACCCAGGTAAGAGTGAAGAGGAAATAAGGCATGGGACTGATGTCCAAATCAATGCTTTGGGACTCTTGAATATATAACTTTATGGAAAATGTCACTAGGGAAATCCTATAACCATCTGTGACTTTTTCATGTGGGTAATATTTCCTTTTCTTGTTATGATTAAATCACATATTTAAATGCCACAAATCAAGATTCTTCAGTTCCCAGGGTCCTTGTCTGTGGTGAAACCCAGGAAGGAGCCACGGATGAGGAACTGTGGTGCTTCCATCTTGCAGGTGGTACCTGTTAGAAGAATAAATTATGGATTCAATTCTCTAGAGTTTTAGTACAAAGTAGTTCACACGCATGGAATAAAAATTGTAAACCCAATACTTCCCTAAAGTGGTTGTCCTCATTGCAGGTGAATAAAATATGTTGAAACTGCACACAGGGGTATGTGAACCCCAAAGAATTTAATTAGAAAAGATGTAGATAGAAAAACATAATTGTTTAACAGAAATACACGTCAGTAGCTACAAAGTCTATTGTTTCTTTTGAAATATTTTTTATTCTCAGTTGTATAACTGAAATTCTTTTAGAAACAGAGCACTTTAAAATGTATTGTTTGTAACAAAGTTTCATTAAAGACTATGTAATAGTAATAGAAGTTTATTTCATTAGATTAGGAAGTTATCTTGTAAATTATGCTATTTCCAGATAGATGTTTTCTAGAAAGTTGGAGCACATTATTTAGCATTTTACTATCAGATAAAGCTCAGTTGCCAAAGAACAATCAGGCAAGATAATAATGAAGGAGGTTACAATTTCAAGGGCTAAGGTGACAAAATTTTCAGAGCCAAAGTCAAAAGAACCTAGTGTCTTTAAAGGCTACGAGTAGCCCCTTTGCCTGGAACCACTCCTTAGAAAACTGTTACTATGAGACAGATCCAGGGGAATAGATGCCAGAATTTTCTTAGAGAAAAGAAGAGACTTAAAGATGTATATAGCATGATCAAATTCTGGTATTAAAATATATGTCTTTCGGGGCTGGGATTGTGGCTCAGCGGTAGAGCGCTTGCCTCGCATGCGTGAGGCCCTGGGTTCGATCCTCAGCACCACATACAAAGCAATAAAATAAAGACATTATGTCCATCTACAGCTAAAAAAAAAATATTAAAAAAATATATATATGTCTTTCTGTGAAAAAATAAGTCAGAAAAGTTCAAATCTTCAATTATTGAGTTTTTGACTCTTTCCCCTCTCCTCTACCCCTCCCTTTCTCTCTTTCTTCTTTCTTCCTTTCCTCTCTCCCTCCCACATTCATTCCTTCCCATCTTTCATTCCTTTCTTCTTCTTTTAAACTTCAAATTAAATTCTATGTGAACAGCCTTGAACCACTTATAAAGGAGAGGCTATAGTCTGGATAATCAAACTGAGCTACAACTTCATCCATAAATTCCTAAATCCTATAAGAGAAGTCTTTTTTGAGTCTGTATCATCTCTGGTCCATTGGGGATGATGTGTGTGAGTGAGAGAGGTCATGGGAGAGAGGAAGTTTGGGGAAAGGGACGGGGCCGGGCAGTTTCAATTACCTTATAAAATTCACTCACAGCTGGCTCATTTGTGTCCAAACAGGTCCACAAGTTTTAATTCCTTTTAACACAGAGCTCTAAATATTTCTAGAATGATCCTAGAAAGTTTAGTTTGACCCGGAGTCCAATCATAGCCCTCAGACATCAACAGGAAATCTGCATAATCTCTCCAGTGCTTGAGATAAGGCTCTGGGCAAAGGGAAGGTACAGGGAAGACATGACTTCCTGCTCAGGCCGCTTAACCAGCAACCCTAGTGACTCTCTGGGATTGTCCAAAGCATGACTAGTGGGTGGCATTGGGTATGTCCATGTGACCTATTTGAATGTAACCACTACCCAAATATGTTATGATAAAAATGTTTTTTCATCTTTTCCAAAAGAACAAACATACCCAAGTGTTGTCAATCTCAAACAAGCCATTTCTCTGGCTGGGCATCATTTCTGATGCTGAAACCAGACATATTCTCCATTCAACCACCAGTCATTAACTTTACCCTGTATTCAAACCCCTGCCAGGATCCCAGCTGGAGCAGCAGAAAGGTGTTATTTTACTGACTAAGGAGAAAAATCATCTCCTGTGACCTACTGTGGGACATTAAAGCCACAGGTTACAAACCTGGTGGGTTCCTATATCATATGATTTTGTGTTTGGGGGGAGGAGAATTTTATATCAAGCTCTCTGCAACTGTTGTGAATGAAAAAACTTCAGGAGTCTAGTGAAATGTCTTTAAATGTCCTGTTTTTAAAAATTATTTAACAAGAGTACTTATGCAACAGAAAAATTTTTTTAAAAACATACAATAATGCAAGGCATACTTATGACCTAAAATTACAATTGTGAATCATTATTATGCAGACATTGTCACATATCATGTTAACAGCTCGTTTCAATGGCACTGATTCTTTTCTGCTGAATTAACACAAAGGCATCTTGTAGTTTAGTTCCAAATTTATTTTTAAAATGTACTACTCAAATCCATCACTCTAAAAATTCACATTAATTCACAGTTGTAGATGAGTTGCTAACTATCAGTTGTAGAGTAACACACAGGTTACTTGTCTTCATGATTCCTGAGATGAGTTTACGTCAATAAGAAAAAGAGTAAAGTTAGAAATAGTCTGGATACTAAAATGATGTTAGTACATTTAAGTGTTCTGTATGTCTATGAGTGTTTTTTCAAACTGATATACAGCTGTATACTTGATAATCAAATATAAATTACTTTTGATTTTTCATAGCCCAAGCCCAACAAATAGCCTGTTAAGTCTTATAAATCAAATAATTAAATGAATCCTTAAAGAAAGATAGAAATATTTTGATAAAACTATTGATTAGCCCAGTACAATGAATTTCAATAAATTTTTAAATGGATCAAATGGTAATCCTTGATTCTTGGCCTCAAGATTATTCTTGCTAATGCACCTGCTTTCTATATTATGACTTCTGTGGCAGCTCTGTATATATCCAGTAAAAACACAATGAAGTTAAAGGAAAGTTGGTAAACTTCTTAAACTCACACTGCATTGGCTTGTAGATATGTCTGTATAGTTCTTTATCTCCAGATTCACATATTGAAGACCTAGCCTGCAACACAATGTTATTTGGAGATGGGGCTTTACAGAAGGAGATAGGTTTAGATGAAGTTACAAAGGTGGTGTCCTCGGGATGGGATTAGTGCCCTTGAAATGAGGAAAGGAAAGGTCATATGAACACAGTGAACTATCTACAAGCCAAGAGAGGACTTGTCAGAAAGACTGTAGGCACCTTGGTCTTGGACATCTATCCTCCAACATAGGGAATAAATTTCTGTTATTTAATCCACCCAATATATGGTACTTTGCTATTACAGCTTGAGCTAAGACAACCTGATAGGAATCTTAACCTGAAACATGTTTTCAGTTATAAATAACAAAAAATGCTACAAGAGTGGCCTAAACATTAGAAATCATAAATAAATAAATAAATAAGCCAAAGGTGTAGCCAGAGCAAGGCTGATATGGTGGCCCTGCAGGGCCTTTGTGACTCACTCCTCAGTCGTCAACATTTAAGTCTTTGCTTTCATGTTGGTTGCCTTATACTCACAAGATGGATGCAGTAGCATCTCCAGGCTTCTCTTCTGTGGCATAGGCATGAACAAACGGCTAGAAGAAAGCTAATGGCCGACCTGCTGGTTTGTTTGTTTTAATGAAAGTTTGCCTTTTGACTTGGGAAAGGTTGTCTTTGCCAGGTATTTCTATCTTTCATGTGCTGGAACTATGTCACGTGAATACTTTGAACTTCACAAGAAGCTGCATCCGTCTACAGATTCAGGAATCTTTTAATTGGGAAAAAGTAACTGGAACCCTCGTTCCCTTAGGACCATCTGCCATACATCCCTATCCTCCTTCACGTAAATACCCTTTATGTAAAATGAATTTCACCCTCTCCAAGGACACAATCTTCAATTCTTCCCCAGCTTCTGCATTCTATTTAAAGTCTAAGCTTTCCAGGTAATATGCAGATGCCCCTGTGGATCTGAGTCTGGCTCCATCTTCCTGGGAGGTTCATCAACCCACAGGGGCTGAACGGACCTCTGAGTTTTGGATGTATCCCAGGGATGAATATGTGAGGCATCAACGAACAACAGATACTTTTTGTATCTGTGGTGTTATCTACAACCTTTGCACTATTGTTTTCTGAGTTGTCAATAAAACTGAAGCAAAAGCAATCATGAACTGAGTCCAAGTTAGAATTCTTGCAAACTCAGACGCTGCAAGCTTTGTAGTCTGACCTAACTCATCGGGCTGCTTTGACTGTCTCCACAAATCATCAAAATAACTGGTAGAATAAATGAGGAAAAAGTTAATTTAGTCAGTATGGTCAGTCTTGTAATGTTGTATAAACACAGCTTTAAAGGTTTTCTTTTTTGACACACAAGCTCCAAAATGACCCACAATAAACAAACCAGAAAGCAAACCTATCTTGAATACACTTACAACTTTCCCCAGTACTTCCTTCTAATAAGAGGCATTTTGGAGAATTATTACTAGCCTCTCCATTCTTCCTGCAAAGAAGGGAACTGCATTTCACATTTTATTTCACTGTAGAAACAACAGTGCTACTTGATTTACACTCTGGGACATGTAAAAGAAGCACATATCAATTGCCACCATGTCTTTTGTATAGATTTTACAGTGTTTTTTAAAGTTTTGATGTAAAGGAGAAATAAGAGGAAATGCTATGGCATCTAGAAGCATATTTTATTTGGAAATGTTTCATACAGGGGTTCTGAACTCATATCCTAATCCTGGGTTATTCTGGGAAGACAGAATATAGTTGCTCATATGCCATTAAATAATTCCAGGCAAATTATTTTAAAGGACCTGCTGATTGTAGATTTGTCCCTAAAATCAGGTATCTCTGGGCCCTTAAGAATATGTAGCTTCTGGGCTTTGCCATAACAGAGGCTGCTTGACCAGAAGCTGTATTTATTTCAGGCACTAGGGGGCACCACGGCACAGAAAGTTTGGTGCAAGTAAAAAACATTTCTCTGGTTTACAGGGTATGAAAGGCTTTCTAGGGGCTGGGCAGGCAAGGAGGGAGTCCTCAAAAAACAGAGTTAAAAAATAACCTCCACAATTACCACCATGGAAAAATATAAACAGATGTGCAAAGGTTACATTTCTTTAGAATTCATGGTGACTATCTAGAGAAAATTAGATGAATATACTTAAAATTTATTTATCTACCATTCCAACAATTTAAAAAAAAAAAAAGAAATCAGTTAAACTGAAAACAAAATACCAAGGAACAAAAGAAAAGTTAAAGTGCAATTTTATTCATTTGGGAGTGATGACATTTAAAAGCATTTGAAACCGGCTTGCTTGTATATGCTGATTCTGGCATTTACTCAGTTTTGTGACACTGGGCAGGTTGTTTAATTCTCTGAGCTTTTATTTGCTCATCTGAGAAGCATGGCTAATAATCGCTGTCTCATGGAGAAGTTGTGAGGCTTAAATGAAGTAGGAAAGATGAGAAGCTTGACTCAGCTGGTTAGCCCCTCAATAAATGTATGTCAGGACTATCATTAGGTGTTCTTACAGCTCACTGTTGGGAAAAAGCAAAGACCTTTCCAAAAGCTTCTATGTCCAGGATTCAGTCTCCTAAATGTGAGGCGGGGGCTGGAAATAAGCGGCCCCAGTGGAGAAAGAAGAAAAGGTGACAGTGTACTGTGGCCAACATACTGGTCCTCCCAGGGTCTGGAGCAAGCTAACCCACTCCAGATGAAACACTGAGGCTGGTCAGTTGGTTGTCTGTGTCCCCCAGCCTTTTGGTAAAGAAGGAGTAGGCTAGGAGTACAGTGCAGAGCTGGAGTGGTGAGAGCAGTAGCAACTAATCCATGCCCCTCTCCCTTTGCCTTTAAAATGCTCTGCTGAGCTTGAAGTCATATTGACAGGAAAGTCAACAGAGTGGATAATCAGTAGGATTGCCCAGCAGGAGAGGACAGGCCCTGCCTCTTGTTTTTATTCTTACTACTCTTTGGACTCTTCTTAGCTCCTTTCTTTCTTCCTTCTATTTTAAGCTTATCAAATTCTCTGTTCCCTGATGCCCTACAAGTATCTCATTTAATTTTTCATCCAAAAACTTTTTATTGAGGACTGTGTACCAGGTTCTGGGAATTTACTGATGAATAGATGTCAGGGCCCTGCTTTGATGAAACATACTTTCTAGTGGAGAAAATAACAGTAAGCAAGGAGACAAACAGGATAATTTCTGAAAGTGGTTAAGTTGCAGCTAAAGGTTAAAGTTGAGGTGCATATGATGGAATGATCAAAGGAGGCTTCTCCAAGGAGGTGACACTAAGAATGAGGAGGACCGAATGACGAAATGAGCCACCCATGTGCAGAGCACAGCCTTCCAGCCTAGTGCAAAGGCCTTGGAGGACTTACAGCATTTGGAGAGCAGAACCAAGGCCTACAGGAGGGAGGAAAAGTGGGCATGGAAAAGGAAGAGGTCAGAGGTCCCCTCATTCTATCAGACTTCATAGGCCAAAGCAAGGCGTTTGAATTTGCTTCTGAAGCAAAACAGGAGTGCTCTTTTGCCCTAAGAAATTGTTCTCTCCTTTGGGGTCATAAACACATTCTAGGTGTTCTGTTCTGCAGTTTGGGTTTCTACTCTGAGGGTCCTACAGAGCAAACTCCTCCGTCTCTCAGAGATGGTTGACTATCAGGGGAAGCAGAACTCTGTGTTGGGTCTGATGGCTCTACAAGTGGACCCTTCCAGGAAGGGCCACTCTAATCTCAGCTAGGACAGGATGAAGCCCAGGCAAACAAGTTTCCTTATTATGATGAGCTCCTGGGTAAAAGAAACTAAGGGCCTTCTGTAAAAAAAAAAAAAAAAAAAAGTCAAACCACATTCTTTCTCCACTACTAGTGAGATTTATTTCCAAAACTGTCAAATTAAATCAAATAGTCTTTTTTTCCTTTGTTTGAGCAGTACTAATAAAGCATAAGGGCTACATAAGGGAGACAGGGGTGGGGGGAGAAATCTTGGTGTCCAGGCATCTGGCGCCACACCAAATGATGTGCTCAAATCTCAAGCACTTGCAGTTTTAAAATTAAGTTCAGTAGGTCACTTACCCCTCATTAATAACATATTATATGATTTGGAAAGTGGAAAGTTCCAGATTTTGTCAATAAACTCAATCCTCTGTTACTTTAGTCATTCAAATCCCCAGTTTCCCTTGTGGTGCTGACAACTTTGGTCCAAAGTCAAGGCAGTGGTTGAAAATTTTGCAGTTTCCTGTGACTAGGGCATAAAATTCTACCACACTAGAAGAAATTTAATTCTTATAACCATGTATTTTAACTTGCTAAAGGACATGACAGTATTTATCCTTCCCTTTATTCATTTAAGTATCCATTGAGCACTTGCTATTTGATAGGTAGTGGCTGAACAATGGTAGAGGCAAACATATTTTCTGTGCTTCTGTAACTTTCTGTGTAGGGCTAGAATTTCAGATCCCATACAAATGCACATGGGTGACTGAGTGTTGCCGCAAGCACAGTAGTAACTGACATTGGGCCCTAGTACTGATCAGTCAAGAGCAAGTGGCGGGGTCTGTGGCAAATCAAAGAGCACTAACCCAATCTACAGTGCTAGAGGTTTCTCCTGCATCATATGGCCACTGCAGGAGGACCCAGTGTTGCTGAATCTTCAACTTCTTGAAACTAGGAAACCTATATAATTACACAAAATTATACTATTTTTTAATATGTGAGGAAATAACTTCAATTTTAGTGAAGAACAAAAAATATAATTTTAATCAGAAATTTACATTAAAATTAGTGTATTTAATACTTATAGAGATTTCCTATATATCTTCCTACATATAAATATGATTTAGATTTTTGTCAGAATCAAACAAAACATCTAGATGTGTATACCCTGATTGAGGTATATTAAAATTTTATATATCCATGTCTATATGTCTATATCTATATAATACATTTGACCAGTGAGCTTCTTGTTTGCATCCGCTGATTTAGAACAGCAAAATTCGTATCACAATCTACTTCCATGAAAATATACTCTAATTTATCTTTGGCATATTGACTGTGTGTGTGAACTTAAAGGCCTTCAATTCAAAGGGCAAGGCAAATTGCAAAGCAGGGGAAGAACAAATAAATAGATGCTCATTAGGAAGCTCGTCTGAAATGTCTCTGGGGAGGAAACCCCATCTCCTCTGTGTCATTGTGTCTCTGTTATCTCATGAACATCAGCTTCCTTAAACAGAAATGGCTGGAAAAAACAGACCTCATTGGGAGGAAAATGACATTCATAGAGTAAGCTGGGGAGATTCAGAAATCAAAGATATATAACTGAAATAGCTGGGCCTCCCCACCGTCACCTCCAGAGTATGGAGCCAGGATTTATGGTTTGTTTTCACTCCAGGCAGAGCATTGTCATCAAAAAGCATTAGTCTCTTTGTAGCATCCTTGCCTGCTCAGGGAAGAGGAAAGGAATCTAGGATCCAAAGGGTCACTTGGGCAGCACGGGGTTGGCTTGAGCAACAAGAAAGACAAAGCCAGCTCGTGCCTTTCCAAGCATTGGTCCCAAATAATGCCTCAAAAAGCAAAGCCAGCAAAAAGAAATGGCCCAGGCGGTTCCCTCTGCTTGTAAAATAAAATAAAACTCAGAGAGATGACGTCAGAGTTGTCCACAAAGCCAGAGGCCTTACAGGAGTCAAAGATTTCCTCCAGCCTTCCTGCATTTGTTCCTCTACTGCGGTGAGGCACAGGCCTTTAGGGATCTGACCAGATCATCTGAAAAGCACACTTCTGGAATCAATGTCACAGATGCTCTAAAAGTTAATTATTTTGTTGATAGGAAATTGCTTTCCTCAGGAAAGGAAGAAATAACACAAGATAGTCAGATTCTTTACCTCCAAAAAAGAGTAAAAAGTTTCAATATCTAATCTAAAGCACCAAAAGAGAATAATCTTAAAGATCCAGGTGGAAATTCTTGTATGTCAAAGTCCTGGTTTATTTCAATTAAGCCAGAGAGAGCACTGATGTGTGATCTGGCATTTTGTGTATCTATTCTGCTTATGTCGTTTAAGATCCAGAACCGTTTCTATGCATAACAGCCCAGTTTACAATGGCCAATATCTATCTAAGGGCATGCTTACAAATTATTTAAGAGAGTGGGTGTGTAAATATCCCAGCTCTGTGACCCTTGGCAGGACAGCTCAGGGGTGTGTGTGTGTGTGTGTTGTCCCATTTCCCAGAGCTTCCAGTTAGATTAAGATCTAGTCACCAACTGAGATAGCTGGCTTAATTATGTGCCCGTGTGGGCTGCCTTACTCTCTGTCTCCTCTATCCTGGGACCTCCTAAATAAAGTACATGCACTCTGTTCTCATCACAGGGTCTGCTTCTTAGGGGGATACTGTAGACACACACTCCTACTGAAATAATTTCCCCAAATTAACATTTATGGATAAAGAAGCACATCTTTTCAAAAGTGAGGAGGACTGTAGCTAAAAGCCAGCTGAAGTTTCCTATTGCATGTGCGGCTGCACACTGGCTGCAAACCCATGATGACTCCGGGATTATCGGCCCTGCCCTTGCTTGGTGCCCTCTACTTGTGCTCTGCTGTTTGTAGTGTGAAAGGAATTCAAGTTTAGAAGGGACTGGTTAACACTATCCCCTCCCATCAAATGAAACATGGTGGTTGGAAGATGTCACAAAATACTCCTGGCTAATGAAATGTAGGGAGGTGGAACTTTCATGTTAAAATTGAAGGTTCCAAGAGGACATATACATAAAATTTTGATATACCTAAGAAAAATTTGGGAGTGTTTGTTAAAACTAGATTTGTAGCTTCAAGCCTCAGAAAAATAAGACCCACATATTTCTATTTTAAGTAAGTATACCAGTGTTAGAGTATGGATCCTAAATGTCCCCCAAAAGTCCATTTGTTAAAGACTTGGCCCCTAGTTTGACAGTATGGGGAGGTGGTAAAATCTTTAAAAGTTAGGATTTAGTGAGAGGTCCTAGGTCATTTAGGGCATGTCCTTAAAGCAGATAGTGGGGGCCCAGCTCTTTCCTCTTGTTTACATTCTGAGCATCAAACTTTACTTCACTATGTGCTCCCCTTCATGATGTCCTATCTTGCCACAGGTCTAAAAGCAATGAACCCAACAGACACTGAAATCTCCAAAACTATGAGCAAAAATAACCTTTTTTATAAGTTAATTTTCTCAGGTATTTTGTTATAGTAATATAAAGCTGACTAAAACAAACCTTTTAAAAACATGGTCCTCAGATTCCTTGACACTCCTTGCATTGAGAGCTAAGTCCTATGCCCTCCTTCTTTCCTCTAGACACAGTCACTGCCTGACTGAGAGAATACAGTAAAAAGAATGCTGTGCAGGTTTTGGGGCCAAGAACTTAAGAAGCTGGCTTCTACTTCCTGTCCCTTCATATACTTTTTGTTGGAACCAAGCCAGTGTTTAAAGAAGCCAAGCAGACATATGGCAAGGACCTGTGTAGGTCTCCCAGCCAAGGTCCCAGCTGACATCCCAGCTGATATCCAGCAACAACCCCAAGAAATGTGAGTGAATGAGCCTTTCAATGATTTCATCCCTGGATGTGACTCACCCTCAGGAAGTACTTGCTGATGTCTTTAGAGTAGAGATAAGTCAAACTTACCATGCCTCCCTAAACTGATGAATGAATGGCTAGTGTTGTTTCAAGCCACTAAATTTTGGTGTGGTTTGTTAAACAGCAATGCTAACCAAAATAACAACTTTCCCCAGGTGATTATTAAGTATATGGCCCATGAACATTGAAAAATACTCTTTCTGATAACTAATAGTATCAGTAGTTCATGCAAAAGTTGTTGAGGAAAATTATTTCATTATGTAGTCTTCATCAATGATGTGGAGAGAAGAGCTGGGGGTGTGGCTTAATGGTAGAGTGCTTGCCTGGTATGCATGAGGGCCTGGGTTCAGTTACCAGCACCACAGGTGGAGATAATGAATGACAATCCCCACATTCAGATATATGGGAGAACTAACTTTCACATTTTTGATAATGCAACTTCACTTTCCTTTTCTTTTTCCGTGCCTTTGTGATACTGAGGCACTGGGGGCTTCTGATCTTGGCCATCTTCTTTTCACCCTGTGACATCTATTGAAGATTCTTGGTCCCGTGTCCATCTATAGATTACTGCTTAAGTTTTCTAAATCCTTTTAAGTCCCACATTCTGAGCTTCTTCTGTCCCTGCTTAGGGTAACACAGCAACATGCCTGAGTGCAGCACAGTCCACGGCCTGTTGAAGGCCCTGAGGTTACACTGGGCAGCTGTTTCCACTCCACATCATGCTTACTTCCTGGGGCTATAAGTGGGAGAGTTAAGTGTGTAACTGAGTGAAGTTGACCAGTTTTAAGAAAAAACAGCTAGTTACTACTTCACTCCAGCTAATTACTGTCTTGAGGAAATGTGGGCCCAGAGTGTCAGATATCCTGCTATTTCAAGAGACTTCTGAAGTATAAATCATTATATAGTATCTGCTGATGTTAACTGTATATAATAAAGACAAAATGTTAAAATGTAAAGAGGAAATGAAGCAATTCTGTGTGCCAGTGTTCCAGCCTGCCAATTTGAAAGCTCTGATTTAGTTAATTATATGTATCTATGGACTATGGGGGAGGGGATGCAAAGAGCAAAGGAGAGCAAAGAATAAAAAGAAATATTGGAAACTACACTCTACCTGTGAATTTTTTAAAAATATGATCCCAGTAAAGAAGAAGGGATAAGGAACAATATTAAACTTGAAGAAAAAGAAATTTTCAATCTAGTTTCAAATAAAGGCAGTTTCTCCCTACGTGTAAAATAATCAGCCATGCAGTAGTGCCCTGCCCAGAGTCCAGGGCCTAGGGTATTACATTTGAAAAGGAGAGAGGAGTGAAAAGAACTCAATAGCAAAGGGCAGGAAGCTCTAGTAAGTCAATTTATACAGATTTAAGCAAGCAGGCTCTCTTTCCTTGCTGATGACAATTTTGAATGTTAGGTTCATCCTTAGACTCAAAAGCAGAAGTAATTGAAATTCACCAACATTTCTTCATGATACCGTTCCAAGAGGAATCACAAATCCTCCCACTCAGACATAATCATTGCTCTCTAAGAGTTTGGCTGCTAAAATGTTAATTAAAACAATATATTAAATTTAAGGGTCCAGGGGCTGGGATTATAGCTCAGCGGTAGAGCGCTTGCCTCGCATGCGTGAGGCCCTGAGTTCGATCCTCAGCACCACATACAAAGCAATAAAATAAAGACATTGTGTCCATCAACAACTAAAAAAATATTTAAAAAAAAAAATTTAAGGGTCCACAAAATGAGCCGGGGACAGACAAATGCAAAGGCTTGCTCAATGAACGTGGGTCAACTGGGATCCAGAGAAGGGGAAGATTTCAGTGCTGATGTCCTTGTGATGTCAGGCTCTGGGTCAACACAGTGGGTTTATTGGAAAGGAATGAAGGTCACACACAAGTCGAGAGGTAGACCAGGGAGTGGTGACAAGGTCTCCCTGGTACAAGATCTACCTTTCCTTTGGGAAGGCTTGGAAGAGGGCATTTCGGGGAATGCATAAGTGTAAAGAAGTATTTATAATCAGGGCTCTAATCCAAGGTGAGAAACACAATTAACTGGTCTAAGGTTTAGAGAGGAAATATATATATATTTTTCCCAGTAATGAATAGTCCAGAAAAGGACTATTGTAACTCCATGGTTTCAAATGATGTTATCAGGACTCAGTTCTCTTTTGGCCCTGACTAGACACAAGCCCAGAAACTCCAGGCTAACATTCGAGTTGTTCAAGTCCAGGTAGAAATACAGCATCTCATTCAGATGACTCAAGCCCAAGTTCCAACATTAGCTCTGGATGCACCAACTTGAACCTTGTGCCAACCCCTGGCACAACATTGTGGCTAAAGAAATAATAGCACTCCACTGACTAGGACGAGGTGAGGTCATACAATCCAGCCCAGGAGCTTTTGTTTTAATTTTTCCATGGTTCTTTTTCTCTCTCTGCTTTGAGTCCTTTGCACTGATCTTTCAGTTAACGACTGTTTCTTCCATGGTGTCCCATTGGTCATTCAACCTAATCTGTTGAGTTTTCACTTTGATACTTTACGTTTTTTCTGCTTTAGAATGTCCATTAAGGCATGCACAAGCATGTTCGAAGAAACATTTAAAATAGCCACAACTAGAACCAAAATATTTTCTACCAAAAGGGGAATGGGTAAATAAATTATGTCATTCATATTTGGAGAGTGGGATATCATACAGCAGTGAAAATGAACAAACAACTATATCTGACACTATAGATGAAATGGAAAGCATAAAATTAAGATAAAGTAGATAAAAAATAATGCATGATTATGTTTAACTTGTTTTATATTTTGAAATGGGACATCACTATGTTGCTGGGCTGGCTGTTAAATTGTGATCCTCCTACCTCAGCCTCTCTAGTAGCGAGGAATATAGGCACATGCCACCATGCCCGGCTTGTGATTACATTTTATAAAGTTCAAAAGAAGACTAAAGTAGTTAGGGAATCTATATTTGTTTATATTTAAAGTTTTAAAAATTTTTAGTTGTTCTTTTTAGATATACATGACATTAGATTATACTTTAGACATATTATACATGGAATATAATTTCCCATTCTCGTGGTTGTACATGATGTGGAGTTACACTGGCCATGTATTCATATATGAACATAGAAAAGTTATGTCCAATTCATTCTACTGTCTTTCCTATTTCCATCCGTCTTACCTTCCCTTCATTCCCCTTTGTCTAATCAAATTAACTTCTCTTCTTCTATTCCCCCCTCCCTTATTGCGTGTTAGCATCTGTATATCAGAACATTCAGCTTTTGTTTTTTGGGGGATTGGTTTATTTCACTTAGCATGATAGTTTCCAGTTCCATCCACCAGCAAATGCCATAATTTCATTCTTCTTTTTGACCGAGTAATATTCCATGGTGTATATATATTATGTTTTCTCTATCCATTCGTCTGGTGAAGAGCACCTAGGTTGGTTCCTTAGCTATTGTGAATTGAACGCTATAAACACTCATGTGGCCATGTCACTATTGTATGCTGATTGTTAGTCCTTTGGGTATAAACTAAGCGAAATGTTGGTTCTGTTCCAAGTTTTCTGAGGAATCTCTGTACTGCTTTCCAGAGAGGTTGCATCAATTTGCAGTCCCACCAGCAATCTATGAGTGAACCTTTTTTCCCACATTCTTGCCAACATTTATTGTTGTTTATATTCTTGATAATTGCCATTCTGATGGGAATGAGATAAAATCTGTGTAGTTTTGATGTGCATTTCTCTAATTGCTAGAGATGTTAAACATTTTTTCATATATTTGTTGACCATTTGTATTTCTTCTCTGTCAAGTGTTTGTTCAGTTCCTTAGCCCATTTATTGGTTGGGTTTTGTGTTTTCTTGGTGTTAAGTTTTTTGTGTTCTTTATGTATCCTAGAGATTAATGCTCTATCTGAGGTGTAGGTGGCAAAGATTTTCTCCCATTCTATAGGCTATCTCTTCACATTCTTGATTATTTCCTTTGCTGTAAAGAAGCTTTCTAGTTTGATACGATCCCAGTCATTGATTTTTGATTTTACTTCTTGTACTTTAGGAGTCTTGCTGAGGAAATTGGTTCCTAAGCCAAAATGATAGAGATTTGGGCCTACTTTTTCTTGTGTAGATGCAGGGTCTCTGGTATAAAGCCTAAGTCTGCTTTGAGTTGAATTTTGTGCAGGGTGAGAAACAGGGGTTTAATTTCATTTTGCTACATATGGATTTCCAATTTTCCTAGCATCATTTGTTGAAGAAGCTATCTTGTCTCCAATGTATGTTTATGGTGCCTTTGTCTAGTATGAAATAATTGTATGTATGTTGGTTTGTCTCTTGTGTCTTTTATTCTGTACCATTGGCATTCATGTCCATTTTGGTGCCATTATCATGCTGTTTTTGTTATTGTAGTTCTGTAGTATAATTTAAGGTTTGGTATTATGATGCCCCTGCTTCACTTTTCTAAGAATTGCCTTGGCTATTTGGGGCCTCTTATTTTTTCAAAAGAATTTTATGACTGCTTTTTATATTACTATGAAGAATGACATTGGAATTTTAATATGAATTGCATTAAATCTGTATAGCACATTTGATAGTATGGCTGTTTTGACATAATTAATTCTGCCTGAGAACAGGGGAGATCTTTCCATCTTCTAAGGTCTTCTTCAATTTTTCTTTAGTGTTCTGAGTTTTCCTTGTAGAGGTCTTTCATCTCTTTTTTAGGTTGATTTCCAAATATTTGATTTTCTTTTATATTTTTGTGAATGGGATAGTGCTCTTAATATCTTATTCAGTTGATTCATCACTGAGGTATAGGAATGCAATTGATTTATGGGTGTTAATTTCATATCCTGCTACTTTGCTGAATTCATTTATTAGTTCTAGGAGTTTTCTGGTGGAATTATTTTTTATCTTCTAAACATAGAATCATGTTGTTGGCAAATAGTGATAGTTTGAGTTCTACTTTTCCTATTCATATCCCTTTAATTTCTTCCTTCTGTCTAATTGTTCTGACTAAAATTTCAAGGACTATGTTGAATAGAAGTGGTGAAAGAGGGCATCTTTGCCTTGTTCTAATTTTTAGAGGCAATGCTTTCAGTTTTTCTCCATTTAGAATGATGTCGACTTTGGTTTTAACATATATAGCTTTTACAATGTTTAGGTATGTTCCTACTATCCTAGTTATTCTAGTGTTTTAAACATGAATGGAAGATGTATTTTGTCAAATGCTTTTTCTGCATCTATTGAGATGATCATATGATTCTTGTCTTTAAGTCTATTGACATGATGAATTACATTTGTTAATTTCTGTATATTGAATCAACTTGCATTCCTGGGATGAACCCCACTTGATCATGGTGCACAATCTTGTCAATCTGTTTTTGTATGTGATTATCCAGTATTTTGAAGAATTTTTGCATCTATGTTCACCAGGGATATTGGTCTGAAGTTCTTTCCTTGATGTGTCTTTGTCTGGTTTTGGTATCAGGGTGATACTAGCTTCATAAAATGAATTCAGTAGAGTTTTCTCCTTTTCTATTTCATGGAATAATTTGAGGATTGGTGTTAATCCTTCTTTAAATGTCTGGAAGAACTCAGCTGAGGATCTGTCTGGTCCTGGGCTTTTCTTTGTTGAAAGGCTTTTGATGGTATCTTCCATTTCATTTGCTTGAAATTGATCTGTTTAGATTTTCTATGTCCTCCTGATTCAATTTGGGTGGGGAATAGGTCTCTAGAAATTTGTCAATGTCTTCAAGATTTTCTATTTTATTAGAGTATAAATTTTCAAAATAGTTTCTGATTATCATTTGTATTTCAGTAGTGGTCAAGATAATATTTAATTTTCATCACAAATTTTAGTAATTGAGTTTCCTGTCTTTCTCATTGCTAGCTTAGCTAAGGGCTTATCAATTTTATTTATTTTTCAAAGAACCAACTTTCTGTTTTGTTGATTCTTTGAATTTTTTTGTTTGTTTCAATTTCATTATTTTCAGCTTTGATTTTAATTATTTCCTATCTTCTACTGCTTTTGAGGTTGACTTGTTCTTTTTCTAGGGCTTTGAGGTGTAACGTTAGGTTATTTCTTTGGTGACTTTTTATTCTTTTAATGAGTGAGCTCAATGCAGTGAATTTTCCTTAAGAACTGTCTTCATAGTGTCCTGGAGATTTTGATATATGGTATTGCTATTCTTATTTACTTCTAAGTATTTTTTTTACTTCATCTCTGATTCCTTCTGCTATCCATTGGTCATTCATAGTGTATTATTTAGTCTCTAGGTGTTAGAGTAGTTCTATTTTTTATTTTATCATTGTTTTCTAATTTTATTCCTTTATGACAGAATACAAAGTATTATCTCTATTTTTTGTATTTGCTAAGAGTTACTGTGTGGCAAAGGTATGGCTTATTTTAGAGAAGGATTTGCATGCTACTGAAGAGAAAGTATATTTAGTCATTGATGGATGAAATATTTTATATGTCTGTTAAGTCTAAATTATTGCATTTGTGTGTTAAAGTCACCCAATATTATTGTGTTGTGGTCTATTTGATTGCTATGTCTTGTTGATGTACAGTTCCCTTAAGCAGTATGAAATGTCTTTCTTATCTCTACTTGTTTACAAGATCCATGTGAATACTATGTTTTTCTCCCATCCTTGCACCTTCGGTCCGTAGATGTCTTTGCTTATGCATTGAGTCTCTTGGAGATAGTATATTGTTGGGTCCTATTTGTTTTTTTGTTTTTTGTTTTTGTTTTTGGTACTAAGATTGAAATCAGGGGCACTCAACCACAGAACCACATCCTCAGCCCTATTGTGTTTTTTATGTAGAGAAAGAGTCTGAGTTGCTTAGCCCCTCACCTTTGCTGAGGCTGACTTTGAACTTGTGAGTCTCCTGTCTCAGACTCCCTAAGTGCTGGGATGTTGGGTCCTATTTTTTAATCTTATCTGCCAGTCTGTGTCTTTTGATTGATGAGTTTAGGCCATTTATATTCAATGTTATTATTGAGAAATTATTTTTATTCCCTGTCATTTTATTTCTGGTTTTTAATTTGAATTAGTTTCTCCTTTGATTGACTATTCTTCTAGTATAGTTCTTCCCTTTGCTGGTTTTCACTTTTATTTTTCATTTCTTCTTTATGAAAAATCTTATTGAGTATGTTATTAGTGCAGGCATTCTAGTTGTGAATTATTTTAACTTTTCTTGATCATGAAAGTTTTTATTTCATTGTCCATTCTGAAGCTTGATTTTATTGAGTATAGTATTCTTTAAGGGTCTGGGTTGAGAAATCAGCTGAGATCTGGATTGGTTTCCTTCCAAATATGATCTGTTGTTTTTCTGTGGCTGTCTTTAAATTTCTTCCTTATTCTGTATGTTAGACATTTTCATAATAATGTGAGTTGGTGTGAGTCTGTTGTAAGTCTATATATTTGTGGTCCTGTAAGCTTCCTGTCTTTGATTTTTTCATTTCATTCTTTAGGTTTGGGAAGTTTTCTGATATTATTTCATTTAAAAGATAGTACATATTTTTGGTTTGTATCTCTGAGCCTTCATCTAGCCTGATAAATCTGATGTTTAGTTTTTTCAGATTATTCCACATTTCTTGAAACTTCTGCTCATGGTCTCTTAACATTTTTTCTTTGTGGACAATTTTATTTTCAAGACTATATATTTTGTATTTGTTGCCTGAAACTCTATCTTCTAAGTGGTGTAATCTGTTGATAATGGTTTCCAATGAATTTTTAATTTGGTTTATTTCCTTCATTTCAAGAATTTCTGCTTGGTTTTCTTTCAGAATCTCTATTTCTTTACTAAAGCAGTCTTTCATTTCCTGTATTTTCTTTCCAATATTAGTGCTTACATTGTCCTTTATCTTGCAGATCAGTTTATGTATATACATTCTAAAATCCTTCTCTGATATTTCTTTCAGTGTGGTTTTGATAGATTCTGTTATTGAAGTATCTTAGTTTGTTAGAGGCAATTTATCCCCTTGCTTCTTCGGGTTGTTTGTGAGTCTACCTAACTAAGAGTATGGATCTGAGGCAATAGAGTTTCTACCCTGTGGACTTAGAGTGTTTCTGAAAATTTCTGATACCTCACCATTTAGGGGGTGACAAATAATAACAACCAATGCAAACAATATAAAAGCATTAAACCAAATAGTTCTTGCTATGACATCTACAAAATTAATTTTCATGCTATACAGAAATGATATGGTCAGTTATTGTCTACAATAAAACCAGTAGCTTTGTAAAAGTGTTTACAATTTCAAGTGGTGGACAGGGAGAGAATGGAAGTTATGTAGTATGTGATGATTCCAAGGGAGGAGAAGATAGAAGTAAAAAATTAAAGGAAGAGTGAAAGGGAAAACAATACAGATTGGCTGTCATCAGAAAAAAATAGAGAAAGAGAATCAAGGGAGATAGGTGAGAAAAAAAAATAAAGAGTAAAACTTTTAAAAGTTAAAAACAAAATAAAAAGAATACAAATGAAAACTGAAATATACTAATCAAACATCCTAGTCCTCAAAAAAGCTGGTCCATGAAAAATAACTGGCTTGAAAAATGCTAGAAATGCGGAGGAAAAAACAAATATGAACACATATAAATGCCCATGAAAAATTAGGGCCACAGACAGAGAGAAAAAGAAAAAGAAAAAAGAAAAAATATCACTCTGAAAAGCTAATGAATTGTTTCCATTGGAATTCAAAAGATTCTTAGCTTCCCTTTCTCAGCAGGTTTAGGTGGGATCATCTGGAACATGATGCTTGCTTCATCCTTGGGTGGATTGCTGAAGTCATAGTGTTAATCTTACAGGTAGAATTCCGGTAGAGGAGTTTAGTCTTAGATAGGATCCAGGCTCTTTTCTGAATGCCAATTGTTCTGGAGATTTTAAATCAGTGCACCTCCAGTGCTCAGGAATTGCCAGTCCATGCTGGCAAATGCACCTCAGAGAACTCTCCTGGATTCTAGTCATGCAGTGAAGGAGCCAATTCTTAGGCAACTATGTCACCTGTGGACCCCATATTTCCTGGTCTCAGAATCAGTCTCCAAACTCAATCTCTCCTGTTCCTACTCTTTCAAATTCCTGGCCAGGTGCCTCTGTCCCAGCTGTTCCTGCAAGCAGCCAGGTTGGATGGGGAGAGGGAGAGTGGTTGGGTTTCCACAACCAATATTCCCTGTGTAAACCTCTCTCCACATTTGATTTTCCTCTGGTCACTTAGGCACACTCAGTGTTGTGCAGTGTGGGTTTGCCAGGCCTGTATTTCTGGCCAAACTCAGGTTTGCCAGGAATTGGCTTCCACAGCTGCCAGAACCCCTGCTGTGGATGCAAAATGGTCCCTCGGGTTCTTTCCCACACAAGGACATTGTGCAGCATGCCTTTCAGTTTAGTCGGGCCGTGTGTTTTATCTCTAAACACTCTGTGCCCAGACATGCCTCAGTCCTCCTAAAATGAGTTTCTTTAGTTCCCTGATCCCTCCATTGTGTTTACGGAGGGACAACTCTGGCTGGTGCCTCCCCAGCCACAGCAGCAGCTGTGTCACTGGGGATTTCTTTATTTTATTATATCCAACCTCTTGAGTCCCAGATCTGCTTTGAATGGCCTGTATTAAATTCCAGCAAAGCCCTCCCCTGGCCCTTTTTTTGTTCACCCACCTTGCTCAGAAGCTATCTGCTTTCTTGGTTTCATGCCACGGAGCAGCCAGGAAAGCAACTATCTCTGTTCCACCATCTTGAAACCTCTTAGGAATCTATATTTATATAGTAAAAGTATAAATAAGAGAAAGAAAACAATTACAAAGCCAGCCTGTGTTGTATTGGGTGGATCCATTATATTTTTCAATAAAGTGTAAGAAGATAAGAGAAATGGATAATCACAGGTTTGGGCAAACTCATGAGAATATTAGCAATTTATCTCTGACTTTTACCTCTGTGTCACTTCTCCTTTCTTCTGTAAACACTATCGCAAACTTCCTGTGGTAATACTTCCACCTGTGCTTGAATTTTCCACTGGTGTCTTAGAAAAGTGGTAAGTAGTGTTATGTCCAAAAGTCTCCTGTCAGTGGACAGAAAAGTCAGAGTGCAATTTTACAAAGTTATATCACCTGAGTCTATTAACAGTATGGTAGGTGGTAGGTTTCAGGAACAAATATGAGATAAACTGCAGTTTTAAAGAAAGTGTAAATAAGACAAATGAGATTGTACACTGAGAGTTAAACTATAACATCACATATTAAACAGAGATTTGTAAATTCCTGAAAAATAATAGATAAAATTTGTTAGTAATTACTAAGGAGGGTGTGCAAAAATGTAACATACATAATCCTTACAACAACTTTATAAATTTAATGGGATTATTATGTTAATATTACAGTAGAGGGACTGATATTTAGGGAAATATCAATAAACTCCTCAAGGTCACGTGGCCAAGTGATGGCAGTGCTGGGATTTGAACCAAGATCATCTGGCTCTTGAGTGTCTCTAGTAATATCTCTACTAAGGAGATTCAGTGGCTCCCAGGCCTGAGCAGGATTGGAAAATTGCTTGTAGATGGCATTAGTTAACAACAGAAGTGTGGAAAATCTGAGTAACTTGGGAGGCCTAGTCTGAGAACTCTTCAGGAAGAGGAAGTCCTGTCAATAGACCTTGGTGCTCATGGTCCCTTTCTACAGGCTGGACATATTAGGCTTTCTTAGCCTCATGATATTCAATATTTTGATTATACCAATAATCTCATGTCCTCTGAATTCTTGTTCAGCAGGAAGGTTTCTCATTCTAATTTCACTTATACAAAAGACCCCATTTGGAATTTGTGTTTGTGACATCTTTTATTCCTCATCATCTACCAATGTATTAGCATTCTCATTTAAACATTAGTTTCTTGAGCTATACAAAGGCAAATTTTCTCTTAGAGATGATCCTCTGAAATAAGGTCATGAGGCTGGTGCCTTTGTGATGGGATTAGCGCCCTTATGTGAAGAAACACCAGGGTGAGCTAGCTAACACACAAGCTTGTGCTCTCACACTATTTCTCATTCTCTCTCCCCCCCCCTTTCTCTCCCCACCCCCAATCTCTGGGCATGCACAAAGAGAGCAAATAGCAAGACAGAGACCATCTACAAAGAAGTAAGGGAGCTCTCGCCAGGACTTGACAATGCTTGCACTCTTCAGAACTGAAAGGAAGTAAATTTCTGTTATTTAAGGTACTCTGATATTTTGTTATGACAACTCTAGTATATTTATAAATGAGGTCAATGGAATAGGGATGCAACCCTTTTTTGAACAACTAAAAGATGCTGCGGCAGGGGTAAGATAGGCTCCAGAAACTTGAAAGCTCAGCCCAAGAACACTAAGAACCCAGAGAACTACCTTTCTTCCTTTAGCACTGTCTTATACTTGGTATTCTGTATCAGGTTATTCATCTGAGGTTTTTCAACTTTCTGCGTCTATTTAATTCAATAGAAGAGACATACTAGTGTCATCAACACCTAGAACACTTTGAAAAAGTGAAGAACTTGACTCACAAAAAGATAACACTACATAGTATTCCTTTCTCAGACCATTCTTTCCTTTCTGGAAAAGAATCAGGTTTTTAAACCTGGGGAATGTAGTTAGCACTTTTAAATGCTGTTTGATTTTTTTTAAAGCCTAGGCATCTGACCATGGCTTTTCCAAGTCAAACAGTAGTTTAGAATCGAAGAGGCTTTGAAGTCAAAGGCCTGAAGTGCTATGAGCTACTTCTCTCTCTCTCTCCTAAAATAGTAGGTGAGATCAGATGAAAATATTGTACAGATACTGTTTGTGTTTCTCTACATAGGTTATTTTTTAAGAGTCTGTCCTATAAACCCTACTTAGGTTCTACACTACAGAGTCAATTTTTTGAAATATATTTTAAAAATGCAATTTGCTAAGGAAAACTTATCTAGCCATGTTGTTTTTACTTTTAAACAGAAGAACTATCATTTTATCTTCACTTTTCCAATGACAGGTACAAAGAGTCAGATTTTTGGAAGGTCACATAACAAACCAAGATCAATACTGATTTTAAATTCACCATAATAGAGACCACTTTAAAGACTACAAAGGTCCCCATAATAATGGCTGTTTTTTATGGTGTACCTACAAATGCTAGTCACTGTGCTTGCTACCTTGCATTATTTTTCATTGTTTCAGGACAACCTCAATAAAAAATGTCATGGGTACATACAGCAAGGCTATGAGGAGTTATGTAACTGGACCAAGACACTATTGATGGAGAGGTTGGCTCAGAATATAAAGCCCATTGTCTGACTCCAAAATATATATTCTTTCCTCTGTTTTGATACATAGCATCTGGAATAACATCTACATTTATGAAAAGAATCCATATATTCGTTAATTACTAATTGTTCATTCTAGAATAAAATTCTTTTAATGAGAGTAAAAATGGACAGTAGCAGTCCACAGACTTGAATGTTTTTTATTTCTCTACTGAAATTCTTTCAGAAGAGGGCTAATTTTTAAAAATACAGTGTTATGTGTGTGTTAAGAGGTCAGGAAACTTGAACTGAGGACTGAATTTTACCAGTACGTTGTATTCATACTATGGTAACCAATGTTCAAGGTATTGACTTGCAGAAGTTACAGTAATCATCATAGTTCACGTTTGTAGAATACTTTTTAGGTCAGAAATAAATTGTCGAGAAGACAAGACAGCTGGATCAGAAAAGAAGTCATGCCATGTAGCTGACATTAGCTTTCTCTGGAAAACATGCCTTAGATCAAAGTTTCTATAAAGAGAATGAGGATTTTTTTGGTCACAAAATTCATCATTAGGAAAGCAGTGTCCCTGCAACATAAAATAAACACAAAAGAATTTTGAAATTGGGAATTGGTTTGTTGAAAAAAAATGTGGAATGAAGACAAGTAATGAAATTGAGGTAATTAGAAATACTCCAGTGGGTGCAGATTACTTGGAAGACTTAGAGTTACAAGGATGTTATGGTTTAGATATTAGGTGTCCCCCAAAAGCTCACATGTGAGACAATGCAAGAGGGTTTAAAGGTGAAATGATTGGGTTGAGAGTCTTAATATAATTGGTACATTAATCCCCTGACAGGAATGAAGTGATTGTGACTGTAGGCAGGTAGGGTGTGGCTGGAGGAGGTAGGTCATTGGGCGTGCCTTTGGGATACATATTTTGTGAGCTGAGTTTAGACTATCTGCTTCTTGGTGCCATGTCCCTGGCTACTTTCCCCCACCACACACTACTGCTATGGTGTCCTGCCTCACCTCATGCCCCAAGGAATGGAGCCAACCCTCTATGGACTGAGACCTCTAAAACCATGAGCCCCCAAAACTTTTCCTCCTTCTAATTTGTTCTTGTTTGGTCTTTTGGTCACAGCAGTGAAAAAGCTGACTAAAATAAACGGCATATTTGTAAGCAGTCTTCTGCCCTGAAGAAGGAAAATGTTGAGTCTGCTTTACAGACTGGTTTCCATAGAGAAGGAAGGTGACTCATTAGTTTTCTGTATCTTCATAACACTTCCAAGATAACTCAACTTCCCCAGCCTGATTCTGCATTCTCTAAGCAACCTTCCAAAGGTAATTGAGTTTCCCAAATAGATTTCTCTCTGAGAAAGGAAATAAATGGACAGAGTGACCCAGCTCTCTACTCTGCTTGGCAGTGCAGTTTCTCACTGGAAATTCAGGTCCAGAATCTGTATTTGATATAGTTGAGTGATGCAAATATGATCTCCTTGTGGCTGACTTCTCAAGGCCCTGGGTGGAGAACTAATAATAACACCTACTTTGTATGATAATTTATAGCTTATAAAGCCTTTGAGCCCATGTGATCTCAGTTGGCTTTCATAGTGTTTCTGTAGGATAGTTCTTATGATCTGTCTTATTGAGCCTTGGTTAATGAATTTCTAAAGATCATACAGTTAGAAGAAGGTGACACACAAAATCCAGGGCTTCTGATACTCAATTTGGAACTTCACTACTACCAGGGACAGGTGAATTTGTAGAAACTTATGAGACTGAGTTTGCAACAATTTGTAGTCTTTGCAGTCTCTTGCTAAAACAGAGCCTCTTTTCTTTTCATAAAAGACAAAAGTTTTAGCTTATTTATCTCCCCATCCTCCCAGCCCTAGGAAACCACTAATCTACTATCTGCTTATATAGATTTGCCTATTCTTGACATTCTACTTAGAATCATGCAATATGTGGTCCTTCATGACTGGCTTATTTCACTTAGCATGATGTTTTCAAAGTTTATCCATGTCGTAGCAGGTACTTTGTTCCTTTTTATCACCAAATAATGTTCCATTGTATGGATAGTCTGCATTTTGGTTATCTGTTCTTCAGTTGGTGGACATTTGTTATTTCCATTTTTGAGTTTCTAAAAAATGTTTTTATTGAGATATAATATTTGTATATCTTTGTGGGGTACATTATGGTAATTCAGTGCATGTATTCAATGTGTAATAATCAGATCAGATTGTAATAATATGTAATAATCAAATCATTTCTATCTCTTCAATCATTAATTATTCTTCCATGTTGGGAATTTCATACTCTTCTTGTCATTTTGATATATATCATAGAAACTGTGTAACTAATAATTGTTCTACTGGGCTAAAGCAGAAGAAGAAGTAATCCTCCATTCTGTGTTTTGGTGTTCCTTACCGAACCAATTTCCATCCCGTTTCCTTTTGCCTCTACCCTTGTCCTTCCCAGGCTCTAGTGATCATCATTCCATTCCATTCCTCCACAACCTCTACTTACTAGTTTCCACAAATGTAGCATTTGTCTTTCTGAGTATGGCTTATTTCACTTAACAGAATGGCCTTCAGTTTCATCCATTGCTGAAAGTGACAAGATCTCATTTGTTTTATGGTTGAATACTATTCTCTTGTGTAAATATGCCACATTTTCTTTATTCATTCATCCCCTGAAGGGCATCTGAGTTGATTCCACATTGTAGCTATTGTGAGTAATGCTGCTGTAAACACAAGAGTGCTGGTATCTTTTTAGTTTAATGATTTCATCTCCTTTGGTGATGTATATACAGTAGTAGGATTATCATATGGTAGTTCTATTTTTAGTTTCTTGAGGAACTCTGTACTGTTTTATTTTTATTTTATTTTTTTGGTACTGGAGATCGAACTCAGGGGTACTCAACCACTGAGCCACATCCCCAGCCCTATTTTGTGTTTTATGTAGAGACAGGGTCTCACTGAGTTGCTTAGTGCCTCACCGTTGCTGGGGCTGGCTTTGAACTCATGATTCTCCTGTCTCAGCCTCCCAAAGTGCTGGGATTACAAGTGTGAGCCACCACGCCTGGCGTCTGTACTGTTTTAAATTGGTTATACTCATTTATATTCCCACCAAAAGTATAAGAGTGCCCTTTAACCCACAGCTTTGCTAGCATATTTCTTTTCTTCGTCTTTTTCATGATTAGCCATTCAAACTGGGGTGAGATGCTGTCTCTTTGTGATTTTGATTTGCATTTCTCTAAAAATTAGTGAAATTGAGCATTTTTTTCATGTATTTAAGCTATTTATATGTCTTCCTTCGAGACTTTTTTTCACTATTGGGAATAGTGTTGCTATGGTCATTCATATACAAGTATTTGTGTAAACATGTTAATTTTCTTGGGTGTATAACCAGAAGGGGAGTTGCTAATTCATAAATAACTCCACACTTAATGATTTGGGGAACTTCCAGATTCTTTTTCAAAGCAGATATACCATTTTATATTTTCCCCAGTAGTGTATGAGTTCCAGTTTTTTCACATTCTCATCAACACTTGTTATTATCCAACAGTCCTGGTGGGAATAGAATGGTGTCTTTTAGTTTTGTTTACATTTCCCTGATAGGTAATTATGGGAACAACTATTCATATATTTATTGGCCATTTGCATATCTTCTTTAGATAAATGTCTATTCAAGTCGTTGGTCTATTTTTAAATTGCATTATTTGTTTTTTATTATTGAGTTGTAATAATTTTTATATATTCTAGATACAAGCCTCTTATCAAGTAGATGATGTGTAAAACTTTTCTCCCATTCCATGGTTGACTTTCACTCTCTTGCTTATATCCTTCATAGCACAACAGTTTTCACTTTTGATCATATCCAATTTATTTTTCTTTTGTTGTGTTTTTGGTGTAGGGATAGTTTTTTTTTTTAATTAGGAGAAAAACTGATTAGAAGTTCAAGGGACATTAGTTATTACTGCAAGATAAAATGTAAAATAAAGAACTGTTTCAGAGGATAAGTGCACAGTGGAATTTACATTAGGATAAAAAGAAAAAGTAGAGAAACACAAAAGGTGGAAAAAAGGGTTGATAAGGGCTAAATATTGAAATAAGTTTCAATAATAGCTTGCTATCAGCAATGTTTAGTGTCCTTTTTCTTTGTTGTATAAACACATATCAGAAAAATATATCAATAAAATAATATATTTTACATTTAATTTTTTCTACATTTGAATTTTTCATGTATTTCTAGAAATATAAACAATTATGATTGTATTTTATCTTTTCCTTCAAAATGGCATAGGTCTGATGAGATGTCAATATACGTTTGTATAAGGTTTAATGATTCATTTTAAACTACTTCTGTTTTTATATTCTTACTAAAATAGCAACTTTGGCTTATATAGAAATCTTAGCTTCCTTTGAGTATAATATAGTCTTTTTATGCAAAACAAAATATAAGTATCTTCTACCTAATACAAAATTAGATTTTCTTCCTGGTCTGTTGACAGGTGTTTTCTGAGTAACAACTGCAATATCCAGTAATCTGCTGCAAGAAATAGTGTTGATTTCATTAGAAAATAATTTGCCTTTCGAAACATTTCTTCATATACTCCAAACACTCTCTAATAATATAACTTGATATAATATATTATCAAGGAAAATGCTAAGTATACCAAAGGAAAAACAAGCATATTCAGTTCAATGTTGAAAGGAAAATTGAAGAAACTTTATCTATGCTTTTTTCTCCATATCATCATGGTGTTTGTGGTTGCTCTATACCTATGCATATATGCATATATATATGCATATATGTTTAATTTTATTTACTCATCAAAATTAAATTTTGAAGTGTCAATGGGCTGTATACTGGGAATATTAGGATAGTTACAGATTCCAAACTATAATCTTAAGCTTAGTTTAAAGGTTTAAACTACTACTTTGGGGAAGATCTCTTTCTTAAATCATTTAAACTTAAGCAAACAATCACTATATTTAAGAATTCAGTTCAAGGGTAACTTTGAAATAAACCAAGTTCAGGCTATGTTTTTTTACCTTCTCCATTTATTTTCAATTTTTTCTCTTTTACCTAATTCCAATCTTATTTTTATATACTTGTTTTTACTAGAGGTTCTTCTATGGCTGACTCTGCTTGTCTAACATGAAACTTAAATCTTCCTAGATTTTGAGCCAGTTTCCCAGAACTAAGGATATTTCAGTAACTAAGTGACTTTAAAGTTTATTTTTCCCCCTAATACTTAGATGACTTATTTTTTCCAAAATTTAACTCTGTCATACCTGTTGTACCTGTTATAACAACATCATTAGTTTGGAAACCAAAGAAGAAATGAGTGCAAAGAGAAGATGTGTTTTGTTTTTATGAAAATAAAATCAAAATGGGAAAAAGTCTAAAGTTGAGCACCTTTAAAACTAGTATGCAAAGTGAACCATAAAAAACTTAGGTAAAAATAAGCCAGGCGCGGTGGCTCAAGCCTGTAATCCCAGCACTTAGGGAGGCTGAGACAGGAGAATTGCGAGTTCAAAGCCAGCCTCAGCAATGGCGAGGTGCTAAGCAACTCAGTGAGACCCTGTCTCTACATAAAACACAAAATGGGGCTGGGAGTGTGGCTCAGTGGTCAAGTGCCCCTGAGTTCAATCCCCAGTACCAAAAAAAAACAAAAAACAAAAAACAAAAAAAAAAAACCTTAGGTAAAAATGAACAAAAATTAGCATAAAAAGTCAACCATAAAAATTTGGAAAACAGAAAACAAAAGTAGAGATGTTTAACTTTGAATTAGGAAGCAGCCCAATTATGTTCTTTCATATACTTCTTCACTTATCCTACAAATGATTATTAACTACTAGATAGCAGAGTAACTAGGAATATGAAAACAAGGGAATTTCAGAACTTAAAATCCAGCAGGGAAAAAAACTATATGAACACATATATACCAAGAAATGTCATGATTGTATCTAATTTTTAAACTTGACACTATTTAAATAAGCATGTGTTATTGGGTCCCAAGGAACATTTAAGAATAATTACTTTTTTCCTCTGATAATATGAAATGTTTATCAATATAAAATACTTGAAAAAAACCAGAAAAATATAAAGAAGAAAATAAAAATTATTTTAAATTCTACTACTCAGAATTACTGTGAATATTTTTTTTGTGTGAATATCCCTCCCAACTTCTGTCTCTCACTATATATAATACTATATTAAGTGTACTGTGTCATTTTATGTATTATATTATTTTATACTAAAATTATATAATATGTATGCACTCATACTTTAATAAAGCATATTTCTTTCACATTGTTGTAATCATTTTCTCTTTCTTTAATAGTCCTTAAAAGAATTTACCAATAAAATGTACAAATATTAAAATTTTAAATATTAAATATCTATACTCAGTATAAATAATCAATATTAGCTTTAAACAAAAGAGTAAGCTCAGGAGAAAATGTTTTTTAAAAATGGACGTCAAGTTTTATAAGTTCTTAGAAATGTCAAGCATTGGAACTATTGTATAGAGATGTCTGATATTTTCATATCAATTGGCCTTTTTGAAGTAATCTGAATCACAATGACATGGCAATGTCACAGACTGAAGCAACTCACAGTATTTTAGAATTTAGGAAGGTATTTTACTTCTATAAAATAGATTAAAAATATACTATTGAGAGAAAGGTACTGCTGTACATTTAGTGCCACCCCATTCCTGGCATGTTCTCCTCCATAGAGTAGGGCAGAATCCAGAAGGAACTTGAAGTTCACCGGAATTTGAGCAGCCCATGGCCAGCTGTCTCACATTTTGTCTCTCAGAAGGACTGCTCTGAATTTGACCATCTACCTGGAGTGTGCTGAGTGAAATTCAACCTGGTGATGCTATTAGCACAGATAGCATTTCTGTGAGATAATGGAAACATACTTGCTTTGAAAAGTCTGAAGTCCAATGCCTCCGGGCTTGTTGATAAGGAGTAGACAGAACAGGGACTTTTCCTTCTGTGTTTCTTTATCCTGTTTTCGTTTGTGACATTGTCCTGTTCCACATGTGAAATTCACTGGGGCTTTGACCAGGGTGTCTGTGTCTATGAGGAAATAGTGTGAGACAGAGCCATGCAGATTCCAGCTAAGGCTAAAACAAGGCTGCCTCTCATCTGCACTAGGGACCAGCAGAGCTCTGGATCTGCCCCCACTGAGACACCCTGCACACTCGTATATACGAAGCCACCATGAATTGGTGGGCTTTTTAACCAGCTCAACCCACTTCAAGTCTCTTTCTGGGAATCCTTCTGCCTCCTCTTCCTGGATCTCCTCCTTTTATCTGTGCTGCTCTTGACTTTGTTCTTTGTCTCCACCTCTGCCTGGAAACAGAAGCTTTAATTTTTCACTTGATTTCCTGATACTCTCTCCTCCTGGATTTGTTCCATGGAGAGATGACTTCAGAGGTGTGTGACCCAGGCAGTTGCAAAGGGCCCTGCACTGAAAAAGTCCCTGAGCTTGCTTTAATGTTCTGCTCTCACTATTCGGAAATTTTTAATAATTTTTGAATAAGGATTCTACATTTTCATTTTGTACAGGACTCTATAAATTATGTAGGCTTTTCTCTCTTTATATATAGCTACGAGCCAACTCAGTCCTCTGCCCCCCTGCCATTGTTAACCACTGGAACACCAGCCTGTCCTAAGACCCTGTAGGAGGGGAGCTGGTCCCAGGAGGCTGAGGTATGTATTACATTATTTAATACTAAAATTATGTATATATATATATATATATACACATATATACATATATACGTACATATACATATACGTATATGTATTTTCTTTCTCTCCTTGCCAGAATGGGCATAATTGTACCCATAGCTGGAGAGAATCAATGGCACCAATTGTAGTCACCATGAGGAAGGTAGGGGCTGAGATCGAATTTATAAGCTAATTTGAATTGAGTAGTTGGGAGCTAACACCAGCATAATATTTCCTCCTCCCAGACAGTGTTTAATGAAGAATGAGGAGAGGAACGAGAGAAGCACCCACCAACATCCTCCGCCTCCTCAATCTGGGACACCTACAGGAAGCCTGAGCTGGTATGGTAGAGATTGAAATTGGATATGAGTGTGGAGTTATGCAGTTACTGGAAAAGATAAGGTTTTTACTTATTTAATAGGTGATTTTTTATTGAATAATAATCAAGAGCATAATGAGACCTGCTCAGGATTCATTCAGAGACCAAAAAGGAGCAAGGTGAGAGGGTGGTTTTAAACAGACAGCGTCAAAAGGAAAAATGTAGTTGTTTGCTTGTACACTGAATCCAGTTGATCCAATAGGCTAAGTTCAAGAGCAGGTTGCCTTTCAGCTAGTGAGAGGATGAGCAGGCAGATCCCGAGCACATAACCCATGTAAAGCCACAGAGCCTACCCTTCTTATTCATGAGCCTTGCCCTGAAATAATGCAGGGCTAAATAGTCCTTCTTAACAAAATTGCTACCACTTTTAGGTGTTTATTACATGCTTTATGAATTATATGACTTCAGTTTCAAAATGAGGGATTCCTAATGATTATAGAAGAGGACATTGTGTCTTAGAAAGATTAAAGTCATTGCATAATATAGTAGGTAAGTAGAGGAGCCAACACTGAAAACCAGTCCTTTCAAATTCCAGAGCCCGAGCTCTGAACCAGTACCTTACCCAGTTTGTAAAGGTATTAAGAAACCGAGTTATTCAGATTTCAGCATGACTTTTCAGGCAGTGTTCTTGTAATAATACTCATATGATAATCACAAAAATAGCCTCATTTCCAACCAAACAAAAGCAATGAAATAACTTTGTCACTCTTGTTCCCCTATTCTCTTGCTCTTTCATATTTATACATAAATCCATTTATACATAACCTCCTCCTTTCTTGTTCTTTCATATTTATACATAAAAACCATAAAACAAGCAAACCGCCCCCCACCAAGTGATTAATTACACTAAAATTAAAATTTGACCATCTGTGTAGTTTTGAAAGTCCCATTCAGCTAAAAAAAGTAAAAAAGAAAAAGAAAAAAATCTTAATCTAGCTCATTATCTTTATCAAGTTTCAGATGGTGAAGGAAACAATGAGAATTTTTGTTCTAAGATGAAAACCTGACCACTAAGAAAGCAGCACTTGGTGCTGCGGGACAGAGACCTGTACCAGAGAAAGCTGTCCGTGGCCAGATGTGCCCTCAGAGTTCAGGACAACAGAATATAGCTAAGAGAATGGAAGCAGAATCTCAGAGTTGCAAATGAGGGGACTGTATCTGAGAGAGACCATGTAGCTATCCAGAGCTTTCTCTTTCAGTTTTGGCTTTGCAAGATCTGGCATAAGATGTGAAAGAGGAATGCTTGAACCAGGAATCCCATGGACCCAGAAAAATGTGAAATAGTCTGATATGTACAAAAAACAAAAGTCAGTGCAACCTCTCCCCAATCACAGGCCAAGTGCCAGACACACCCAATCTAGGTATTTAAAGATGAGGACTCTGTCTCATTCCTGGACTATGGTTGGGAGAAAGGGTATGAACTTTTGAGAGTGGAGAGGCCAAATTCACCTTCCTATTCTTATGAATGACAGGGACAGCAGGGAGCCAGATGATACAATAAATGTCCACCACCCTGGGGACCTTGATCTGGTCCTTTAATTGTTTGTGATTCTCCCACAAACTTCAGGTTGTCTGGGCCAGAGAAAGGCGGCATCTTCAGAGCACAGAAAAGGATTTGAAAAGTAACCTCTGATAGAGAAGAAACCTAATGTACCCTTCACCTCTGCCCGATCCTTTATACAATGTGATGGGGAAAAACTATATTGACCAGAATTCCCTCCTAGCAGAGGAATGTGATTTTGAGAGAAAATCTTTAATTAGCCCTTTGGTAGTAGGTGTTATCCTAAGAGCTGCACAGTGAGGACTTCGGCCATCCTTGCCTCAGAGAACTGTTGTGGGCCTAAATGAAACACTGAAAGTAATGACTGGTGGGCAACAAGGAGGTCACCACGATTTTCTATTATTGTTTTCCCTCACATCTTGCTCAGGAAGAATCTCAAGACAAATGGTGTTTTATCTGTATCTGCCATAGCCATCTTCTCTCTCTCTAATGAGGATAACGTTTCCCCATCTCCAGACTTCCCATATCTGTTCTGTCGTTCCCTATAGACTATAGGATCACTGGCTTTCCTGTCAGCACTCCCCATTCATCTCAAGCAAGAGAATGTGTTATGGGCTGATTTGAAAATTAGCCCAGACTCACCCCATTTTGTTCAGAACCTCACCCTGTGTGAAATTGGCCCCCCTTTCCACCTGAGCCCTCTCGCATAGAAGCTAACACCTCCACCTCCACTTACTTGCACCCTGACTACAATATCCTTGCTCTATGGGACAAGATTGTTTTTTCTGAGAATATGACTATATGACTCTTTTTTTCTGGTAACTTTCTATTTATATGAAATGTACCTTGTGATTATGATTGCTTCTCCTACCCCCGCCTCGCTTCTTTGTGGTTTTAGGCTTTATAAGCGTATTTCTACTCGCAAGTGGGATTGAGGGTTGCAGAACTGCTTGGTCTCTGTGCTCTTGACCTCAACCGCCAATAAAGCTTTTGTCTTCACTTTCAAAGGACCTGGAGAATTATTTGAAAATTTGGGAATGGCACTTTAACAAATGTAGCATGTGAGGGCTGTTTTAGTCAACTTTTGTGTTTCTGTGACCAAAATACCCAACCAAAACAACTTAGAGGAAGAAAAATTTAGAGATTATGATTTCAGAGGTCTCAGTCCATATACAGCAGATTCCATTGTTCTGGGCCAAAGATGGGGAAGCACCTCATGGGGGAGGGGGTCCAGCAGAAGAAAGCTGCTTAGCTAGTGGTGGGATCAGGAAGCAGAGGTGGTGGAGAAGAAGTCTCAGGAAGAATAATCCCTCCAGGGGATGCCCACAGGGACCTACCTTCTCCAGCCCTGCCCCATCTGCCTCGTTACCACCCAGTCAGTCTATTCAAATCAAGATGGCCTCCTTAGGTCACAGCTCTCATAAACTATATTCCTGCATTAATAGGAGCTTTTAGGGGACACCTCGTATCTAAGCCATAACAAGGGCCAAGAGGGGAATTGTAATTTACCATTTCCTCCTTTATTGAGAACTTCAATTTTCTCACTCTAAAACCTGAAATTGCTCCAATAATCACCATGTTCATTGAAAGAAGATTGAGTGGAATGTATGATTCATCCCCAAGACTGAGCTAATGTTTTCCTTGTTGTTGTTCCTTCTCCAGAGTTGAAGGGACATTTTCATAGCTCTTAACATCTTATAGGACAGTGTCTAGGGTACACCTTTCTGCTTGCCCTGCTGTCCTACCCCTGACCTCCGAAGGGAGTGAAGACCTCTGAGAAGAGCAGTGGATAGAAGAGGAGTTTGCATAATGTCCCTTCATACTTTGAAAGGTGGTCCCTTTTGCTAAATCAAGGGGTGGAAAGAGTAAGTGAAGAGTTGAGGGCTGATCTTCCTTAGCTCAGATCTGGAGGACAGCTGTCCCTCTCACCTGCCCCTCTGTATCTACAGAGTCTGTGCCCCCTCCCTCAGCTCATGGTTAGAGATATCTCATGATGACTTAGCTCAGTACAATTATGGATTAAAGACTGAAATGCACTAATAAGAGGAAATCTGTGAAAATCAGTGTAGAATGTGGGGAAGTACAAGTTGCATGAATGCCAAATTCACAAGTCAAAGCTTGGTCAAATATGGAGGAAATTCCCTGCAAACCTATCCTTCAACCATGCAGACACACACAACACACACTAGGAACATGGTTCTTGTCCTGGACCCACCTCTTCTCTCATTTGCTTAACCTCATTATAATAACACATTTTGCATGCTTGAAAAGTTTTTGAAGCTTATTTCTTATTAGTGGGTCTTTTTAGTACATGTTGATTTATGGATTTGTTAATTTTGTGTCCATGAAGTAATATTCCTACAGAACTGTTGTGCTTTGCATAATCCAACACCTTCTAAGCAATATAAATATAAGGATTGTTTTCCCCTGGACTTTAAACTATGAACAATGAAATGAAACAAAGGGGGAAACCATGCTACTGTCAGTGTGGATTCTACTCTGTCTTGGTCTTTTTGTGTTGTTATAACAAAATATTCTGAAACTGAGTGCTTTATAAAGAAACAAAGTTTATTTAGCCTAGATTGGAGGATGGAAAGTCTCACATCAAGCAGCCCCAACTGTTTGGTGAGGGCCTTCTGGCTCCATCACAACATGGTGAGTGACATGGATGACATCACACAGTGGGAGTGTGTGTGAGAGCGGCCAGTGGCATGTGCAAAAGTGATCACATGGCAAAAGAGAAGAGGGTGAGCCAGGGAAGCCAAGCTTGCTGTGTAACAACCTACTCTTTGCTGACCAATTCAGGCCCTCAAGGGGGAAAGCTTATCCTGGGAGGGAAGCATTAATACCTCTTAATGGCCTAACTAAGGAAGCACTTACCTGTACCACCACATTAAGGACTGAGCCTCCACATGAGCTTTGATGTCCACAAATCATATTCAAAACATAGCGTACTCCATGCTTGACCTACAACCAGCTATATGATGTTGAGTCAGTCAAGTAATCTCTCTGGGTCTCCATATCCTTCCTTGTAAAATGAGAGTGTTAAATTATGACCTAAGATTCTTTGACTGTGTTCCATTCATTACAATGGCTATGTACTTTTTTCTTATAAAACACATAACTTCATATTTTAATTCATGAAATTCATATTTTATGGCAGTGCTTATAAGTAAATTCAGAATCCTCGCTTTTGATTCCACTCTTTCTCCCATCTCTTTTCTCTTGGAGTAGTATTCATAATAGTTTACATTATTGCAGATGAATTTATGAAACAGGGGATTCAAAATCAGTCATGTCCTGATGTTTGAGTCATGCTTGTCTCATTGATTTCTTTCCTCCCTGTCTCTTCCTCCTGTCTCTACTTCTTTTCTTTTCTTTCCTCCATGACTTTCAAGCTCTTTGATGGATATCTGTGCAAAAAATGAACTTAGCCAGCCTGACTACTCTTATGAATGACTTGCTTACAGGGTGGCCCTTGACTAGAGTCTGGGAACTTGGATTTGGGGAGGGTTCATGTTACTCTAACTAGTAAGAGTGACTCATTATCTAAACTATAGAAATTACTTAGTTTATAAAAAACTGCGATTTTCCTTCTGGAAGTATAGAATTTTGTTAGGTACTAGGCAGAATATGCTCATGGTCCTGTCCTCTAATAAAAATCCTGGACATGGAGAGTCTCAGAGGATTTTCTGGGAGATAGCATTTCACATGTGTTCTCAGAATTCGTTCTAGGAGAATGAAGCTGCCTTTTGTGACTTTGTTGGAAAGGACTCTTGAGAGCCTGCTCCTGGTTCCCTCCAGACCCTGCTGATTTTCCCTTTGTTGATTTTGCTTTGTATCTTTTAGCTGTAATAAGTCATAACTATCAGTATCATTGTATGCTGAGTCCTGTGAGTCTTTCTAGGGAGACATTGAACCTTAGGGTTGTCTTGAAAATGCCCAACCCAGGGTCTTTGAGATATTCTCTGTTCCCTGTATGGGGACTGGTTCATCACAGAGACATTTCTAGTAGGGTCAGAAAACTGTGCCCATATTTTGTACTGACTCCAGTCTTGCATAAACCAAACAAGTAGGGTGGTCATGTTAATTGTCACAGACAGTAAAAATACCATTGCTTTTTTAATCAAATATTCTCCTGAACTTGAATACTACAGAAGAGTGGTTTTAAACTTTACTTTTCAGCCACAGAATCTTTTGTGTATTGAGAAGCCCAATGGGAAGTCCAATATGTGAGACATTTCAGAGTAGGCTGCTTTGGTTGAGGAAGCCCTCAGGGACTTGCCTACTATCTTCCTCTTTCTGACACTAGCTGAGAAATGTGACTTGGAGTTTAGTTTTTTAAAGAACGCATACTATTTGAACATTCCACCAGTTCACATCCTCACCAGTTGATGGATGGCAAAGTGATTGCCTCATTTACTAGCAAACTTGTAAAAGGAATGATAAAATTAGATTATGACAATATCATGTTTATCTCTTTAACCAAGAAAACAAAGAAACCTGAGTAGTAAATCATAGTTGCCCTAGAAAAAGGTACAGTTAAAAGAGAGAGAGAGAGAGAGAGAGAGAGAGAGAGAGAGAGAGAGAGAAAGGCATAGCTGAGGTCCCCCTTCTGTACCTAACTAATTTCAAGGAACTAATTTTAAAGCGTCTATTATGAGAACACTGTACTTCACATAATTTTTAGAAAATGTAAGAGATATACTTTCTCCTATTTTACAGAGCAGAAAGGAGATTTGTTGTTGCAGAGTTGAGATTTGAACCTACCCTTGACTTTTTTTGCCATACCACATTAAGTGTCAATGTGTAGGTCATCTGTTTGACCCAGTGGTGCAAATTACTAATGTCATGTACCATGTTACTTTCTCTTATGGTTGCTGAAGTCCTTTTATCTGAATTATGCCTGATTGGAAGGTCCTACGTCTAATGACCTGCAAAATAGATGGAGGGATTAGGGGAGAAACATATGGTCGTCCCTCCTCAAAGAGAGGCATTGAAATCAGTATGAGCATGTAGCCAAAAATATCTTCAATGGACCAACAGTCCCTGCTAATCTGAGCACACAGGAAATGTGCTTTAATTACCACTGGCCACAGCTATGTGAAAGATATTCTGCTATTTGTGAGTTAGCTTGATGCCTTTGTTTAAAAAGAGAAGTTGTGTTCCTGATAGCTGCTTGTCGGCCTGAATTTCCTAATTGTCTCCAGTTTTTCTGTTTCTTGGAGTTGTGCTTCAGTGAATCCTTAAAACATTTCCTCTTCCCTCCCAGCTCGTGATTATCCCACTTCAGCTTGTTCTACAACAGCTGCCTGGGATCCAGCTGTCACCCTCCAGTGCACACAAGCAGTCCAGCAGAACAGCATTGCTGTGTACCTGGGCTTCACTCCAAGACTGTGGGGTGACACTGCTCTCCTTGGAGGATGGAGAACTGAAGAATGAAGAAGTCAGGACAAAGTTCATAGTTGTAAATACCCAATCCATCAGCAAGGCATGGTCCCAACAGGTGACACATATTTAAACAGCAGAGACAACATGTGCTCTTATTTTAAGTCATTTCCTTTCTCAAGGCTCAAGGACAATGGTGAGATAGTATATGTGTCCCAACACTGCCTATCAACCATGCCGGATTAAGGGAATAATACTCCAGACAGAAAGAAGGGGCACCAGGAACCCGGTCAGTACAGCACGAGGGTAAGATTGTAGTCAACAGAAAAAGTATATAGTTGAAACGACCAAGAAGAAGCAAACCAGATTCACTTTGGTCTCAGATTGAGTTCAGGAGGTCTGCAGAAATATTTTATATGTACTATGTTATATTATTTTACATATAGATTTATAGATACACATACATACAAACATATACATAATACTCATATTTAATACTATGGATTAAACCCAGGGGTGCTTTACCACTGGACTACATTCCCAGTCCTTTATATTTATATTTTTATTTTTTATTTTGAGAGTCTTGGTAAGTTGCTGAGGCTGGCCTTGAACTTGCGATCCTCCTGTTAGCTTCCAGGGTCACTGGGACTCATCACTGGGCCCAGATTGTGCATATATTATTAAAAGGCTCATCAATTCAGTTACTATTATGTATTTTAACCCTTAAAATCTAAGAAACTTGTATCTGTTAATTCTCTTTAATATTACTTATTTATTTGTGTTTTGCATTGCTGGGTGTTAAACCAAAGCAGGTAGGTGGTCTACCATCAAACTGTACTCACTGGATCCATCAAATTCTCTTCTTTTGGACTGAGGAAATCATGGCCCCAGATTTTAAGAAATTTGCCTAAGGTAATATCATTCATAAGTGACAGGCTCAGGATATGAACCTCATTCCACTGGATTAAAATCTTGTGTCTATTAACTATGCCACACTGTGATCAAAACCAGCACAGTGATACCAAGCTGCAGTTCCAAAACCGCAGTTACATCATGCTTACATCATTGATACCTGAGCAGAGAAGAGTTGACATAGCTGGCCTTACTCATGTCTTATGAATGGCACCCTGAATTTCCCCAGAAATTGGGCCTTGTTTATTCATTCTCTATCTTGTTAAGGGACACACGTTCATGAGTACTGTTTGTCAGCTTTTGTCACTGATACCAAAATAGCTGACAAGAACAACTTAGAGGAGGAAAGATTTGGGCTTATGGTTTCAGAGTATTCTGTCCAAGGCTAGCTGGTTCCTAAGCAGAAATATCATGGCAGAATGTGTGGCAGAGGAAAGCTGCTCAACTCACAGAAGCCTGGAAGTAGAGAGGGGGTGAGGAGGGATGGCAAATAAGATGAGTGACCTGCATCCTCCAACTGGGTCCCATCTTCCAGTAGTCATGCAGCTATCAATTTGATGGAATAACCAATCCATTTGATAGATTAACCTATTGATGAGATTAGAGCCCTCATTCCATATCCAAACCATAATAAATACCAACTCTGAAATCCAGAACTTATCTTATTGCTGCTCTTCATGGCTCAGCTCATGTGCTACTTACTTTAGACACCTTACTTAACCTCCAGGTAAACTCTCCTTCACTATGCACCCATACCACCTCCAGCATCCTGCGACATATTACGTGCCCATATTCTTCCTCCACTCTAACTGAACATCTCCAGAGGCTAGGGACATTTTCCAGCCATCTTTGTATTCCTAATGCATAGCAATTGACTATCTCATAGTCAGTACTTTAAGTGAATAATAGAAATATGTCGCCCACATCCCGCGTGGGCAATGGGGATGAGATTCCCTGACTGGTAAAGGGCTGGCTAAAAGATATAAAACAGTGAATAACCACAATGCACAGAAAACAATTTCAAAGCTTGGGGGTAGGATGGGCCCACAATCAGATGGTCCTGACTTCCAACATCTGTCTCCTGACTTCTGGCAACTGGCAAAATGTACCTCACATGTGATTTATTTATATCAGGGGACTTCAAAGACCTTCCATCCAACATTCTTTACCAAGGTATGAGGAGAGTGGAATCTTGCAGTCATCAGGTTGATTGGCATCTTGGCAGCTCACACCCATCTCAGAGGGGCTGTGGCTAAAGCAGGTCAGCCCATCTCCAGTGCTATGTGGGACTCTTGCGTGGTGGTCCACACACAGCCCATGGATGGCTCTCCACAGAAATAAAATAGAGATGAATGAATGAATACCAGAATATCAAGCATGTTTTCTTTTATTTTTAGTTTTTTACCTTTTAGTACTAACTAGAAGAGAATTCTTCACGCAGAATTATTGACTATTATAGTAAGCATTATCTTCAGTGATAAAGTTTTACAAGACATACAGGAGGAAAATGACAAGCACAGGATATTATGGTTTTAATAATTATTAATTAAGCACTTTGAATGGACCTACGCCACCAGATATTAGTAAGAAAACAGTGGTTTCTCTAAAATACTTCCTCAATCATTGAATTATGAAAAACTACTCAGGGCATTACATCAGGATGCCAAAATTCCTATTGGACATTATTTAAGTGCTGCTATCTTTTTTGTTTTTATCCGGATAAAATAGACACTGGATAAATGTGCTTTCTGAACCATGTCCCTTCATATCCACCTAGCTTAGCAGAGGTTAACCCAAAAGCTTAGGGCTGAGGTTGATCAGCTCCACCTGTTTGACTGACACCTGAGCCCTGTGTAATTGTTACTACTTACTTTGTAAGCCTGGGGACAAAATGTGGTTGTACTTGCATTTTTTTCCAAGTAATCTTTTTAAAAGAGGATTTTTCTTGTTTTTACCAGGAAGTCCAACATCACTAAATCTATCTTCCACTCCACTAACCAACAACCTTGAGGGTTTGATTAATTTGGAAGGAGGGGCTGCAATCAGCCTTGCTTCCAAGCACCAGGTACAAAGACAACCAGAAAAGTGTGTCAGTGTCCTGCTACCATTGCTTCTCAACACTGCTGTCCGTTGTCACAGGGCTGCTAAATGGCTCCCTGTCTGTCCAGGGCTCACTGTGCCCTCTGCTTAGACTTCTAGGCTACAGCTTGTTTCAGTTCACACCCATGTGATCAGTGGCTGTTATTCAAAGAACAATGCCTAGGCTAAGCTACACAGTGATTTGGGCTCCAGTTGTGCCCTGTGCTGGAACCACCAATTCCTAAGAAATTGTGTAGAATAAAGGTCATTAAAAGTGACTCCCTCTAGGCAATGTGGAGCCTTCAATGATCTTTCCTACCAGTACAGCTTCATCAAAGCCTTTTGGCCCTCCAGTTTTTTTTAACTTACACTCTTAGGTAACTAGGGGTTATCTTCCTCCTGGCCTTCAAATCCTTGAAGTTCAATATACAAGTAAAGCATGCCCTTTCTTCAGTAATCTTTTTTGCTTTTTATGATATTTTCCAGAGGAATTTGCCCTGCTCTCCCCTGAGAGCAGCAGCCACTAACTCCAGTGCCATAAATTAATATGGTGTTACCCCTTGTTTTGTTTTCCAGAGTTTCAGTTACCCACAGTCAAATATGTTCCAAAAACTTTAAATGGAAAATTTCAGAAATGTATAACTCATATGTTTTTGAATTGCATGCTGTTCTGAGTGACATGATAAAATGTCATGCATATACCTGGAATAAAAATCAATCTTTTATTCAGTGTATTTACCCCATAAGCACTACCGGCCAGTAGCTTGGGAACCATCTTGGTTGGCATATGATTTAGAGTAAAAACCGAGTTTCTGCTTCACTGTAGTACTTGTCAGTTTATTTTTTAATTTTAATTTTATTCTTATTGTATGTTTTTCAGTGTACAATGTGATGTTTAGATATACCTGTACATTGTGAAATGATTGCTGAAGTCAAGCAAATTAACATTTCCATCTTCTAACATAGTTATCATTTTTTGGTAGTAAGGGCACCGAAAATCTACCCTCTCAGCAAACTTTCTAGTATAGAATACAATATTACTAACTATGGTCCTCACTCTGTATATTAGATTTCTAGATTTATATATAACTGCAACTTTGTATCCTTTGACCTATATCTCCCATTTTCTCCCTTCCCCACCCCTGGTAGCTACATTTTATTCTATGTTTCTATGTATTCCACTATTTTTCATGAGCTATGCTTCTTTTTTGCATCTGGCATATTTCACATATCAGCATCTTCCAGGTTCATCCATGTTGCCACAAATAGCAGGATCTCCTTTTATTAAGAAAAAATATTCCATTGCAAATATACCACATTTTCTATATCCATTCATCTGTCAATAGACACTTGGCTTTCCATAATTTGCCTATTTTGAGTAATACTGCAATGAACATGGGATCACAAATACCTCTTCACGTACTGCTTTCATTTCCTTTAAAATGAATCTCTCCAGAAGGATTGCTGGATCATATGGTATTTTTATTTTTATTTGAAGAAACTTCAGACTGTTTTCAATAATGGCTGCACAAATTTACATTCTCATCAACAGTTCACAAGGGTTCCCCTTTCTTTCTAACCTGGCCCATACTTGCCATCTCTCATCTTCTTGATTAGAGCCATCCTAGCAACTGTGAGGTTAGCATTATTGCACTGTGATTTTGATTAGCTTCTTCCTGAAGATTTGGGAGATTGAACACCTTTTATTTGTTGGTTATCTTGATACCTTTTTTGGAACAATGTCTGTTCAAGTCCTTTGCCCACTTTTGAATCAGGTTATTTGTTTTCTTACTATTGCATTGGATTATCAAATCCTCATCAGATATATGGTATACAGATATTTTCTTCTGATCCATAGGTTGCCTTTTTACTGGTTGTTTCGTTGATGTGCTGACTTTTAGTTTGACATAATCCTTGTTTTTGCTTTTGTTTAGGCTTTTTTATATGATATTTTTTAAAAAATCAGTGTCAAGGCCACTGTTCAGGAACTTTCTCCTATGTTTTCTTCTAGGAGTTTTGAAGTTTCAGATCTTATGTTTAAATCTAATCCATTTTGAGTAGATTTTTTTTTGAATGGTGTAAGATAAAGGTCCAGTTTCATTCTTCTGCCCATGAATATCAAGTTTTTTCCATGTATTTCCTACTTTGATTTTGGCTATGTTTCTAGATGAGGAAATTCTCTAACAATGTGTGTGTGTTGTGGGGAGGGTATCCTTAACGAGATCAGAGTCCCAATGGAAGACAAGGCTCCAGTGTGCATAGTTAGGAATGTTAAAAAGAAAACCATCAGAGACCTGGGTGTATATTGTTCTGTATTAATTGCACCTTTGGGTTTCCTTTCTCCCAAGTGGGATCTTTATGGAGGGCACTGTTCAACTGAGAGGGCTGGTCAGGAGGATTGGTATTTAGGTTGAGTGTCCGTTATCTGGAATGCTTGGAACCAGAAATGTTTCTGGTTCTGATTTTTTGGGTTTTTGAATATCTGCATATTCATATTGAGGTGCCTTGGAGATGACACCCAAGCTTAAAATTTATTTATGTCATACACATAGCCCAAAGATAATGTAATACAATATCTTAAATAATTTTGTGTGTGAGACAAAGTTTTAGGTTTTTTTGGAGACAAAGTGTTATCATGTGGAAATTTGCACCTGTTGTCATGTCAGTGTTCCAAAGTATCAGATTTTGGAACATCTTAGATTTTGGATTTTCAGATTAGGGATGCCCAATCTGTATTGCAGCCTCAGCCCAATAAAGGCCAAGGGCAGAATCCCAGTGGTATTTCCATTTATTGGTATATATATCCATATATATATATATATAATATGACACATTATATACAGCAAAAATTTATCCTTTGAACAAGTCTAGCCTACTTTGGAACCATCCTAATATGGAGTAAGGTGAAAGGCAGAGTAAGGTGAGTCACACATGTCTTATCTATTCATGAACTCAAGAGGGGAATAGGAAGGAGTTGAGGCCTGTTTGGAAAGACATTAAATTTGATTTCACTGTGTTGGTGACTGCAGAATTCTTACTTGACAAAATCATAATCCATTTTAACATTTTGTTGGCAGTTGACACGATCCTTGTTTATACACACAGAAGTGTGCATGCACACACACACATATGTATATGTATGAATGTGCACATATACATATGTGTGTGTGTGTGTGTGTGTGTGTATAATGTCAAGTACATTTCTCTCATTTGGAATAGGCAACTTTTCCACTTCTAGATTCTTAACATCTCCTATATTTTCTGTAATTATGCAAAAATCACAAAAGTGAACAATGTTTACATTATCAAATTCTGTCAGTACGCTGGGAGGGAATTCATCTCCCAGGGAGATTTCTGTTTATTTAAAGCCACTTAGAGCTTCCCTCCCAACTGCTTTCGGCTGATCCTGGGACTCCATTCCCTTGCCATCATGTTCATTCAAGCCTTTCAAGCTTGAAAATTGCTCTTCTTGGAGGGTTATCAAGTACTCTATGTGGAATAGATAGATCATGCTTACTTACTGTCAGCATCAGTAGTGGTTGATAGATGAGGGTTTGTGCTATAATTAAATGCAGCCTTTAGATCATGCCATCCAAGTGAAGTAAAGAACTCATATAAATATGCAAATGAAACTAGCCAAGAACATTTTTTAATTGATCGAGATGAAGTGGTTTTGCATCTTAAATTTTTTACAAACTCTAAGGGCTTCATTTTGCTCCTTTATAACCCAGCATGGTGAATTTGCAAAGAAGTGGCACTAGGGGAAGATCCTTAGATAAATGACTGTTAAAGAAAGTCTGAGTCAAAAAAGTAATGAAAGACTTGAAATCCTAATAATTTTTAAAATATATTTTTCAGATGTTGATTGACATAATACTTGTACATATGAATGGGGTACAGTGTGTTTTGACATGTCATTACATGTGTACAATTACAATGAACAGATCAGGGCGGTTGGTATACCTATAACCTCAGTTATGGTGCATCCATAACCATGAGTAGTTTCATAGCTTCATTTCTTTGTATTAGGAAAATTCAGAATTCTTCCTACTAGCTATTTTGAAATATACAATTAATTGCCATCAGGCATAGTTATCCTACTGTGCCATAGAATGTTGGAAGATATTCTTCCTATTCAGCTGCACCCTTTTTCTCATTAACCATCCTCCATCCTCTCCCTTCCTTGTCCCCTCAGCCTTTCTGACCTCTGGTAACTATTATTCTACCTTCTATGAAATCAACTTTTTTAGTTTCTCCATGTAAGTGAAAACACACAGTGCCTGTTTTTCTGTGCTTAATTTATTTTACTTAACATAATGTCCTCTAGGCTCATATATATTGCTGTAGATGATGGGATTTCATTCTTTTTTATGGCTACATAATGTTTCATCATGCAGTGTATATATACTACATTTTCTTTATCTGTTCATGTATTGATCCACACCTAGGCTGATTCCATATCTTGGCTGTTGTGAGTAATGCTGCAGTAGATATAGTAATGTGAAGATTTCTTCAATATACTAATTTCCTTTCTTTTGGAAATATAACCAGGGATGGAATTGGTGGCTCATATGGTAGTTCTATCTTTAGTTTTTTTTGAAACACACTTCCATGGTGTTTTCCATAATGGTTGTACTAATTTACATTCTCCCTACAAGGGGTGCATAAGAACACATGGCTACCTTCTTTCCTGAAGTTGTTATTTTTTTGTCTTTTCAATGATAGACATTCTAACTGGGAAGAGATGATATCTCATTGTGGTTTTGATTTGCATCTCCTTGATGATTAGTAATATTGAGCATGTATTTTTCCATATATTAGTTGACCATTTGTATGTCTTCTCTTAAGTAATTTGTCAATTTTTAAAAATCAATTTAATTTTTTGGCTATTGTATTATTGTCATATATTCTAGATATTAGTCCTTTCCATGAACAGTTAGCAAACATTTTCTCCCATTTAGAAGCTTTTCAGTCTGTTGATTATTTTCTTTGCTGGGCAGAACCTTTATAGTATAATATATCTTTTGTCATTTTTTTGCTTTTGTTGCCTATACTTTTGGGGTCATATATAAGGAATCTTTGCCCAGACCAACATCCTAAAACATTTACCCTATGTTTTCTTCTGATAGTTTCATAGTTTCAAGTCTTATATTTAAGTCCCTAATCCATGTTTAGTTGATTTTTTTGTATGCTGAGAGATGGGGGCTTAGTTTCTTCTGCATTTGGATATTCAGTTTTCTAGCACCACTTTTGAAGTAAAAGTCATAATTTTGAATTTTTCTTCAAAACTCTTCTCTCCCACATTTTTCAGGACAGAATGTTTCACCATGATGCTAGTGAAGCTTTGCACTTCAAAGCCCCTTCTAAGGCCCTGAAGGAAGCCCAATCACATGTGGACATGTGATTTTGTAAAATTTTCAGAAATACAATATCTAACTGCAATCTGTTTAGGACTCTGTCTTGTTGTTGATTTTTTCTCTCTGTACATTAACTCTTGCCAGGTGGCCTTTGAAGGGTTGTGAGCATATTGGGAATCTTGAAATGAAAGTAGATTTAGTTAGGTTAGCTTCTATAGTGTCTACAGTCGTTTGAATCATTTCTAGTATTTCTTCTATGAAGGTGGTTTTCAGGTGGTTGTGTGCCACATGAAGAAGCAGGACCAGAGGTGTATTGTGACCTGCCAGTACCCAGTACTGGAAGCATGTGAGTGCTGGAGAAGAAATAAGACTCAACATGTACACTCAAAAAATTATTGGTAGAAAATTGTTTCAATCATCAGATGGGAGAATTTGTTAGTACAGGATTTGGTTTTTGTTGATTTTTAGTCAAAATGGATGCACTTTCATATTGGGGACACACTCAATAACACCGTATATATAACCAACGGCCCACTCTACATTTGATGGGAATTTCAAAAATAGAACTTATCCGAGGGTTTATGTCTATAGGACTTAACCTTGTAGCAGTTTAACAAACATTAAGAAGGACTGTGTGTGAGGTCATCTGTTTTGGTCTTCTCAATTACCTATAGAAAGAAACAGATTTAGTCAGTCATGTTAGGAGAAAGTGAATTACATTTTAATTATCCTTAGGAAATGTCATAAAAAAGCATGATTATCTGAAGAGGTAATAAAGGATTATTCAATCAACAGTGTAGGGAAAAGTAATTACAGAACTATGCAAACAGTTATTTCCTAAAGCCTTTCTTTTTTCAATAATTCTGTAATGTTAGAAGTATTTTTCAGCTTCTTAAAATTTCTAATTTATGGTGATTTGTTTTCTCATTCTGAACAGATATTTGCTTTGGTACCTAATTTTACATTTGCAGTTTTATCTTCTTTTTCTTAAAAGTTCCCCCACAAAACCAAAATGTCTCTTTTCACCATATTTCAAAGTGATATATTCTTTTTCTTTCTCACAGACTAACACATTTCAAGTCTTATTTATTGAGAAGTTGTGATGTACAAAAGTATTTCAGAGCTATGGTTTTCCTTGGGGAAATTTGCTCAGCCTCCCTGCACTGACAATTCTTTATCTATAAAATAGAAAGAACAGGCTATCTCATAGGTTTGCTTTTAGGATTCAGTGAGGTCAAATGACATACATGTAAGGGTGTTCTAAATGATGAAGTCTATTTAGGTAGTCAGCCTGGTTCATAAGTTTTCAAACAAGGCCACTCTCTGCTTTATTCTGACTCTTTTTTGGACCTCCTCATTTCTCTACCTATAAAATGAGGGGAAATGTATCCAACTCATAGAATTGCTATAGGCCTCAGATGGGTAAATCTCCTTCATTATTGCTGAATTATAACTATTATTCATTATCTCTGTCAAATAATGCCTTTGAAGAACTATAGGGAGTCACAGAAACCTATTCAAATTAACTTGTTGCTTTTGACTAAAATGCATTATTATTTTTCTACTTTCATTTGTATGAGATTCACTTATTTCACAGCCATGAATATTATACTGACTTTTAGCATTGCAGTTGATGGTATTTTGATTTTTGAGCTTGAGCATTATGAATAAGAAATACAGCATGTAGCTAAGTCTTAAATACTTTGTCATATCATTCATACTATGAAGGCACATTAGGTCAGAGAAGCAGCAGCAGGCACTATAAAGTTGTAGGGATTGTATTGTAGGAATCATAGATGTTGGTAAGATGAGTTAATAAAGCATCTTTATTTTCTATCAGATTAAAAAAGTATATAGTTTTTCTTATTTTTTCATAGCCCTTCATTTATTTCCAAAGAATAAATTTAAGTAATAATCTCGAAAAATAGCTCTCCCAAACATGTGCTCTTTGCCCCCTCCTTACCCAGCAGGACAGATTTCTCCTTTCATATTCAAAAATTTCTTCCCTTACATCCTACATCTCACGTGGAGCTAATTAGGGAAATTGCCTTGGAGTCTGAATTTTGGGGGTGCTTAGCATAGCTTCAGAGATCAGACAACAATATAAAGGCACAAGATTAGGAAGAGAATGACATTTGCTGGTGATAAACAGAAAAAGATAGGAGACAGGAGATGTTATATATATGTACAATAAGCTCTTGAGTCTAGTTTCCTGGCAACAATGTCCTTTCATGCACATCTACAGTGTGTGTGGATTTTTTTTTTTAACTGTGAATTTTCAACTTGAAGCTTTCCTTTGGTTCCAGTTACAATAGGTGCATAACAAACCACCCCTAATTTTGTAGAATAGAAAAATCTTTTAACATGCTTACAGATTTAGGGGAAGGTATCAGGGATTTTGACGGAGCACAGTAGGGACTTCTCTTCTCTGCTTCATGATGTGTGGCCCTTAGCTGGAAGGGTGAAACAGTGCATGGTGGTGACTTGAATGGCCAAGGGCTAGAATCATCAGGAAGCTTCTCTACTCACACTTCTGATTCCTTCCTAGGTTGGGAGGACTCAAGTTTGGCTTCACCTGGAACTATTAACCAGAGCCTACTGTTGGCCATATGGCTTGGGCTTTCTCAGAACATAGCAGCCCATGGCAATTTAGTTCTCAAATGGAAAGTGTGCCTGTGAACCTGGGGAAGACACAGCCTTGTTATGGCACACGCTCTGTCACACTCTATTTATCCAAGCAGTTATAAGTTTACCCAGATCCTAAGAAATGGAACATAGAGCTTACTTCTCAACTGAAAAGAAATTTCAGCCATGTTTTAAGACTGCCTTACTATACAAATTTATCTTAAGAACTAAAGATCAAGCCGGGCGCGGTGGCTCAAGCCTGTAATCCCAGCACTTAGGGAGGCTGAGACAGGAGAATCGCGAGTTCAAAGCCAGCCTCAGCAATGGCGAGGTGCTAAGCAACTCAGTGAGACCCTGTCTCTACATAAAACACAAAATAGGGCTGGGGATGTGGCTCAGTGGTCAAGTACCCCTGAGTTCAATCCCCAGTACC
>CM053408.1:63378533-63390725 GCA_028644305.1 Xerus rutilus
GAAGACCCAATAAGATAATTTGCAGATCAATATATTGCTTCTGTTAACATACCAGATCATCAAGACAAATCTGAGGCAAGGAAAAGATCAGAATCCAGCAGTTCCATAATACTCAGCTAGAATTGACTTAATGAGTCATAGGTTATACCCAGAAGGGAAACTAACAATCTGATGGCACTGTGAAGGACAATATTGTGACTAGAATATGTTTCACTTATGAAAGACCCAAGTCACCCTTCAGGTCAATTTTGTATGATGGCCACATATCCAATCTATCTTTAACATGATGGATAATAACATAACAGCAAACATTCATTAAGAACTTACTATATGTCAGGTGTTATGCTAAGCACATTATGTGGATATGATCATAACAATGGTACTATATTATCTGGTCCTATATTGTCTGCTTGTTAGTATAGGGAAATTGAAGGATATGGAAATTACAGACTTGGCAAAGTTCTAGAAGCTTATAAGAGAGATGAAGTTGGCATTTGGATCCAGTTTGTATAATTATTACCTGATGATGCAAAGCTTTGTGTCTTTGATAGCCCTTTTAGAATTGTGCCTACATAACACCAAATTAAATTCTGATTCAATCTAATTAATTTAATTCAATAAGTATGCATACAAAACTCTTCACTCTAACTGAACTAATATTTAGTGAGGGGTTAATATAAAGCAGACACAGGCATATAAAGCTGACAAACTGAACACTTTGCCTTTAAGGAGAGGACAGTTTATTAGAAGAGAAAAACACATAAATAATTGAAGTACTGACTGGTAAATTCCCACCTAGTTTTAAGCTCTGTGTTGATGTGATACTGAATAGGAAAGCAAAGCAGACAGAATCTGCCCTCAAAGATTTGTGATTTTTCTTGAAGAAGTTAATTCTATGACCACAGTCTTGGCTGATAATTCAGGTAAGTATAACCTCTAGGTACAGCTTCATGATTTCTGAGAATTATTGATGGTTTCTTTAGATTCGAAGAGATGTCATTTGATGAAACGTTTTAATATATTTTTATATGTAAACGTGACCAAAACTGTTAGAAAAAAGTAGTGTGTTTTGTTTGTTGTTTTGATAAAGGAACAACCAACAATACTTAACTAGAGCCACTACCCAGAGTGACTGTCAATGTGTATTCATTGTCTTCAAATTTCAAAGTGATAATCACAGAAGAGGAAACTCAACCCCAGGAGCTGCCTCTGGATGGATAATCATTCCTGTTACATTTTGATCCATTATCCATCCATGTAACCTTCCATCAATCTAATATCCATCCCACTCCTGTGGAGTGTGGTATCATGTTGATGCCAGCTGCCAGTCATGTAATGAAGTTGGCTTATACAGGCTTACAAATGATGATTGTTAAATTTCCAGAATTTTGCATGGTTTAAACATAACCATTAAAATTATGTAAACTTAAAATTAGAGGAACTTTGTTAAAATAAAGTTAATAAATACTCAAAATGTACCCCTTCTAAATTATTTTTACTATATTTTAGTACTATCTGTGCTCTTGAGGGTATAAATACTTCAAAAGTAAAATCCAATAAACAGTTCTACTCTGTATAGTAACTACTTTAATTCTCTTTTTCATTTTGCTATTTTTCATTGGTTCTAATTAGTTATACATGACAGTAGGATGCATTTTTGAAACACTGTACATAAATGGAGAACAACTTCTCATTCCTCTGGCTGTACATGGTGCAGAGTCACTTCAGTAGTGTAATCATACATGTATTTAGGGTAATAATGTCCTCATTCCATTGTCCTTCCCATCCCCCACACTCTCCCCTTCCCTCCTGTCACTCCCCTCTGCACAATTCAAAGTTCTTTCATTCTTCCCTATCTCCTCCCCCCCACATACACATTATGGATCAGCATCAGCTTATCATGGCCTTTGTTCTTTTGGGTTTAGCTTATTTCACTTAGCATGATATTCTCCAGCTTCATCCATTTACCTGCAAGTGCCATAATTTCATACTTCTTGAAGGCTGAGTAACATTCCATGGTGTATATGTACTAATTTTTCTTTATCCATTCATCTATTGAAGGACATCTAGGTTGGTTCCATAGTGTAGCTATTGTGAATTGAGCTGCTACAAACATTGATGTGGCTGTGTCACTGTACTATGCGGATAAACCCAGGAGGGGGATAGTTCCATTCCAAGTTTTCTGAGGAATCTCCATAGTACTTTCCATAGTTAATCACTTTAATTCTTAACTGTTTCTTCTAGTACTTGTTTCATGTTTAGAAGCACTATTATTACATTGCTTTTCCTTGAATTACCAATTTTCATCATTATCTATTAACTTCTTAGTATAATAGATGAAAATATTGCTCTTTTAAACTCCATCCTTTCCTTGACACCATCTTCCCAACTAAATTAGTGACATAAGCATTTTTAGTTAAAACTTTGATTGATGTTTATCTTATTGTTACCATGTGAAGCTTGTTAACTATCAATGCAACCAGTATACATCGAAACTCCTTTTCCATAGAGCATTTTCCCCTAAATTTAGTAATTGATTCCTTGTATAACTTTTTCCTTTCATAATTCTCCCTATGTTCATAAAATTTATTTATATGAAAATTTATTTATAATATTTATAATAAATATTAACCATTATTGCTGTTGATTCTTCTTCATATAACCTAAATTATATTGAAATGTTTTAGTATATCATCTATTTTAACAATTCACATAGTTCCTCCTGGAGCCTTTCAATCTTTCTCCAATTAGTTCTGGTTTCTCTCTAGGCTTATATGCAGATGCCATCCTATGACACATTTAGTCTCTTTTTCTTCTAGGAGCTGTTACCTTTAGAAAATATTTGTCTTCTTCTTTCTTACTTAATTATATTGCTTTACTGTATATTACCAGTAAAGCAATGTACCAGTAGATTCCTAAAACAAGGTGCATAGGGAGATTTTAGGAGACATCAAAATTCTTTATCCTACCACATTTGATTCTAGGATTTAAAGGAGAAATTCTCCTATTTTGGAATTTTGAGCCACTTCTTTGTCTTCTAGTAGCCTGTATTGCTGGTGGGATGTCTGCTGTCTGTTCCCTTGAATTTGACCTTCTTTTCCTCTCTGGAAGCTTTTTGGTTCTTCTATTTTTTCCTGATATTCTAAAATTTTTAAAAATAACCTTCCCCTGTGAGTTTTTAAAAATTCAATGAGCTGGGAATTCACTGAACTTTTATTTTTATTAGGATTTATTAAAGAAGATTTCCTTGCCTTCCAACCATGTTATTCATTTTTAATATTTTTTAAAATTTGAGGAATCATATTTTTCAGTTTCCTAAAGGTCCTTCCAAATCACCTGTTTTAAATGTGTCAGGTACTACACTTAGTTGGATTTTTACTTATATTTACTCTGAGACTCTTTTTATGATAGCAGATTATTTCTATAACATTTGTTTATTGGTATGATATATATTCAGAATTAAATTTGCCCATTTATTTTATGTTATGCTCTTTAGTTTTCATTCATTTTACTGAGTACTTGATGAGATTTTTCAAGCTGCAAATTGGTGTCTCAAGAAAAATACAGCATATTAAATTTTGTTAATTTTAAAATCTATGAACTAAATCATATTTTATTTCTTCATATCTTTCCTTCTAGTCCCATAGAATGAGAATAATGATGCTTATTATATATTTTATAGATATTATTTATTTGACATTCTATTGTGTATTTGCTATAGGGAGGCTGTCAAGGACCTAATTTATTTAATTTCCTCCAGTTCTCGGTGTTATTTGGTGTTAGTAAAAGTATTTATTGAATGAATAAATAGTAGAATTAACCCTTTAAGAAATAGTTTTTTAAAAAAATAACTTCTTTTTCCAAATTAACTTTTATTTGGGCAATATATAATACTAGTGCATTAGAAAATCTAACTTCTTGGCCTGCAACATTATGATCTACAGGACAGAAAAAAAAGTAGTTGTGATCACTTCTTGGATTATATGTTTTTGAAAGGAGCTGCTATTCTCAATACAATAACAAACATAGCCATTACTGGATATTTTTAAAACGAGAGATGGTTAAGTGACACAGCAGCTCACAGTATAGCCTAAGACCTTCCCAAGTTAGGTCTATTTTGCTTTTTGAGGGGCTCGCTTTAATGAGCCTACTAGAGTGAATTTGAGATCCTATTTCATGTGAGCTTCAGCCAAGCTCCCAGCTCATCAATGCCTCAATATTTCCAAGTACTCTCCTTTAAGAATAATGCAGGTTGAATAGCAAATATTTTAGAAAAGAGATCTCTAAAATGATGCAGATTGGGTTTTTAGTGGATACAAAGCTTGCAGAGTTTATTAAGGCTTCTTGCATGAAAATTGATAAGCACTGGCAACAAAGCAGATGCTGGACAGAGTTCCTCTCAGGTACCTCCTGGTTTGACCTAGAGAATTCTTTCACTTGCCTTACTTTTATTTTCTTTCATGTCTCCTTCCTTCTTTCTTGTCTAGATGAGAAGGGATAAATTAACTCCCATCTCAGTCATTGAGAATGTTTCCCTTGCTTTCCCTGGTTTTCCTGACACTTGATGTGCTCTGATTAGGTAATAAGGTGAGAAAGGGAAGTTGGCATGGAGTAGGAGTAAAGTGAGTGGGTTGCATGTGTGCCAGTCTTCCAAAGAGTCAGCAAAATAGCTCATGCCAGGTCAAGCATATAGTTCAGCATAATTTAAGTGAACATTACTTCCATGAGATTGTCATCTGGTTCTAACACTGGACCAAAAGACCCTTGCGATCACAGAACCAATACCATTTCTTCCTTTGCTTCCATTCCTTCCTTTCCTTTAAACACTACTATGAACCAGGCACCATTCTGTTGAACAAAACAGGTGGGCGCACACTCACAAAGATAATATAGACTTCAGATAATTTATTTATCTAGTATTTTAGAAAATGTTAAGTGTTGTGAAGAAAAGTAAAGCAGAGAAGGTCATAGGACATGCTGGATGTGAGGAGTGAGACTAGAGGCTCCACTCAAACTTCCAAATCAGCATATCCAAGAGTGTGGGGAGCAGGTATCTGAATTATAAACAAGCTCCCCCAGGGATCATGATGTATTTCAAAGTATACAGGTCACAGATCTAAATAAAGTTTCTTGTGCAGCAAATATATCACAAGCAGAGAAAGAACATTTTTCTCCAGAATTTGCATAGATTTTGCTGTTCATTGAGACTATTTTTCTCCATTTGATTTTCCTTTGAATAAGTATTGAACATTTCTTAGCAACCTTGTACTTTTTCCTTGGCTCACATGCTGGTATCTGAGGGTTGGCTTTCAGTGGAGATGATAAAGTTAAGAATACCAGAAATCTAGTCTGTAAGATACTCTGATTGGTTTCAATAAAATAACCCAGAGAAGATGATACTTAAATAACTATAAATTACCATAACAAAATAATTAACTGCCATATTAGTTTATTCAATTACACAGCAGTGCTTTTGTTTGGACATGAAGATGCAATTCAATTTCCTTTCGCTAAAAACATGCAGTCATAAATTTTTATTATCTTTATCTGTGGAAGCAGACTACAATGAATGGCTGTAACATCGTAGGATCTGTTGACTAAACATTTAGACAAGGCAATAAATCTTGATGAACTTTGTCCAGTGCTCTTATTAGTGGAAGATTAAAAACGAAATATAAAGCAAATGATTTAACAAATAACCCCTGCTCTTTAGAGGTAGAAGGATTAGAGCTTGTGATAGGGAAATGCAAGGGAAACAGTTCTTTCTCTTCAGATTCTCTTAACAACCTCAGGTTTCTGTTGTAGTAGTTCCTGGAGTCTTCACATGAGCTGGATGTTTGTGTAGGACATGAGAAAATACTCTCTTTCTTGGCCTCTATGTGAACCATGGGAAATGGCACAGAAATGAGGGCAGGAAATGAGCAGGACATTTCCCATTAGTTTTCCAATGAGAGCAAATTATTAATTTACTCCTTAAAATTATCATATACCAAAATTGTTTTTATATTTTAAGCATATAACTTGAACATACTCCAATTTAACTTTGGCTCCAAGTAAAGAGGACATATTGGGATTTAAATTGATGAAGCATATATATGCTTTCCTCTCCACAGAGCCTGGTCCTTTTTTGAATGGTTCCTAATTTCGAAATTGCTGGTATTTTGTTAATGAGGTTGAGAAACTAAGTGAGAAACATCTTGATATAGAGTACTGAAGTTGGATTCAGAAGATCTCAGTTTTAATCCATGTTACTTCTAATTGCTTGTGTAGTCTTTTTGAACCTCTACTTTTCTTTTGAAAAAAATGAGAATAATATATAAATCTCAGGACTGTTAAGAGTATTAAAATAAAGCAAAATCAGCTGGCAGAGTGTCTACTATAGAGAACATGCTCAACTGGTGGTAGTTCATATAATGTAATATAATATGGTATGAGGCCTCATTCAAGGATCAGTGTACTTTATGTAGTCAGTAAAACTTTTTATACCTGTAGGAGAAATCTTCAATGAGAGAATTGATTATTAGTGATTTTAGTAGAGGTACTACATGTTTTTTTGGATATGCATTAGCTGTACATGATCATACCAACAAAATGTCAAGACCCTCTGCAGCAATATGCCATCAATGTGTTTTTAATTATGCTCTTCCTAAAGTGAAGACCTACTTCAAAAGAACCCCAAGACTGTATCCTTGATTCTGTTGGTTCAGATAAAATAAAATGCTGGTGGGTGTGTGGGGGTTGTTAGTGGAAGAGGCAGAGGTGTGTATGGCTGGGGAAGAAGTTGGTAAATTGGTCAGGATTCTGGTTTTAAAGCTTTTAATAAATATTTGAAGAACTGAAGTAACGAGCACAGCGCCAACTATGAGAACACGACTGTTCTTAGCTTAGAGGTTGTGAGCGACTTGGGACCCTGCCTCAGGCAACAGCATGGCTGCTGTCACTAGATGCTGTCCTCTCTGGCTGCCAGAGGATTTGTGACAGAGGATCTGCAATTTATCTTCGTTCTTACAAAGGGCCAGAAGGACTCTAGGTAGGACTTCTGGGAACCATAGCATGGATGTACTTTTCTGTTTCTCATAATGCAGAAAATCAGCTTAGTCCTGGGACAGAACATGAGTAGAGGGAGAGGAAAATTAAACACTTGTCCTCTAGCCTGACAGAACCCTGTTGTGACTAGGACTACGCAGTCATTCTCCATGCCTCTCCATGTGACAACTCACTCAGCTTCATGTCTCCATGTCAACTCAGAAGAAACTGTTTATAGGGTGAGGGCAACTAACAAATTACCACCTGTACAAAGGATAGTCTCAGGGAGTGTTTCATAAAACATAATTCATTTCTCTTATGTATCAATTTTATGAAGAATTGAGCCAGTACAGATATTTTATATTTTAAAATTAGTCATTAAATATTTCAACTAATTTTAAATTAGTCATTAAATATTTCAATATTTTCTATGTGAAATCTATAAATTCTAAGTAACTAGAAGAAGAAAATGACTCAGTGTGTTTCTAAGCAGTATATTATTCTCAAATCAAATAATTTCAAAAGTGTTACTATTATATTTGTATAGCTCATTAGTATTATAGTGTTGTCCATATAGATTTGGTTCTTAATTACTCCATAGGAGAATGTTTGTTAGAGTTGTGCTCTTTTTTGAAAAATTTGCCCTTGAGGCTAGAATATAAGGTTATAGAATCACAGAACAAGTTTGTCTCAGGGCATTTTTTTCTCCTATAAGAAAGATAGTCCTATTCAATAAAATAATTTCCAAGCAATTTACTCCAAATGTACACAGGTTAAGGCACTATAGGAGAAGTGAAGGAATGGAGGGGGAAACATACAGCAAAACCAAGGTCTGGCCTCACGCCTGACAGCCCTTCAGACGCTGGGGAAGACAATGCCTAAATAGGACACAATTAAACCATAAAGCAAAGCAGCGTTGGAAGACTGTGCCAGAAGAGGCAGCAAGAGTTCTAGGAATGGAAAGTCAGCCAGCCAGATGGGGCTCCTGGTGTATGCGATGGTCTCTGGGGCTTTGGGGCAATACTTAAAAGTAAAGGAGAATAGACTGAAGCAGGTGGAAAACAATGAGTTTTATAGACTTGAACTTGGCACAGCCACGACTCAAGGGCTTGACAATCCAGAATGCCACGGAGGAAGTTCTCCTTAAGCTGTGCTTAACACTTCTGAGTTTCCCAGAAGCGTGATAAAAATCCCTTCATGTACCTATGTGGGGATCTTTATTTCTTTAAAGCCAAATCTGTATCAATGATGAACTGAATAATACAGTGGCTTTCCCTCTGCCTCTACTCAGTACAACTAATAAGGTGACAGATCACTGAGTCCAGCTCATGAAAGTAAGTATTCTAGGAGATGGGAGTGAGACTGCAGGGTTGAATCTCATTTTCTTCCATGTCAGATCTAAAAGCAAATGTGCAAAATCTTACATGGCAATAAAATGTGCATGAGGCAAAGATAAGCCCTGAGGGCACCCTTTAAAATAAACAAATTAACCCAGGTTACTCTCAAAGTAAAACTGAAACATCTTTGGCTTCATCTCCAATTAAAAGAAGTTTCTTCAGACCAAATGTGGAAGAGATACTTCACCCCTCCCCACCTCCTCATCCCCATTCTGGGATCAGTAAAACAAGACCTTTACTAGAAACATTTCAGAGGCTGGTAGTTCAAATAATTGAGGAGGTTTTGAGACTTGCTTGGTATTTATGAAGATGGTTTTTGCTCAAAGGTGCAGACAATGATCCCTTACCTTCCAACTTAATGTTCCTTGCCTTGACCTTGACTTGGGAAGAAGGTCACACACTGTTAGTATGAGGAAACATGCTGCAGCATCATTCTGGATAACAAAACAAGGTGACAATGGTCAAAGTCATTAGATAGCAACTGAGCTTTTTAAATTCCTTCTCAATATGCCACCTCCTACACATGCTTTGCTGTTACTGCTTTGCATCTGGAACTTTCTGTTAAGCTTTCCTGCTTTCACATATGATTTCTACTCTTTTACAACTTAAATTCATGCAGTGCTTAAGAAGCCTTCCATTTTACATTTGTGTAGTACTTAGTATAGAGTACAGTAAAAAAAAAATGGAGAATGTTTCCTGCATTTAAACAAAACAATTTTTCTGCAAATGAAGAAAAATTAATGGAATTCAGTGTTCTATTTAATTAAAATGAATACATAAAGAAATATATATTTAATATATATGATATATACATATGAATTTAGAGGTTGCTTTCAAGTGAATTCCATTATCAAATTCTCAATGTTGTAGTTTGCTCACAAAATTTTGTGTTACCATGAGACAGTTGAAAGGAGAAACAGCAAAGAAAAGAAAGAGAATTTATGTCAGTAAATTGCTGAAAGAAAAATCCATACTTCACATCGTTTTTGTGAAATAAAACAAAACAAAACTAAACACCTATTCTCTCCTGTGGCTCATTGAAACAAATTGTTGGAACAGGATCTTATCTTGGTAGGAGGAAAATATATATTCCATACTTTAGGTAGAAGTCGTAAATGATAAATAACATGCCCAGGAAAGAAGTGGGAGAGGTCTTGATGCTTCAATACGAAGGGGCCACATGTTCACGTTGTACAAATTGAGGTTGGGGGAAGGACGAGAGAGAAATTCCTCTAGGATTAGGGGCAAGACTCTGATGCCATTTACTGACACAGATAATGGTGATTCAAGTGTTGACTTTATGAACTCTGCTTTTCTCGAGGAGCATGAGAGATACAGTATTTCTCCATTTATTTGTCCCTCAACTTCCATAAATTTTATATCCAGAGATTAATGATTCATCACATAATCTGCCAGAACAAGGGATTTATTTTTTAAAGTCTTACTAGATGATCCTAATTTAAGTCATTTGCCTAAAAATCCAATTTGCCATCTCATTTTAACTGTTAGCAAAGAACCACTGGTCATCACCACAGTTAAAGCCAGTAAGGTCCTTTCCATTTCTTTACGTCCACTGATCCCTTTGAGTTGTAGCCAGGCCTACCTATGGCTGATTCTCTCCGACAATGATACTTAGTTATCAAACTCAAAGGGCTGTGTATTTTCCATGTGAAATCTATGACAGTTCAAAACTCACCTGTATATATTAGATTAGCAATACATTAGAATTGCTAATATATTAGAGTTATTAGTATACATTTCTATACTAGTGTATTAAAATTATAAATAATCATTAGTATATTGGAATTATTAGAATGCATTAGTTATATATTAAGATATTTACAGTGTATTATTTATTCAGCAAATAATATCTGAATACTCATTATTTTCCAGCCATCCTTTTAGTCTTATGAACAAAACCATTAACAAAATAAACACAAATTCTTGTGAATGTAGAGGTTACATTAAAATTAAGTAAACAATAACTGTAATAAGTAAATAAATTAAATGGTTCCCAATAGCTATGTGGAAAAAAGTAGAACAGGATAAAGGAATCAGCAGGGATGGTAAAGGGTATGAATGTAGTTTGCAGTTTTAAATAACCTTCATTGAAAACTTGCACTTTAAGCACAGGCTTTAAAGGAGTGAGGCTGTTATCTTTGGGACAACAGAGCCATGGAGAGAGAACAGCCAATGCAAAGACCTTAAAGCAAAGAGCTGTTCAACAAACAGTAAGGAGGCTGCTATTAAAGGAGCAGAGGGAGCTGGGGAGAGTGAGAGGAGATGAGGCCAGCAACTAGAAAAGAAAGGTTTTTTGTTTTTTTGTTTTGTTTTGTTTTAATTTCTTAGTTGTATGCGGACTCAATGCCTTTATCTGTTTTTATGTGGTGCTAGGAAAGAACCCAGTGCCTCATGCATGCTAGGCAAGCGCTCTATCACTGAACTACAACTCCAGCCCTTCCTGTAAGGTTTTAACCATGGGAATGATATGATCTGTGCTATGAATTTGTCCCCAAATTCATGTTGAGACCTGACCTCCACTGTGGTGATATGAAGAGATGCAGCCTATGGGGAAAGGTTCTACCTTTGTAGATGGGATTACTCATTTGAAGTACCCTCACAGATATGGTGAAGGGAGCTATTTCCCCTTCTGCCATATGAGGACACAGAAAAGGTGCCATTGGTGATGAACCGTCACCCCCAGATACCCAATCTGCGGCTCCTTAATCTATTTGCCACCTCTAGAGCTCTGAGAAAAATTTCTATTGTTTATTACAAAGACTAGATTACCAGAAGGAGGTGAATTAAAGCCGCTCGGCAAGGCTTTATTGGAGTATACACTCTCGGGCTGAATTCTCCCATCCATCAGAGTGTGTCTGGGAGAAATGGTGCTGGGGCTTCGGTGTGTAGATAATTTCAAAAGGCCCGGTCAGGAGGGGGAGGGCTTGAAGGCAGGAAAAGAAGGCCAGAGTCCTTCCTGGATATGTCAGGAAAACCCGCTGATTGACAGGAGGCGTGTCTACTGGTGATGTCAATGGCTGGCTGGCCTCTCCCTCAGCTGCCCTGACCGGTCCCTCTAATTGGACATCCTGGACCCTGATCCGACCTAACATTCTGGGCTTTTTGATGATATAGGACAGCAGATTTGGTCTGGCTACTTTGTGTGGGATTGGGGGAGCCAAGAGGGGGAGATGGCTCAGGTGTTGGTCAGGCAGGGAGGCAGACACAGGGGTGTGGGAGCCTCTGGTTTTCAGTCATGTTACTTGAATGTAGAAGCATCACCTGTGGGTAGGAACAGAAGCTTGGAAGAGAGTATTGATTAGCAGAAAAAGAAGGGAGCTACTGAGAAATTTTGAGTTTGGTGGGAGTACACGTGATGGGAGTCCAAGGCTGGTCTATTCTGTAATGAAATTTGTTCAAGTTTTTAAGTAGCAGTTACTGCATAATCAAGTCCTCTTGCTCTAGCCCAGAGGCGGTGAGTGGGGGCCAAGGAGAGCCCTTTTTGCCCTAGAAAGGGAGGTGGTAACAAGTCATGGTAATTCAGCCTTACTGTACAGTTAATTGAGGAACATCAATGAGAATTACAATTATGATTTAAATATACATAGAGGAACAGTCTAAAATGTAGGAAGTATAAGGGTTGAGAATTTGTCCCCATAACAAGGCTGGAGAGGACAAGGCATGTAAACATAGTATTTAGTTTTTAATGGCACAGATGTTTATCTTTAAATTATTTTAAATGCCCAGGAACGGCTATGTTCTTGGTTTT